>VZRU01019195.1:124165-162597 GCA_013398155.1 Pedionomus torquatus
TAGTATGAGAATAATGGTGATAACACATATTGTTTTAGTTGTTGCCAAGTGATGTTTACATTAGTCAAGGACATTTTCAGCTTCCCACAGAAGCTGAGAGGGAGCACAAAGAGGCCAAGCTGGCCAAAGGAACATTTCTTACCATAGAGTATATAAAGAGGGTTGGCTGAGGGGGAAAGAATCAGCAATCGCTGCTCAGGGCAGACTGGGCAAACCATCATCAGGTGGTGAGAGCGACTTGTGTTGTATCACTTTATATATTATTGTACCATTATTATTATTATTATTTTCCTTTTCCATTATTGTTCTATTAAACTGTCTTTATCCCCATGCACAAGGTTTGGTTTGTGGGTTTTTTCCCCTCCTTTTCTCCCTCTTCTTACCCTTACTGGGAGGGGGAATGGGGAGTGAACAAGCCTCTGTGTGCACCAGGTTGCTGACTGGGGGTAAATAGCAATGAAAGGATAAATTAAATATAGAGAAAGGTGGAAGTAAAATGCCACAAAGTTCTCTATGTGAACTGAGATGCTCATTTATGTTGATTTAACAGATGAAGAACACACTTGATACCATCTTTCTGATATTCAGCTTTGGAGAAGCTAATAGTTAAACCACAAATGACAAGAATTAATGGAGTTATTGAAAGGGTGCATAAAAGCTATCCAAAATGGAAAGAGCAACAGGCAGCCCTGCAACAGCTGGTAGCACAGTAGTTACTAGCGATGTTCCCAAAAGAATTTGGCACTGAACTTTCATATTACGAATAATTTCCCTGGTAGCAATGCAGTAAAAATGAGTTAAATAGCTAAATGCAGGACAGAAGTATAGAAAAACGCTAGCTAATCTCATCCTTTTCTGCAGATCATCTGGGTTTAATATAATCAAGATCTGCTTGAAACCTTGTTCTAGTTTATCTTGTTGACATTACCCCTCTGTTCTTGCTTTTAACAAGATACTTACCAAGAGGTCAAGTACAAAGGTAACTGCCTTCACCTCTGGAGTGATGATGGACAACAGACGAACACTAGTCTGAACTGTTGCTGCCCCTGGAAGCAGAAACTACTAACTTTGCAAAAATCTGCCAGATCCCAAGTGGTAAATAAACCCAATCACAAGTTATTGTGTCCATCGGAGGGCCATGAAGATGATCAGAGGGATGGAGCACCTCTCCTATGAGGACAGGCTGGGAAAGCCGGGGCTGTTCAGCCTGGAGAAGAGAAGGCTCCAGGGAGACCTTGTAGCAGCCTTCCAGTATCTGAAGGGAGCTACAGGAGAGCAGGAGAGGGACTCCGTCAAAAAATGCAGTGATAGGACAAGGGGTAATGGTTTTAAAATAGAAGAAGGGAGATTTAGATTGGATATTAGGAAGAAATTCTTTCCTGTGAGGGTGGTGAGGCACTGGAACAAGTTGCCCAAAGAAGCTGTGGATAACTCATCCCTGGAAGTGTTTTAGGCCAGGCTGGTTGGGGCTTTGAGCAACCTGCTGTAGTGGGAGGTGTCTGTGCCCATGGCAGGAGCATTGGAACTTGATGATCTTTAAGGTCCCTTCCAACTCTAATCATTCTATGATCTATGATATAACAGCAAAATTCTTTTATGTGATCTTACACTCTACACATTACACAACTCCATACGTTTATTTATGTAAGTCTCTTCACTTAGCTGATTATTTATGGGATTTATGCAACTGTTCCATACTAGGTAATAACTTAAAGCAGTAACTTGGTCACCATTGCCTGTAGGCATTTTTCTGCATAAAATGCAGAAAATTCTTCCATATAGCAATAATAAAAATAATAAATATTCTGCATAAAATTCTTCCAAATAGCAATAATAATAAATTTCAATAATAAAGCAAAATGAGCACTCTTCCTAGCAATTGTTGAAATAATTGTGTTCCAGTCCTGTAGCAAAGACTTATGTATCTGATTTATATACATATATACATTATAAATACATATTTAAGTAGAAGCAAAAAACAGAACACTGAAGTTTCTTATTACTAATATATAGGTATAGACTCAAAAATCTTCAGTAAGCATCTCTGCTTTTTCTTTTCCCTCTTTATAGCTTTCCATCCTGGAACACTGGCAGTCTGAGAAGGCACCATTGCCCCAGAAATAAGAGAACTCAAGAGAAAATAGGAAAGAGAATCCAAAAGCATTCCAGAGACTACGCTACTGAAATTCAATCTCACCTTTAATCATTTTTTACCATTTAATTAGAGCTGAAGGAACAGCACACTACTAAAAACCCTATACAAGATGGTTTTTAAAGTCTGAAGTTGAGCTGCTCAGTAATTCATGAATTCAAGTTTGCTGTATTTCCTCATTAGCCAAAAGGCTCTTAGGACACCCAGACACTAGACAGCCTAAGAGTATTCGTTATTTTGTTATTAAATTTTAAAACAAACAATCCTTGATGTCTTCTAGTGTTTCAGTTGCTCTCTGGTTTAGGTGCGGGTTTGTGGTTTTTTTTCTACAGTCACAATGTGGGTTTTTTTTCAAGATGGAAGATCATCTGCTGATTTTGCACTCAGAATTAAAAAAACCCTTAACACTGCTTTTTAAGGGAAAAAGTCTTACAGACAGATACTCAAAAGGTAAAGGAAGTCAATGGAAAGAGATTTCCTTTTGTTATTTTTATCACAAGATAAACCAGTGCAAATAATTGGAAAATCCTTATGCACCGTTGTAATTTCTTAATCATTGTAAATTCAGTGTTGTTTTTACCCCTGTGCAGTGCATGTATTGTTATTCAAGTATATACTTTTTCATGTATATCAGTCAGAGGAAATTAGTCCCCAAACCAAGTTACGCTTCTTATTATCGCTTTTCATGAATATTCTAGCAAATTAGTTCTTCTGCAATATCTGTAAAAACAGCTGACGGGATGTCCCTGGAAATGTAAATTTAAACCTAAACATTTGTATTAAAACCTTGACTATATTCACCCAGGTAAGGGGCAGAAACATAGAGTGACTCATCCAAATCGTACTCATCGGTACAGCTCATAGTTTAACTTCATGCAAACCCACTCATATAAACACATCTAAAGAAATACTAACCCTTCGGCTCCTTTTATGTTTCTGTACAGTATTTGAATTTCATAAGTTTTAAGCTTTCACATACCTTTCATTGTCTCTCTTTCTTTGTTCATAGCTGTTTATGGTGGGAAAATGATAAATGTTTATGTATAGAGCTGAAGGAAAACCCAGATCTGTTTAAAACATGTTCAAGAGGGTAGAAAGGGCGTTTGGAAGCTCCTTTTAAACTTCTTTTATCAATTGTTCGCTTTGGTTTTTTTAACTGAATAAGCCTTACCATATTTTTGCATAACTTCAGAGCACAGCAGTTATTACCTTTTATCTTACTAGATTTCAGTAACGCTTAACATTTCTTACTATTTGCCTTCCCTCACTTGTACCCTCTACAGCTTTTGATATTTGTGCGCAATATCATCACCCTGTCTTTGTCTGCCAATGAGAAGGCACTCATTTACCGTGAAACCTTGTGAACTGAGAAGAGTCATCATCCATAATGTCTGATATTCCCACAGATGAAACGAGCAGTGTGCCCAAACAAAGAAGCCAGCCTCAATTATTCAGCTTAAAGCTGAGGGGAGACAACAACTAATTGCCCATTCCTTAAGTGCCAGTTGTCACAATCCCTTCTGAGCTCTCCGTCCTGGGGAGCTGGAGCTACAGCATCACACTCTAATGACGAGCACGTACAACAACAAAAGCATAGGACTGGGTTAACAACTGCAAATGAAATAAAGGTGAGTGCACGATATTTTAAATATCAAGATTTATGGCTTCTACTTTTGGTAAGACATCCTGTAATTGTTGTATTTTCCTCCTCCACCTACTCTCATTGTGCGTGCATGAATACACGTATAATTAAAAATACCTTGCTACGTGTGTTTAAAAAGACAATACCCTGATAATTACATGTAAGGAATAAATATATATGCAGAATAGGTGTAGGAGATCTGAACAACGTGCTTTATTTTAATGCTTACTGCTGTTCTAGCTGGAGTCTTTTGGGCTGCATAGTCGTAACAGCTGCAGGAAAAGACACAGAGAATTCATAACCTCATACAAAGCTCGTAAGTCACATCGCACCCCAAAACTGTATCATATACATCCATATGTCTTCCACGTTGACCTACAAGTAATTAAAATTTTGGCTGAGAGCACCCAAGCAAACACGTAGCCTCTAAACTCACGTGAAAGAATGTTAGTGCCTCTGTATGGCCATTTAACAAAAGACATTTGGATTTCTGTAAGCACCACTGAAGACACCAGACACCCTGTTCACAGGGACTTTCCACTTTTTTCTTATAGTGTATTTCTTACGCTGGTAAAGCTGTAGCAGCTAACAGTTGTTTGTGCTAGGCGGGAGTCTGTTAACATATTAATGTTGTGCTTTAAACAGAATTCCTCAGAGCACGTGGTACCTACAAGGTCCAATTCTCTTTCTAGCAATCTTCATAAGTACGACTGTTGGGGAAGGTTAAACGTGTTTTTCTGGAACTGTTTCCTAGCCCAAGAAAGTTACACAACCTATTATGTTATTCCCAATCCAGGATAATTATGGAGAAGGCTCTGTGGTGGTTTTGATTTGGTTTTGGGGTGTTTTGTTTTGATTTATTTTCTTTTTTTTTCTTTTTTTCCTTTTGCATCATTGTTTTTTGTTTGAGAGAGGCTGATGCGTGTAGACAGAACTTCTTGTGGCTGTTTGTAAAAAAGGTATATATCCCACAGGCAGGGCCGCTGGTTGGTAGACAGACACTAAATATTAGACTTCAGAAAGCAGTTTTTAAGCTTTCAAAGAGTATTAGCTGCACTACCACTTCCTGAATGTTATAAAAATAACATTAAAAAGATAATAATGCTCAGTAGATATAAAAAATAGAGCACATAGTAATGTCTGTAACATCGTAAGCAATGCTATTTCGATCCTGGGCAGGAAAGGCCTTTCTGTAAGCTATATTAGGGAACAGATTCTTCTTGATCTTGAAGCACTACAGGAAGAGTGGTTTAGTTTTGTAGGGAGAGGACACGAGGTGAAGGACGAATAAGCAGAGAGGTGCCTTCCAGCCTTTCCATTCTCAAGCTTTCTGTCCAAGCAAAGCAAGGTTCCTGGGCTGAAAGTCAGAATAATTTTGGTTACAGGGCAGCGGCGGAAGCAGGGCTTCACAGAGGAGCAGGCTCTGCGGCAGCTCCAGCCATTTTGCCAGGCAAGAGGCAGATTACAGAAGCTCTGCAAGGAAAAGCCCAAGCATATTCACTTGTCCAAACTGGGACTCTTTCTGGTGCTTTTGTGGGATGCCAAGTTTGCAAGAGCCTGGAGCAGGCTGCTGCCTTCCCAGAGATTTGATCTTCATCAAGTCTGTCCAAAGGAAGCTTGAGGAAGGAGCACTTGCACATTATCCCAAAGATTCATACCCTGCAAGAAGCTTTGCTGCTACGAGGTGCAGCCCCACCTCGCAATAAACACATCTGACAATGAGGCAGCAGATGGCTGAACCACTGTACCTGAAGAGCTGCTCTCCACCCCCGAGCGGTGGAATGGCGAGGATGGGAAAGATGCCGAGATGTTGTGCTGGACAACCTACACGCACAGTGCCAAAATGTATAAGCAGCTTTTGCTCTGGGCAAAGGGAGAGGACTGACTCCTCCATTTCTCCCTGGTCATTACTTTGCTCTGAAGTCCCATTAAACATGGAGCTACCTGTCCCCCCAGGTCTACAGTTCAGCTGGTTCAGATGAACAAAGGCCGAGTAATGAAACACCCTGCTGATGACAATTTAAATCCACTTAAGGGGAACTCAGTAACCCTCCTGTCAAACCTCCAGGCAAACAAAGAACACGTGCATCTGTCCCATTCCAAATCTGTGTTCCTTTCAGAGCAGGAGGACCTTCTGACCCTGTCTGCATCTTGCCAGTGGGGAGCAAGGAGCAGGAGAAGTCCCTGTAGTTGATACAGCTACAGGTGTTATTTCACAGGTTGAAGCCAAGATGCACTTACCACTCAGTATGTAGTTTTCCTTTAAAATCCGCTAAAATTGCTCTTATATTCCAAAATAAGGTGTGGCTGCCCGAGTTTCCACAACTGAGCAGAAATCTAAAGCTTCCTATTTCCCCTCAACTAAAGGCTCTGGCAGCACACGTGTTGCATGTTTTCTTGCTTTCCTTTATATGAAACCCACCAGCCACAGCAATCCTCCTGTATGACCTTCTCTCTTCCAGTACTGCCTAATCAAGGTGCAAACTGCACCGTACACTGAGAATTTCTCTCCCACTTAATCCTTTGTGATTCCAGTTTGTTGAAGCATTTCCTATTCTGCCCAATACCCACTTTTTTTTTCCCCGAGAAACCTGATAAAAACCAATAGACTGGAAAAAAATAAATCAGATTTGAATGATTGATTTTAACTGTTTGCAATGCAAACACTACTTAGAAAATAAAAAACCTACTTGCAATACTTAAAAAAATGAAGCCCTAGGACATACAAAACAGACAAAAAAAATTCTATACTCAAAGATTATGCAACAATTGCACGTTGTCCTACTGCAACTGCACTACCCATAAGCATCCAGTCCCAACTATATGCACGTGCATATACTCATGCATATACTCACCTGCAAAAGGTAAAAAAGAATTAATCTGACAAATGCATGTCTGCACTGAAATTATATGCACATGTGTATTAGAACAATTGGTGTATGTATGCAAAGATGACACAAGATGACTTTTCAGGTTTCTTCAGCAATTGCATTGAGTGAGAAAAGGGGTACACATTGTTTTAATACTTCTGTCTCATCCTTCAAAATTCCCAGTTCTTGCACGTTATTGAAATTGGGAGTTCTGATAAGGGATATTTCTGCTGCTCTTGCACATTAGCATGGCAGGAAGTAGGAACCAATTAGGATTGGTTCCATTTAAAGCAAAGAAATACCTGTTGATTATTCTATCTGCAAGCAAAGCCAAAGTTGTTTTTTGATTTTTTTTTTCCTATGAGAAAATGTGATTATTTTTCAGAAGTTATGCCACTTTAATCTACTGAACTATTTTTCTCATGAGAGTTTGATTTTAAAATGTCTGATGCATCCCAACAGGTTCAACACACTGGCATTACTCAAAATACTTGTTTTTACTAAAATTTCTTTCAAAGAGACAAAAAGGGGCACGGTACCTGATAACCGACTGTAAGACTTACTTCCCGCATCCTTCAGTTTACATTACCCTGAGAATTTTAATTAAACCCCATGGCACCTCTCAGCATCAATAAATCCAAAAACTCTTGCTAGTCCCTAAAGAATAGCTAGTTGGACAAGAATGTGCCTTTCCTCCCCTCTTCAGTTTACTGACAGAATATAAGTGGTGTGGCAGCAGGATTCCGGGAGCTCTTGATATAAAAGAGGGGAGAATCCTGGCCTGCTCCATCAGAAAGTACCTTTTTTTACTACTTAGTTCCTTCCATTTTCAAATGAATGTTCCTTTGTATCACCCAGAACAATGACTAATTCTTTTGTAAAACAAAAGTTCGCAGGGAAGGCTTAATGTGCAACTTAAACTTTCTGTGAAGGTCAACATACCAGCTATTTTAGCTACAAGTATCCCAGTTATTCACAGACAAGATAAAACAGCAATTTTCAAGGTGTGGTCAATACATTCCCGGGAGTGCTTCACTCCAAGCAGCACTTAAAAATCTGCACGGAGAACAGCTGCACACCACGTACCTGTCCCTGTCTGCAGCGTTTAAATCATGTTTTTAAAACCCCATTTTCCCACCCCTCCAGTGATTACCATGCAAGGAATTGTTGTGGTAACATTACAAATGATACATAATAAAGAAAAGGTCCATGCAAGGGCTTCAACCATTTAAGATCCCTCCCACAGAAATAAATATTACATCTTACAGCTGGATTAGTGCCCGAGGCAGGAAGTTGAGCAGTTATGGAAAGGATTATGTTTAAACAGTAGAGTTGCTAAGGAATAGTTCTACATCACAAAATAAGACAAAACATAATGAGTAAGAGTTAGATTTAATGACAAATTAAACTATTATTGAATCCAGCTCTTACACTTCTTCCTCATAATTAAGGAAAACAGGGTTTAGGTAATCCGTAGTATATTTCAACAAAAATATATGCATTGCACAATGATAAAAGCAACACTGAAATTGCAAAGACTTTCATTTCATTAAGAAATTAAAATAATACATTAGTGGAAAAGTGTAAATGGGAGTATTTTAGTAGTCAAAATAAATATTTAATAAAAACCACACACCCATGACAAAGTATCAAACAACAGACCTTAGTATTTGGAAGGATATTATCCGTATTTCTTTGTGTTAAGCATTGCTAAATTCAGCAGTTTAATTATTGTCACACTGCCTTCAGCAATCATTGCTTATATTAGTGTTGTAAAAAGTCACAAGAATAGAAATACTGTTCCAATGACAGAAATAGTAAAGCCAGTTTGCTATAAACAAGGAAGAATCTACTACACCAGGAAGTCAATCCACAGCCATTGATACAAAGTCAACAAGTATTACTGCATAGCATACTGGTTACCGTACCAAAAGTGCATTTATCAGCATGTAAAGAACTGGGGGAAAAGTGAGAAAACTACTCTTTCTTTATATAATTTTTAAAAACAACCAGATGATTGACAGTTGAAGAAAAAACCCACACATTTCCTTTAAAAGTAAAAACATAGGCTAAAGATCTTAAGAGCACCGTAAGATTTCTAGCAGGTAAACCAGTACAAACCATTAGCATTGTAAGTAAAGAACAATTAAAAAGTTATTATATCATTCTATATTTAGAACACAACCGAAAACTTTAGTGTGTTGGTTCCATCCTCCTATAATACAGCCAGTGGCATTTTGATGTTTTTTTGTTAAGTTCTGGAAACTTATTTCGGAAATGCAAAGAACAACATTTTTCATGTATAGCAGAGATCTAGAAAAACTGCTTATGTGTAAACTGAAATATAGATTTCATACAAACAGATTTAGATAGGGGAATGCAGCAGTATCTGGTATATCCCATTAATTCTCTGTTCCATTTCTTCACTGGTTCTTTGAAAGTAGCATTACTGAATATCCCTGACTACCAAAAAACTTTCAGTGTTCTTTTCTATTAAGATTCTGCATTTAAGATTATTCTCAACCCTTTATCCTTTGATTCCCCCGCACCCCCCACATCATATTTTAAAGTTGCAGTTTTCTCACATAAAGCATTGCAATGCCTTTTACTGCTTGCTAAGTGATATGCAGTCAACATTATTTCTATTTTCAAAGCACTGAGACCACTTTCCAGTTGGATCACATATTAAAGAATAATTAAAAATAGTATTTTTCCCTTTATTGTATTATGACACAATAAAAGACTATTCACCATTTAATATACGTTCAATCTCTTCTAGTCTTTTCAAAGCAGCAACTCTCTTTTTCTCAATGTCTTTGATTTCTTTTGTAGATTTTTTGGGAGTCTCTTTGCCCATATTGTTTTTCTCTGTTTGTTTCTTATTTTCTGAGTGCCCTTTACTGTTATCAACTACTGTTTGGGTGGGTTTATGCTCTTTTTTTACTTCTTTCAAGTTTTGAAAGTTTTTTTTTTTTTCTTCTGCAGCTGTAGTCCCATCTGCTGGAAGTGATGCTTGCTCCGTAGCACTGAGTGATGCAATTTTATTTCTAACTATGCTTAGATGACGCTGAATATACTCTTCATGAGGTGCCAGTGCTAGTGTTTCAACCAAACATTTTTCTGCTTTTATTAAGTCTCGTTCTTCAAAGTAAACTACACAAAGATTATGCTTTCCTTGCACGTTGTTGGGATCCAATTCCAAAATTTTTTCAAAACACTTTTTTGCTCCAACGATATCCTTCTTTTGGTTCATAAGGATATCTCCTTTCAAAATCAGACCTTTGGTATGATCAGGGTAGTAACTCAGTAGGTCCTCCAGGATGGGCAATGCAATCAATTCTTTTCCTGTCTGAGAATAAAGCAGTGCCAAATTGAACAAAGCGCTTCGGAAGTTTGGCTGCAACCTTATGGCTTTCTTCATCCATGCCTCTGCTTCCGTATCTTTTTTGTCATCCATTGCCAGCATACCCAAATTGAAGTACCCATTTGCATCCTGTGGTTCTTCTTTCACATAATGCAACAGTCTTTGTTTAGCTTCCGGTCTAAGCCGAGCATCACCTAAGTGGCAGAAAATGCATTTAGTTACAGATTCATTCCAAATAATTTTTAGACCGGGTCAGTAAAATACTAATTCTTATACAAATTAGAATGTACCATTTTTAATACAGCTGTTTATAGGGAAAGGGTTTAAAAAGCTAGTTTTTACCATTGCTGCATAACAGCAAAAGTGACATCTACCTTTCAACAGAATGAAACTACTTAGAGTTGATTTGCAGCCAAAGTCATCATCATTATTTTAAGATCTGTTGAATTACATTTATGTTTTGTATAACAGATATAAAAAGGTGTTTCTACAAGTTTAGTAGAAGTTATTTTTGTGTATGGTTAAGCAACCGACATACAGAGAAAATGTTGGTTCTGACAAACCAGCTCCTACATGGAGTGCAAGATCTCATTTTGATAAAGACAGATTGAAAGAGTTCAAAGACAGAGATCTCACACAGTGACTTCAGATGTCGCCAGACTAAAATATCTTCTAACACTAAGCCAATAAAATCTATAGCTCCCATATTTTAATTTGCATCAGAGTTTGCAAAAGATACAGTAAAATAATCTTATCTGACAATATCACAGAATGGTTTAAAGTTATATAGGCATAATATTGAAGATGTTTGTTTAACACTTCCCCATTGGAAAACAGCACTTGTATTAAAGATGCTGATCAGCTAATGTACACATACACTTTGCACAAATTCCATACACCACCAATGAACTACAGAGCTGACTGTTACAGTAACAGTTTCTTCTTTGATGATGCTACAAACTTCCGTTATCCATAAATTAAATAGTTCACTTAAAAAATTACGTAGCATGGATCCTATAAATGCAAATATAAAATATGTATATAAGGGACAACTAACATACCAGATTCCTGCATAAGCAGCGCTGAGTTGAATAATGCCAGTTTATGTGTTGGGTTGAGTTCTAGCGCTTGGTTGAAATTCTTCAGGGCTTCTGTTGGATCTTTCAGTTCAATGTAAACAATGGCCAAGT
Organism: Pedionomus torquatus; assembly: GCA_013398155.1. Lineage (NCBI taxonomy): Eukaryota > Metazoa > Chordata > Aves > Charadriiformes > Pedionomidae > Pedionomus > Pedionomus torquatus. Next base: position 135,384 of record VZRU01019195.1, read on the forward strand.
TGTACCACAGGTCTGCATTGGTTCTGTCTAGTTCTAGAGCTCTAAGGTAAGCTTCCTTAGCTTTCAGAGGTTTGTTCATTTTTAAAAGTAGTTCTCCCCTGTTGAAGAATCAGATATAGCCTTCAACTTTTATTCTTACTAATGTGAAAATAAACGACCGGGTTTCTTTTAACATTTGCCTTCCTATGGGCAGCTGATACAAGGTAACTACTTTTTCTCTTTCTATTTGTTTTAAACACAAAACAATACAGGACCTTCTTTACACACAATTCCCAAAGCTTTCAGCTCTCAAAGGCTCATACACAACGAACATACGCAGGACAAAAACAGAGGAAGTGATCAAGGGTTCCTGATATCAGCTACGTAATTACATTGCAAAAGTGATAGTTCAGGCATCTTTGCACTTCCCTAAGTCCCAATGGGAATCGTAACTAACAAAACAGCGAACAGAGTCTCTATACCCACAGCCACATTACTTTTATGCATTTAACTAAAATATACATAAACATCAGCTAAGTCTTGCATTTTCTGGACCACCTTTAACAAAGATGGACAAAGAAAGCTCCATGATTCAGACTAACCAAAAGCTTTTTAGTTCAAATCTAGACCAGGAGATTAGCATTTTCAGTTTTGAGACTGAAATCTCATAGAAGCATCTTGCCACACAGTGTTTGAATACACAGTCATGTGGAAACACACCATTTGAGTGGGAATTTAAAAGAAAAGGGGTTGTAATGAATAATTATTATCCCAAATCTTCATCTTCCCATTTGGAAAGAAATCAAGTTCAGCAGCTAACTCAACTGCATGAATTAAATACTGTTCATAGCTCTGCAAGTATGTGTTTATTCAAGAATATGTATGTCTAAAATTAGAAGATACCTGCTGATGTAAGCCTGCTTGAAATCTGGCCTCATACTAATTGCTTGTCGATATAATTGATCTGCTTCTTCAAGGCGAGATTCATTTGCTCGAATTAAGTTTGCAAGATTGATATAGACATTCAGGTGATTAGGAGCAACTCTTGCTGCATACTTTTTACCTGGAATAATCTGCCAAAAAGAATATATGTACTGAACACAGATGAGTAAAAATATGAAAGACAATCAGAAGAGACCTTCACCCTGCCACATCTGTTATAGGGTATCACTGTACATTACTGTGAAGACCCTTAATAATTACAAATAGCAATTCTTCTTTCCCAGAAAATCATACCAAAATACAAACACCATGAGTATTTTTTCTTCTTTATTTCTATGAAGACATAGATGACTTTAATACCACATTTAAGATACCAGTTAAGCTCTGCTACTAACTAATTGGGGTCATGCAGAATGCTACTAGAAACCAACCAGACCTTGCAGAACTCTCCCCCCATTTAGACAATGAATACTTCCTAAAGTCTAAGCTGACATTCTATCAGACATTCTCATTCCTTTTTTTAACCCTTCAGTGTAAATAAGATTTTACCAGTCACTCATGTAGCAGATCAAAAGTACTCATGAAAAATGAAAATTGCAATTCTTGTACTGTTTATACGTTATCCGTTTAGAATCTTCATACCGTTTCACAATACAAACTTTTTAATGCCATGTTTCTACTCAAGGGACAGCTGGTTTTTAAAAGTATGTTCAGGCAAAGCATCTTTTGTTGTTGTTACCGCTACCTTTTCCCACCTTCAATGCTGCACTTATACTTTCTCTTGAGGGCTCAAACACTTAATCATCAATGTATTAGCTGTAAGTGAAAATAAATCCACTGTGACTAGAAACAGTAGGTGTACATTTTTAACTGATGCGCTTTTTTTTTTATATCCTTAATTTCAGCAAAAAAAAAACCAAACCAAAGTGCCATAAAAAGTGACTTAAAATTGTTTTAACAAGGAAGTTCCAAGTTTGCATTTTTTGAACAGCCATGATACAACATACTCTATTAATATATAGATCTTAGAAAAAAACCTAACAACTTTAAAGCATAGAGCAACACAGCGCGCTTCAGGAAAAAAACAAAAATTGCATCATTGATATAGGTCTGAAAGAGTTCCCTCCTCTGATGGTAGATAAAATAGTTAGATAATACCTGTGGCATCAATGACTTAGCAATCATATACGATTCTTCAGCTTCTTTAGTTTTGTTTAAGTTTTTGTAAGTTCTTCCAACATTCATGTGGGCACCAATATCGTCTTAATAAAAAAAAACAAAAAAACCAAGAAAAAAGGGTGAAATTTCAAATACTTCTATGCATTAAGTATCTTGAAAATAAACTTATGCCTTCAGAGTAGCATGAAGTACAGCTGCTGCATAACAATAACAACAAAAAAAGCACTTATTATTTTTCATCTTAAATATGAAGTTAATAATTTAACCATGAACCAAACACGGATTATAAAGTTACTTGAGAAATGTTAAAACGTTTGAGGTCATATTTCTGCATATCTCTTGCTATAGTAAAGACACATTAATTGAAGATTATTAGGGTTCTAAAAGGAAAAAGAAAAAGCTTCCAATACTTCTGGAAATTTCTAGGTTCTTCCAGTATCTAGAACTTCTTTTCTAGTACTTTCTAATACTATCTAATTTTTTATTTTATTATGCACCTGCTTAGTTTTAAATGAGAAAATCAAATAATAATTATGTTTCATAAGAATTTACAGTTTAACAATTCAGAAAAAATGTCATCCAATTAACAGTTTTAAATGGAAAGCCTTTGCATCTTTTTATAGATAGATGAGTTTATTTCCAAAAACTATGGATCAATTAACTTAAGTGCATGACATAGCTTGATGTTCAATTGGAATAAAACAGACCACTGGGCAGATTTTAAGTAAGCTAAGCATACTGAAATACTAGGAGTGCGAAGATGCCACTCAATGGCAACTAGCCAAAGTTCTTACCTGGTTGCACTTGTGTGGCTTGTATGAAGAATTGCAAAGCTCTTTCAAAATTCTTTTCATTTTCTAATGCATGCCCCACGTTGTTCCACAGTTTTGCATTGTTCTTATTTACCTAAAACCAGAAAAAGAGATAGTTAAAAGCAAATCAGTTACGTAATTTCAGCTTAATACATTGTGCATGCTATCTTTTTAGGATGTAAAAATGCCCAGCAAATGACAGATTTCACCAAGCTCCTACACGTAAAGAATAAAAAACCCCTACTGCACACATTGTATTGAACTTGTTGCTCAACATCCATTTACTTTAGGTATTTGCCCCTATAAATACAATTTTTTTAAAATTCATTATAATTATTTTGGGATGTTGCACAAACCATCCTATCATGCTATAAGCACGCTGAAAAAAGTATTCTATGCAAGCTTTTTGTACCGAAACACATCACGTTTTCATTCAGATGAGAGAATATATTCAACACAAGAAAAAAGTTATCATTTATTTCTTGCACATGAATTCCCATGTATGCATCACACCGCTTTTAAAGCGGTCCCAAAAGCAGTTAATGAGATGCTAATACTGTCAACGTAGAAATAAAAGCAGCAAAACAAGCATTATTTCTCTCCGTTTTTATCATGCTCCACTGCAGCTTTCTGAGAACAGCAACACACTTTCCATTCTCTCTTTCAATTGGAATACAGTACCTTTAAAGCTGACATAAACAATGTGTACTCTGACTCCCAATCCCAGTTTCTGTGCAGTGTTTTTAAGGCGTGAGTGAACAGTACCGCAGCCAAACAAATCCAAGAAATTTTTCTTAGCACACTATTAAATAAAAGAACCAAAGATTTGTTAGAAGCACAGAAACCATTCTAACTTATACTAAAGTATCTTATTTTCCTCCTAGCGTATAAGCTGAGGACCTTATTTGTGAACTGTGCATTATACTAATGTGTATTGCAAGTTACACCACATTCTAATAATGTTTAGTACAGTCTGAGACTTTTTAAAAAATGTTTGCTTATATATATATATTAAAAAAAGTCTATAAAATATATGCAAATACATGTGTATGTATATATGTGCATATATTTTAAATAAACATTATAATATCCTCAGAATACTTCACTTGTTTCCTAAAAGCTTCCTTGTCATTTGTTGACATGACTGCCAAAGCTATAACATAACAAATTCATACTGGTAAAAACTCAACAGGGAAAGTCTGCAGTAGAAATATGATTATTTTTATAAGATTAAGAGAGATGAGTTACACCAGTTATAGGTAACACTACCCTACCTTTTATTGGACAATTTCTTCCATCCATGTGCCACTAGAATGCAGAATCCCATGCTAGGAACATACAACACACGTTCTGCTACTACGAATCCAACAGGAAAAAAGAGATTTGACGCAGGAATGAACGGTAGCACTATTAAGCAGAGTGCCTAGAAAAGAAATGCAAAATAATTAATAGTTAATTAATAATCAGGATTAGGTAGCGGTAGTGGCAAATGTTACCCAAGAAACAAATTACCAAGGAATTACAAAAAAGTCCCAGAAAAACAGGCATACATAGTTGATCTTCAAGGTTTTGTTTCTTTCCTTTTAAACACTGAGATTTGTTTTAAATTGAGACCACTTTGAGAATGACAAGTTTTAAGCTGCAAATGACACCACTCATTACTTAAGGCCCTACAAGTGTATTTGCTTTTCTATACTACAGAAAAGAGCAGCTGTATGACAAAATACTAGGATCAAATTCAAAACAATGTTTTAATAACAGTTTCACATACAAAAACACAACTGTCTTAGAAACATGGACATTATCTTTTACAACAAATAAAAAATTATACCAGCTTACACGATGCACAAAGCAGTTATTTTTACAATACAATAAAGTCCTTTTTGTTTCTGTAAAATATGTGAAGAAAGAATATAAAAATCAGAATTGGCCACTGAATAAACATCAGTGTTTAGACACTGCACAAAGGGCACCCTGAAATATCTAAAATGACAATGAATTTAAGAACTGCATAATTGCAGCTCTTAGGTTGGTGAGAGACATCTTAACAAAAGGCGTGTTTATTACAATACAGAGAAATACAGCCGCTGCACTGGAAGCGGACACGACCATTTGCTTTAAATCCTGGGTGACTGTTAAATAGTAGCTTTACCGTCTCTGGTACCAGAAGAGATGTTAATAATTATTTCAAACTATCTGGCCTCCAAATTACATAACCCCTATAGAAACTGAATGATTCTTTGAAGAAGGAAAGAGGAATTTTCTAGAAATTTTGAATACAACTCTCACTTCCGTGCTAGACTTAAGCATTTCTTTAACTGTCTTCTCCATGCTAACATAGTTAACACATCCAGCTTCAAAGTCAATTTACAATTTCATATTGAAAAATGCATCACTCATTTAAAAGTTCAAGTAAGGTCTAGGTCATATTTCAAAGGGTCAAGAATATGCACATGAATCAGTAACACAGCTCAGCTGATCCACAGCAATTAATTAAGCTCCATGAAAAAAAAAAAATTGTCCCTCGAAGAAATCATAAGCACAACATATTCTCTTTGTTAATTACTTGGTGACAAGATTTAATTTAATGCCATTTCACGTTCCTCTCCCTTTCTCCTTCACATTTTCATAGTATGTGCTTACAGAGCTCCTACCAATCTGTAAAAGCCTCATCACAGAACGCTATTATAGATTTTTGTAATCCACTTTGAAATGCAGGACTCATCACACTATCCCCAAGCCAGTCCTCTGTATCAGTTTTTAATTTAGTTATAGCAAGTGCCTTCACACATTTGGGGGTGTATTACGGGAAGTGTGAGTATCATTCTGCATTTGATTCTATTTTGAGCAAATGCATTTATGAGTACAAAAGAAAATATACAAAAGCACATCCAAACTGTGCTTTAGCAAACAATGTGCTGTTTTGTAGGGGTTTTACTGTAATTTGAATAAATTGTATTTAACCTTTATAATGCATGTAAGGCTTGTACATAGGCTTAAATTAATTTTATGAAATCTTGTGATTATCAGAAGACTTCACAAATCAGTTTAACTCATTTGAACAAGTGACCTCTCAAGATTTAAAAGAATTACAGTTTCATCTTATTGCTCAAAAAATACAGTTTGCTTTGTTTTTAATTTAGTAAGGGCATCAGTCCTACAGCCTCCTAGTGTCAACACATATATAGCGAAAGCCAATTCTTTCCAATGAGTTTGAGCAGAAAGATTCTGCAGCTGATACAGCAAATGCTTGGTCTCCACTAAGCACTTATGATCTAGGCATCCAATAAAAAAGTTTCTGCATGTTCTGCTCTGCACAATTGTTCTGATGACAATCATCACACAAAGTCTTGATGAAATTTTCTTTACATCCTTTTGCCTCTCCTTAATACACTGCCCTTCAAGTACAATCTCTTGGGCACTAGACTCGAGGTCCTAGTGCAGGTAAAAATGCATTCTCTTCTGTTCATTCAGTCTTTCTTTTTAGCATAAACTTGCAGCAGATGCAGAGGCTCCATTCAAAAAATATCCCGGTCTAGGCAACTGAAAAGAAAACAACAAAAGAGACAGAAATCATTAAAGTATGCAGGCAGAGAAAAGCATATGACAAAACTCTACAATATGATCATAAACTATGCCAACTATCTGAACTACTAAGTAACCAGTCCAGTTCACAAGGAAACATTTCAAAGCCTGAATGAGGTATAAGCATAGGGAGTAGAGAAATAAGCATTGTTAAATTTGTAAGTATTGATGTCTTGGCACAACATTTAAAAGTGTTAAAAGCTTACTGCAAGAAGACTCAGGATACCTATCTTTTCCTGACATTTGCATAATAACCAAAGTTTGTGGCTGAGCAGCACAGAGCGCGGTCTTAAATAGAAGGGAAGTAAAGCACCCTTGTTTGGAACACATAGAAAATATCAAGAGACACTAGAAAGCTGATATTGAATTTCACCAGCCAACAAAGGCATGCCTATACCCAAAAAATTCCATGAACAAATAAGGGCCATGATCGCAGCTTGATTCTGAAATCTTCTGAAAAGCCAAAGTATTCATTCTAGATCAATACTACTCTTGCTGCTCAATGTTTTCAATATGTATATTGTAACCTATTTATAAAGGTCACTCAGTCAGTCAACTCATCTGACTGTTCACAGGGATAAAGTAAACAGAAAATATAAGAGAATGTAACTGCTCATACATTGTTTCCAGGGCATGTCCTTTACTAATATAAGAATAATTGATTATTTCAAGCAGCATAATGACACCAATCTGCCAAAGTGTTCTAATTTATTATCTACAAATCCATTTTCTGTTAGTTTAATATTCAGTTGGTTAAAAACCCAGCAATTTGTTTAGTTGTCAAGTTCCATTATTCTGAAAGTACAATTTTAGAACTTATGCCAAAAATTAAAATAAGACAAATGAAACACAATATACCCACTTACCAGTTATTTTTCCTGGAGATGACTGGTACCAAACAGATGAAAACTGACTGAATAGGAGTCCTTTAAACTTTTGCATCTCCCAGTAATGAGTTCATCCTGTGAGACCATACTTTGGAAGAACTGTGGAATGCCCACTGACACTTGAGAAAGTGGGAGAAGGAATCTGTTCTTCCGTCTTGTCCCTCAAGGAATACAGCACCAAATCCATATCCACATCAGCAAATACAGAAATACATGTTCAGACACACTTGTGATCTCCCTTCTCTTTTGCATCTTATTATTCCTTTAGAGTGACTCATTGAAGTGGTACCAACTGTGATAAAGCCACCATTATACTAATGGCATATGCCATCCATACAGACAGCACACAGAATTCATACCTACCAGGGTAGTGGTCTATTTTGACCAACACAAATTCAGGGGTTTATTGGCAGAACTAAGAACCATGTGTAGAAATATTTTTTTTAAAAAAGCTAGTAATTCAACATCGTTATCTGGAACATTCCCATAATCTGTGTAAATTGGTATCACTAAATAAAGATTCACTTTCTTCACTTTAAATATGGTACTATCATTTTTTTAGGAAGTCAGATTAAGAAGCCATCAGAAAGGAATTGTTCTCTCCCCCTCTCTCCCTTGATAGACTACCCAGTCTACATCAGGACATTAATGGCTTACTGGAAGGCAGAAATAAACTTTAGCCTACATTGTTGTTGTAGTATATAACAATTTTTAATATAAAATATTGCATTCTCATTTCCTAAGAAATTAACTTCCAGGCACTGAGATATTATGCCTGAAAAAAAATCAGCAATGTACTGAAAGTTATATACACAACATAGGTATATCTTAAAGGAAAATAGCTTTCATTAAACAAGGATTATACTGTGTTAAGTGACACCGAGGCTTACATGCTGGAGTGAATGATCTCAGATAACCCATCCTATAAAAACCACTTGCAATAATAAATATAAAAAAAACCCCACCCTCAAACAAAAACTAACTGACTTGCAATGACCTATGCTGACAATTCCATTAGCCCTTTCCTCTTCTGAGTTTTACTGAGTTGCGAGTAAACAGAAATGTATGAACAAAAAATAACCTTAAAAAGAGACGTCTCATGAAAAAGAAAAATGCACCATTCCCCACACGCATTTCTACTACTATCTGTGCACTGGAGAAAAATTGTTTCAGCTCATGTAAGATGGAAGATTAAACTACTCCTTTACATTTTTTAAGTGCTCTAAAACTGTAACATTTTTTTCTGGGGATGTCACCTTGCACATTTATTGTGTCAATAAGCTAAGTTTCTTTTCTTCATTCACCGTTTCCAAGCCACCAAGAGGCTTCATCAGCACTACCAGAGGTAATTTTCACAGATTTCTCCAGTGAAAAAAACTGCCTCGCTTCAGTGACAAGACAAGAAAAAACATATGAGTCAGAACTATAGTGTTAGGTCTCTTTGAAGTGAATCAAAGCTAGTCAGCTAATTAGCAAAGAAATCTTTAGTCTTAAATCTTGCATAAATACTCCCACCCAACCGCAGCTCGTTGGCTGAGTTACCTATTGAAAAAGTACATGATTTCTGAAGCAGACTAAGATCTATGCATGCAAGCTTGTTGTACACATAATTCCATCATGGATGTAATAACAACATAGTATCAGGTAATCATTAATCTTGTGAAAGTCTGCAATAGAAGCAATCAAAAAGATCACTGGGTTTGGATCAAAACCACACTAGCTCATTTGCTCCTTTCCATTTCCTCCAAAATATTCTTTCCTGTTAATCCACTTCAGTTTTAATGTCATGTAATACTGAAAAACAGGAACTAACCTTACAGGTTAATAAAATTAGATTTTCCTTAGAATATGGAAGAGACTACAAAAGACTGTCTTTGTTAAAAGAACAAGAACAAAAGAGGAAAACTTACATTCCTAAATATCAAGTATGTCCTTTCCTTTTACACCTCTGAGAAAGAAAATCAAGTCACTTGCTAAATACACAGCACGACTACTGACATTTAAATAAGGTCAGTTTGCAGGACGGAAATTTGCTCCCTAAAACACATTTAAGTTCCACCAAAAACCTGAATTTGCTAGTTGAGTTCTGAAAAACTTGTGAAAGGCCACAATGCAGTTTGCAATAAGAAGGGGCATATTTATTCTCATCTCTTGCCTATTCTTCTCCATCTCATCCCTGCCAGTCACATACTTAATTGCAATTTAACAGGTTCGTTGTTACAACATTTTTCCTCTTTTCTTATGTGTTCATTTTAGCCCCAAAAGAGATACATGTAATATCTCTGGGTCACAGCACACTAGACAACCTGAGCCACTTACACTCTCATAAAAAGGACAAAAACTAATGCATTGTTCATACCATCAATACAGTCTTGGAGGAATCCCCAGGATATCGGAGACTGAAGACAATCAAAGATCCCAAAAAGCAAAAGAAGGTAAGGGTGGCAATATTTCTAACATCTAACAAAGACTCCACAAGAGGAATAGTTCCCATTGTCCAGTCACAGCATAATTCTGAAGGGTTGAGAAGCAGCCAAGCATTTACAGGGAGGAGGTAGTTGAAAGTCAGCTGTCTTGCTGGGGATGGACTAACAGCAGCTGGGTTATCAAACCTAAAGCAGAAGAAACAAGAAAAAGACAACTTTTAATGAAAAAACATTGCCTTGGTTCACTCTGTGCTCTGAAACAAGAAAATTTCAGATCAATAGCTAGAACTACACATTACAGACATGTACAATATCCTGAACTTCTTGTTATTTGTCAGGTGTGTAATCTGGAAACTATGCATGATAATTCATCTTGGCATGGTTCTTCTCTAAGTTCAAGAAACTTGTCTGGGATATAATGAATGAAAGTTTGAGGAAACAAAATTATTTACACCTAAAGTTAGATTTAGTGGTCATTGCTCAAGTTTTTAATAGTGCCTTGTTTTCCAGGGGAAAAGGTCAGATTCTTTCATTTCTACATTGTTCCCACACTTTTAAAATAAATTAATTTTTCAGTTCCAACATTATTCTTATACACTTATCTTCAAGCACTGTATCTGAAGTCAACCATGCGTTCTGCATAGTACATTCCTAAAATCAAAAAAATATATTGTATGTAGGAGAGGAAACACTTATTAAGAGGTTTGAAGTATTCAGTCAAGGTTCAAGCACAGAGCCAATAAAAAATACTTTACTGATAAAACATTTAATTTCAGAATTACTTAGACAAACTAACTGTAAGTCTTTAGAAATTAATGCCTGCTCAGATACCTCAATATTTTGGGCATTTTTGTCAATGGGTACTGAAATTTGTATCATTTACCAATTCCACAAAATCTTCAGTATTGTACAGCCATTGCTTATCAACAGTAAAATAAGTTAATAAAGACTTAAGTTGACATACTTTTGGCGATTTCATTCAGACCTCATTAGGCCTCATCTTATTTATCAGTGTCTGTAGATAAGAAACACTTTACCGTTACCTGGTAAACACTGGAAGTTGAGATTGGATAACCTGGACTCTGACAACTACAAGCAGCAGTGTACTAAACATCAGGACTATCAGCTTCAACAGTGTTTGGAGCATAGAGAAAGGAATACTGCCCTTCCCTCGAAGAATCTGTACAGCTGTGTCAAACAACACTGGCAAGGTGTACTGCAAAGGAAAAAAAAAAGTGTTTGTAATCAGACAGTGCACTCATTAATCCCCTAAATAAATGAGCTACCGAATCTCTCTCCCCCTCCCCATTGGTTTTCTCTAAAAGTCCACCCACAGTAGTTATTTAACTCGGCTTCTTAGAGTCTTCATGACGATCCCCAAAGAGAAGTTGATCACTATAATAAAGATAATTCTGAGTATTCTTGCTAACACCATCATAGCTCAACTGGTATTTCCGTATTTTGTATTGACAGATTAAAAATCTTGTACCATCTTCAGAGTCTTCAATAAATCAAGTATGACCAGAAAATAATTTTTTAAGAAAGTAAATAAACAAAATTGCTTAGGAATGGCAGAAATACTATTCACTCCCTGATTAGACCTGGATTTCTATTTTATGCCTCTCCTGCAGTAACACATCTCTCCCAGCCTCATGAATATTATGATTTTGCACAGTTCCCCATTACATGCCCTAATTTCTTCCTTGTATACCTCTTCCCCTGCATTTTCATGTCCTGCACTGAGGATGACTTATTGCTTCACACACACTGGTTGGCTGAACTACAGATATTGACAGGTTTTTGAGGACTGGTCAAACTCCTAAGTCCATGCTACACCTGTGCCCTCAGAAGAAGCCTCAATTTGGATTTTATCTTTTCTACTCAGTTGACTTATCCTCAATTTCATAAAACTTTAACAAGTTTGTGTCAGATCAAAAGTTAATAAAAGAAAGGAAGAGTGGACTGAAAAGTACAGTTGCATACTGATGATTTTCTTAAAAATCCAGTTTGAAAATTATATGCTTATTCACTGGATTTGCAAAGGTAATAGTTTGAAACACATGCATTTCTGTAAGGACAAAACCCCTTTATTTTGGAATTTTTGCCTTGAATATGTATATCCAAGACAGACAAGCTTTCAGCTTTTATTGGCAAAGATATTGCAAAATATTCTTTCAAGTAATTAGGGGACAGTAAAGTACAAAATGTTTTTAAAATATGCAATCATACATTTTTAAATTGCATAAGCTTTGACTATTAAAAAACCAAGAATTATTTCATTGCAGGAACATTTTGTTTCTGTAGATCAAAATTATCACTAACCTAAAGACTTATCAATGCTTAAAATGAAAGCAATCAATTAGAAATTAAATTTAAAGGTATTCTTAGAAAAAACAATTTCCTAAGAATACTACTGATTCAAATAAGGTTACTCCAAAACATCTGTTTACTCATTAGGATGTGATCAAATGGAATTGTATATAATATATTCTCTATTTTTACTATAGCAATTAAAAACAAATAACCCCCTACCTTTACACAAGTCAAACTTTAATCTAGACTGTTACATGCTAGCTTTTGCAAACCTCAGTCAACTAAAACATTAGGTTTCCATTAATACTCGTCAATTTTTAATTGAGTAGATTTGGTAACATCTCTGTATGGCATGTAAAGGACAACTTCAAAGTCATTAAATTCCCTCACCATGACCCACATATGTTAAACATTAATTGAATCAAAAAAAAAACCAAAACAACCAGGAAATCTGAAAAAATGTTACGTAACTATAGTTAGCTTGAACTGACAAAAATCAGTGCTGAAATATGACCCTTTGAAGCACTCAGTGCCTCAGTACAGAATTCCTGAGAAGCAATTCAATTTATTTGTCAACAGCTTACCCCTTGAGCAATAAATACTTCATAAACACAGCATATCCCCACTACCGTTATTCCTTGTTCTTTACACAGTGTTGCAACAGCTACTAGAAATACAGTCACTGCAATTGGAGTCCACACTGCAAATAAAGATGACAGTGTTGAAAATGTTCCATCTTAAAACAAAACCAAACATTTATTAAAGTTAATTAACCTAAAAAGTGAAGACTTTGGCTCTTCATGTTTGAACATGCCATGTTTTATAAATTTATTCAATAATCCACCTGTTATTAAAGGGAAGATTACCAGTTTTATTCTAAATTGAAAGAACTAAATGAAAGGCAAAAGACTAATCTAAACTGTGATAGGAAAATAAAAAAACCACAACCCAATCTTTCCTAATTCACCAGAATTTGTTTTCAAGTGGAAAGTTTTATAGAGTAATGAACTTTCACAAGGCCAATTTGACTTTGGAATAGAGACAAGACTTCCAGATCTTCCCTTAAACTCTGCAGCTTGCTTGTGACCATTTGAGGCATCTCAGCATTAACAGAAGTCAGTGAAAGAGTCCCCTACTTTAAAGGCAATTCATTACGGAAAGTACTATTACATGAGGCTGAAGGTTTTTTTTCGTACACACTTGTTGAATAGCCAATACACCCATACCACCATTTTAAGAGCTCTGTTACCATTGATACAGAAATTAAGTTAGGTATATATTTGTCAATCATTTACCTATGTTATTATCTGGTCCTTTAGATTTTGTATATGACAAAAAAGCAGCTAGAAAAAAGATAGATGATAAAAGCTCTGCTCTGCCCACAACTCCAGTGACCTGAAAAGAAAAAAGAACAAAACCCAAGATTATTCTTCTAGTGACTACTCTAGAACTAGAACAACATGACTGATACATTCTCAGGATATGCATAAACAAGATCTGCAAACCAAGCAAAAAAGGCAAAGGGTAATGCTGCTTTCAGTTCAACCAGCACTGAATTCAAGAACAATACAGGGTGATACAGGACCTGGTGGCCAGCTGTGGTTTCCTGCCCCCAAGTATCACCATGAACCAGAAAACTGAGAAATGCTATACTTTTATCTGTAATAACAGCAGTCACAACTAGCACACTTAAGGGAGAATAATAGTTGGAAGAAAAAAAAGCTTTTATCCATAGGTTCTTTAAGTTAAGCCTGACAAGGACTATTGCACATACACATTCTGCAGACGGTGGCATATAAAACCTATGACTGTTTTTTTGTTCATACCTTTTCTGACTGACTGAACAGATCCGAATCTGAAAGAACCACTCCCTTGACTGGTGCTTTGGGAGCTCTTAGGTGAGTACTCAAGAGTTACAAATAAATTCACGGCAAGCTCTGTGCAATGGAGCTAAAGAATGACTCATGCTATACTACAGGCCTGGCAATTTTCTGAATGATAATTCAGTTGGCAATATTATAATTGCAAGTAGTGCCAGTTTGGTAATGAGACAGCGAGGTATAGATTTTATGAAAAATCCAGGGCTGAATGTTGTTTCAGAATCTTGAACGAAATATAGATTCATTTCCATTTCAGGAATTGTTTTCAAAAAAGGCTAAGGTATAACCAACAACAAGAGATGGAAGACAGGTCACAATGGTCATGGTTACTGCTGTAACCACTGTCCTGACCACAGTACCATTTAGAATTGCCTTTCCTCCTCATTTGTCCTCTTCTCTGTTGCCTCCTGATTGCATCCAAAGCAGTGCAAGCAAGCTGGCTGAAAAATAGCATGCTATCCCAAGGTAGATGGTCATATTTAGCAAAGGAAACCTCAGAGCTCACCATTACATTAAGGTGATGCTGAAAACTGACTTTCAGCCATCTGAAACCAGCTAGAAGCTTTTACTGCAAGGTACATTCTTGGTCAAGCATGACTGATTCAGCACAGCATAAAAAAAGAAATTAACTCAATATGCAAGGTCACAGTGTAAAGAAAAGCATTTCAATCTGAATCTGAAATCATGCTCTCATGCTTCTGTTGGGAGCAGCGCACATTTACCAAAGGACTCACTGAATCATGCACAGACAAAGCATGCTTCAAAACTGATAGGACATCAGAATTTGTGTTAACATTTTGGATAGTATACAGGTGTTTGTTTCCAAAATGTCTTAAGGTGTTTCAAGGATTCCTGGTTTTGAGCTCAAAACTGTCCAGTATTAAGACAGAAATTACAGAAAAATTCGCCTGTAAATCAGTTTAAAGAGACCATTAGTAAAGCAAGTGTGCTGGTGTGCCTCCACAGTCAACCACCATGAAAAGGGAGATTCCATTTCTGGATACAAAGTTGACACATGAAAGAAAATTCCAAGATTTACAAGTTTAGTTGATGTCCCTTAGCTGTCAAGGTGGTCAACGTGCCTCTGTACTGGTCAACAGTACCAAAGTACCTAGAAACACTGGCATGAAATTCTAAAGACAAGGACAAATGAAAATATGATGTACTTATTTAACCCAATTCCTCAAAAATTATTCCTCCGAAAATTATATACTACCATGAAAAAAGGAGAGTTTCTCTCCAAAGCCATGAAGAAAATTATTTTCTATTAATCCCGCTCCACTAACCTTCCCAGGAAAAGCCCATTTATCATAAGATTGATAAAGGTTTGAAATGTTTATGTATTGCATCATCTGCTGTTTCAAACTTGTGTGCAGGGAAGTAATAAGTAAAAGAGTAACGTGAAAAAATTCAAATCAGATACACTTCAATTATAGAAGACACAAAAGGTAACATCAAATAATATAAAAACTGGGAATGAGACCTGCTTAGGAATTTTCACTACAGTCTGAATAATTTAGTCAGCACCCAAGTCCTTCGTTCTAAAATACAACTCGTTATTATGTTGTCCTCTTTTTCATATACAAAAACTTTCAGTTGTTTTGCTTTTTATATATGTGCACAAGTCTCAACTGCCAAGTCTAAGAACTCTTTCCTGGTTGCATGTTAGTTAGAATTCTCAATGCAAACACTTGAAAGAATAAAATAAACTATTTCTCAAAAGCAGAGAGATTAAGTTCAAAACAGTATGTGGAAGAAGAAGAAAACACCTGAGTACCCATGTACAACAGCAGGAGAATTCAATTACAATTGCACTTCAATCTCAGAGACTTTTAAGTGTTTTAAGTACAGCATCAAGTTCTGCCAACCACATAGTCTTAAAGTGCCCTCATGTGGCTAATATCAGGGATTACACAATTATTACCAAACTAGTTCTTAACTTTGTAAGACGTCACCTTACACAGTAAGCTTTCACTATAGAATGTTTTGTAGTACTTGTATTATTTTGCTAGCTCTGTTGCATAGTACTAAAAGCAACTGTGTTACTGTTATCTCATATGGTATCTGACAGTTCAAGCATGATAAAGAGTCATATTTGGAATGAAAGGGATAAAATGACATAGGATGGTCTAAGCCACGAGTCACTACCTAAGTCACTAGCAACTTGCTAATAATGCTACTGTAAAGATGCTATCACATTTATTTCAAAAATGCAAAGCTAAAGTTTGAAATTTAAAGCATGCTTTTTTCAAACAGAAAACCAAATGAAACTAACAAATTTTTTTTTAAACCCATGTTTTACCCAAGATTTTATGGGGGTTTGTGCTTTCAAGCACAGAAACAAGAAAGATTATTTAGGTTTTTAATTTTTAACTTCAGGTTTGTTTTAATTTTAAATTTAATTGCTAACTTCTAGCAAAGACATATCAGTAGCTTGCATAGCAGCCAATTTATTTCTTACAAAAATTTCCTCAAAATACATACATGCAGGCTACTGAATTGCTACTGACAGGGATTTGCATCTTTAGAGAACAAGAGAGATGCAAACATAAGCTAAGGGCAAACCAATTCTCATTTTACTGAAATCAAAAGACATTTCTTTCCACCACCACACCCCAAAAGACACTTTAAAACCCCAAAATAAAAATGGGGTGACACCTCTAAAGAAGCAAAATGTTTAAACATTTTTGAAAAATCAGCTAATACTGTAAGAGAACGGGGATGGGCTTTACAACCTGTGTGAACTGGAATGTAGGAATGCCAATTTAAGTCATGCAGAAATTAGGAGCAAAGAATTCCACAGGTCTGCTTTATCAGAGTTTCTGATGGAAATAAATCTAATGAATGGCTATCACAAGACTCCATTAACTCCACAACACTGCAAGCCTCATTGAATATTAAAAAGTATAAAGCCAGAAAGCTTGTATAAATAATGCTTTCCATAGCAGTGAAAAACTCCTTCAGAATCAAAGGAAAAGTAAATACGAGAGGTGAAAAATATATATCCTCTTTCTTTTACGTTCAAAAAAGAATAGCTGTAAGCTGGATATACACTGGGATTGTTGTTGCTGTGCTAAGTTCTACTGGCACAGATAAATTGACATAAAAGAAAGTAGACAGAACTGACTTGGTGATTAGCGAGTGGGGCATGCTTAGAAGTTCTGGAATTAAGAAGTATTCATAGTATTCGCCAAATATGATCATCACAGAATGCAACTATCTCTGAAAGCTAAAGTAGCCATCATCACTGAAGCAATGATCATAGCAGAGACCCAAGTTATTTAGTAACTAAATTAATGTTTCTTTACTTATTTTTCAGTAGCTGCATGGAATACAAAACAACTCTGACCATTGAAGTTTGTCACCTCCTCCACTCATTGCAAAGGGCAGAGTAAGTATAAATAAAAGAAAAAAAAAATCACACTTTTCAAAGTTACAATACATAAACAGATACAAACTCCATGAAATTTCCAGTTAATTAATATAGCTTGAACAGATTAAGCATATCACAGTTATACCTACCGCTTCAGTATGTATTGGGTGCACTGCAAAGAGCAAGGATGCAACCACGCTGCTCCTGTTGTCCAAAAAAAGCTTACAGACCTTGAGGAAGACCACACAAACCACCACATGAAAGACCAGATTTAGGAAGTGGTAAGAAACTGCATTTAACTCACTGAACAGGTAGTTTAAGCGAAATGTAAGGACTGTGAGGGGACGATACGATTTATGACTCCTCTCCTGAAAGAAAAGAAATCAATCAAGTCACCACTATCTTATAAATGAACTTATACTCCCAAGTATCTTTTGAAAATTGTATGCATAACTGATTCCCCTCTCTATCTAACTAGGCATCTACCTTCAAAATAAAGACCTGGAAATCAGTAATATTTAAAAAAAAATAAAAATAAAAAAAGGATTCTAGTGAATTACATGAAAACTTGATTTAAAATTAAGGTAAGTTGTTAAAAAGATATGTTAATTCTGGCCATTTTTCCTACTTCCAAGTAGTATTATATTAATAGTGTATTATTCAAGTACTTTTATTATTCTATCATTTCATGTTTTAAATTGGTATTTTATAAAATAAAAATTTAGTGCACTCAGCTAAATGAATTACCTACATATTTTCAATGTCTCTGTAGTCAGTTATTCCATCCATAAACCCTTTTAAAAACTGTACTTAACACCATCTTCCTATACCAAATTGTATTTTGTCAACTTATGGCCTGTTAATTCTTTACTGAATGTGTCCATAAAACAACGGAAACAAATCTAAGAAAAAAAATGGTGGGCAGAGAGGCATTGCAAGGGTCAAATTGCACATATGTGAAGACAAAAACACAAGATAGGAAAAAATATTTTAAAAGCCACAAACAATCAAATTAATTTGACTTCATTTAGTTAAAATTAACCTGACTTTCTCAGTTGGTATTAAGTGCAAAATCAATGAGACAGCTTTCTCCTGCTCCACATAGGTAGGGTTGGGGTCTTTTTTGAGTAAAAACCCATTGGAAAACACTATTCGAAATTTTACTGGGATTAGTTTAGGAACCCACTTAATCTCAACGATACAGGACTAGATGCCATCTGAAAAAAGAGTGTGGAAGCTTTTATTACAGAGTTATATGAAAATTAGGTATCAAAGTGTATTTGTAGGGCTAGCAACTAGTATCTTACAATGAACTAACCCTATGTGTAATGGACATATGCAATGAGAAGATTACAAGATGGAATGTCTTGTCATTCAAGGCAAAACATCTATGACTGTCAGAGAATTTTATTAATTTGCTCAGCAATGGCACCATTGTAACTTTCTAAACTATACATAAATCCTTTACGTATTGCCATTTAAGTAATGTTTATCCACAACTTTTGGGCCAGTGCAGCTTTTCAGATAAAAACATAGCCACTCTACAAACCAATATCTCTGAAAGTAACATAAACAAACGTAACTCAAATAAACTTAATGTATTTGATACCCATTCACTAAGCCCTAGCTTTGTTGCTAAAAAGTGTCATCTTTCCTTCCAGACTGCAATTAGAAATACCCTCGTATGTCAATGTCTACCTTTTCTGGGAGAAGAAAGGAAAATGGTCAGTTGTCCAATTTTAGTACTGGAATTAGATAACACATAATATCTTGAAGCATGATATATGACTTCATTTTCTTACCAGTTCTTTTCTTGAACAAAGGAAAAGAACATAAGCAGTATCTGTGCCTGACCTTAGAATACACTAACACCGTCAAATTGTATAAGAAACAAACTATTCTGTCAAAACCACATCAGAGGCGGGGGAGGGGGAAGTAAAAACTGTTTGCAAGGCTTTTTTTTTTTTTTTTTTCATTTTCTAAATGCCTCAGTGTTTCACCAACCGTTTACCTCAGACATTGGAGTGCCCCAGAAGTCATTCTGAAATAGATTTTTTAACGGAGTAGAAGGATGCAAATCTTTATTGTCCAAAATCGCTGAAACATCATCGAAAACAAAGCCACAAAAGAGACTGTTCCAGTAGCAGGCTGCCACCACTCCAACTATCAGTGCTGCTTCCTTCAGGCTTACATCAGCCATCTTCTCTGAAAGTTTTCATGGACAAAAGCTGAAATATAAGGGCAGAAACTTAAGTAGGTTTAGTGATAAAGAACTAAATTTGATAAATAAAGTCAAATGAGGATACCAAATGTTTTAGAAGTTAATGACACTACATACCTAAAAATCAGTGAGAGAAAGCTTTCCTCAATTCTCATTTATGTTACACAATTTAGCATTTAAGAGAAATACTCTCATTAAAAAGTCTCAACCCTAAGAAGCCCTCACAAAAGCTGATACCCTGGTTATATTTCAAGTTTTACCACAAAAGATTGATGGTAGGTTGTGATGTAGTTTTTAGCACAGAGCTAAGCATTTCAAGTGAATCCTGCAAACTGGAGAACTGTGAAAATTGAGTTCTCTCAAATCCTGAGTAAATTAAACTACTGGTGCAGAACACTGTTATCAATACACAGTGGATTAATTTCTGTGCGTAACCGCTTTAGGTTTAAAGGTGTTTCTCAAAATATTTCAAAATTAATAAAATCAAATTTCAAACCTTCTGAAGAACAAAAAGGGAAATTTATAAATACAGATGTTCAAGAACAGTTAAAAAAGGTATTAGTAATAATAAAAAGTCAAACTTACCATTGAAGCTCACACTTTGCTCACTTGCATTCTTCATAGATGTTCAAGAAAAGGTCATTCTGTTCTTCAACTCTGCCAATTGTTCTGGCGTCACTGAATGTTCAAGAGTCCTGTCTAAAGGAAAATAGTGTGTAAAAAAGGCACTAAAAATAAACTTTATCTTATATTATTTTCTCTCAACTTGCATAGAAATTCTAAGCCCTACAAATTACTAAACTGCAGTTTTACAATTATTTAAAAAAATACTATATAAGTGGCCTGATCAAAAGGTAAAATTACAACACATTGGTTTGGAAACAGTGTTCCGCTTTGGAAGAATAAGAAGGTAACTATAGAGTCAACGGTACTCCTTCTGGCCACTGGCTGACAACAAGTGGATTACTACCAATTGTTTGGATCAAATATACTGGAAAGCTATGGACAGTTAAACACTGACTTAGTTTTAAGAAAAAGGAGAGATGAGAGATGACTGAGCAAAAATATACACTATTTCCCCCCAAATCAGAGAGAGGTAACATCTCTAAGGACACAGATAACACCAGCCTTACGCCTATCAGGGTTCACACATGAAAGCTGACTAGTTACTTGAAGTTATAGTCTGTTTTATCATTGTAAGCCCTGAAACACTGGTGGGTTGAGGTTTTGTTTGTTGGTTTGTTAGGGTTTTTTAATTGTGTTCAGGTTTAAGTATACTATCCTCTAAAAATTGGCTACATTGATACCTCACACAAATAGGTAATGTCAGCTGTGGTTTGCAGCCTGGTCCTAAGAGCATGACAGTCACCTATCACAACTCATCGTAAAGGAGCAGTGGCACAGGAAGGAATACATGTGCAACAAGATACAGGTGCAGTTGAACTAAAAACCAGGACAAACATCATTTAAAAGGAATCAAACCAATTCATTCAGCATTACTCACAGTGGCAGTGAAGGTTGTTTTCTTCTTTTGCAGTACTCAGAACACTGCCTATTAGTGTTATTTCAACCAAGAAAGAACCTGTTTTCAAAGCTGCCACCACCCTTGTAATAAAAAAAAAAAGAAAAAAAAAAGCCTAATGTTAACTGTTAAAGGATGCTACTACATCTTTTTACCAGGCTTGATCAGAGTACTAAGAACATTCAGCCAAATTTGAACATGTTTATGGTCTTCTTGGCAGTCACAGAGATCTTATTAAAAGAAAAGCAAGCCACACAGCACACTGCTTCAACTGTACCAAGCTTGGTAACCTCAAATGCATCACTCCATATCCTTCTCAAATTTTTGTTGTGTGAAAAAGCACTAGGAGGTCTTGGCAACAGACAGGCAAAATGGAAATCTGGAAGAGTCCCCATTTTCCAGCAATCTGTTTCCAAGGCAAGCACAAAGAGAAAAGTGGGAAATGCAAGGTGATGCACAATCTGTAGATTACACAGAACTGTAGCACAGATACACCTACTTCTGACTTGCATTCTAAGGTCTTATTTTCCTGAAGTAATCTGTAAAGATACATAAAGTCAGAAAAATTACTTTTCCACCTGGTCTGACTACAGGGCAGTTTAATATTCTTGCTGAATTAAAGCATAAATACAGAAATGATGTTTTTACAGTCCTTTGTTTGCATATGAGAGCAGATTTTGAGGAATACTCACCATGAGAACAACTACTTCCTATCTGCTACTACAGCTGGATCCACCACGAAAATCCAAGCTTTAAATCTATAATGATCATCAACATGTTGAGAATGCAAGATTAAAACAAAGGGAAGCTTATAAAAGCTCATCTGTAATTGGTAAGCCAAGGAAAGGTATGTCTGCCATTAATCTCAGTGGGAAACAATAACTGCTATTTGGCAGCCAACACTCTTTTCATGCCAACTAATCTTTTATCAGTTTGATGGTGGAAATGAAGCAGCAATGTAAGGCTGCAAGACCGAGAACCTCATAGATTGCAGACATGCAATAGGGTGCTGAAGTCTCGGTATGATTGAGGCAAGTGAGTGGATAGATTTCCCTTCTTGCCTTACACACATTTTGAAACTTTCTATCAACTCAAGTACATTCTTGTCAATTACCAGTACTTCACCACTCCCAGTGATGGATGTATTGCTAAAAACACGTAAAACACTGCCTAGCAACTTGCCTGTTAACACAGGCTTGCAGTGATGGGGAACTACATCACTGACTGCTCCAACAAATGGAAACAGACTGACTGTCCCTCAAGTTATTTTTTCATCTCAACGACTGGCTACTTTCACAGCTTGTAAGATTGACCGTCAGATACCTCAACCACCCCTTGTGTTGTAGAACTGCCAGTTTGTCATCTACAGTACAGCCACAGAGCCCCCTCTTTGACTACACAAAATCAGGACAGACACATTTTATTACCAAGATATCTGTTGGATGTTTTAATTAATAACAATATCTGACCGTGTCACGAAGAAAACACAGTAAGCAGCAAGATAAGCCTTGAGACACAGATACCACACAATCGTGAGAGACGATTGTGGAAAACCAGAAGACCCAAGCTATGCAAAACACCTGACTGCTAGTCTAATTTTCTTATGCTGCTTAGTACAGAAATCTACATTTTGCACTGTACTGTTCTTGTGTGTGTACAGAGACATTAAGAGGAAAGAGCAGACAAGAACCAGAGCTCTCAGGCAAGCTTGGCTGATAAGACATGTAGTTTTCCTCTTCCAACTTCTTGGGAACCCTGTACCAGTTCATCCAGCCTTCTCCTTCAAGAATTACAGACAAGAGTAAGACATAACAGACCCCCAGAAAACAAAAAAAAAACTGTTAGAAAAGTAGGGAACAAAATATTTCTCTCCAATCACTATCAAATCCATGACACTACAAATGGTTTAGTACCACATACTGCAAAATACAGTACACTACACACAAAAAATTGAACACAAATAAAAAATGCATATTGATGTTTAAGAATATCCTCAGTCAGGAGATTTAGAAACGTGGAAGCCATTTTCCGCCCATATGAATTTAGGAAAAATAGACAGTGTGCATTTAGGCAGCAGGAATACAGATGCAATCTCTAAATATGCATCTATTTAGCACTTCATTATTAGCTATCACCAATAAACATGCCATCTGCCACCTTACATCCAAAGGCTCTTACAGCAGTAAAATATATTTGTGTTGATCAGACACATCTTATTACCTTACTTCAGAAACTTAAACATACATATAGAACTTTTCTTCTACTGGGTAATGGCACTTTTACACCCTGAAAGACATTAATAACAACTTACGTTCTCATTAATCCTACTTCAAAGAACACACTCTATGCAAGTAACTTATTTCTTCTTTAGAAGAAAGCCATAGGTAGTGGCAGTAACAGAGAATTCGAGAACCATAGCACTTCTGTATGGGAAAAGGCTTGTAGAATCCACCTAAACCTGCTTACGATTTCCACAGAAGCTGACAGGAACAAACGTGAGCATTAAAATCCCCTCAAACAGAAGGCAATAGCAAAGTTTCAACCTCTTTCAGCTTTTCTATGAAAGCTCTTACTACTCCTGGAAACACCCAGCATAATTGATACATTATTGATATTTCCAGCATTTGATGCAGCCAGTATTTTGAAAATCAGTTCAAGCTGTCAGAAAGCTTTTTAAAATTTACACCTGATTCACTGTCTGTAACAGAATATCAGTCACTACAATATGAGAGTTTAAAGAAATTACCCATCATTATATTTGGAGAATATTTTCATTCACTCTTTATTAAATACTCATAAATACTAAAAATATACCTAACAGTTTTCAGCCATACCAAGATGTTACCATTTTCAAACATAATCAAGCTGCAGCTGTTTTCTGGAGATGACAATGTAACCATCAATGAGGCAACAGTCTGTAACTCCACAGTCACTTTAACAAACAGCGCTTTGCCCGTGTGATGTTAAGCTTAAGTGTTATATTCTCAAGGAATTTAATTTTGTGTTACATTAATTAGGCTGCTGGAAACAAAAAACAGACAATTTGCATATGGATCAGGCAGTTTCTTTAAAAGCTTTGAAAACAAACTAATGAGCATTTATATACATACCTAATCATAAAATGTAGGCTTCCCACTTTCCTGTTTGAGTTCTAAAGCCAGCAAAGAGACAGACACACACAAAGGAGGTGCCAAAAAATAGCTGTGTATCTCATTTACTCTGGAGACACATACTTTGAAAGCCACTGAAGTCTTGAACTGCTTAAAAGACATTTACAGTTCACACAGAAAACCTTCAAATTATCAAAGGAGAATGAAAACAACGAACTGTTAAAACCACTCCTAAACTTATTTTTAAACAGGTGAGCAACAAGTTCATCTAAGAGCTGAACTAAGAAGTATCAGCAGTTATATACAATGGGTTACCAAATCCAGTAATACGGTCACTTAAAAATGGCATTTTAATTCAGCTTCTGAGACTCCGCTAATGCCCTAATTTAATTTGTCTTGCCTAATTGCTACCCTTTCCGTGTTTTTATTTTTGGCTAAACTGAATATTCCTTCTGCTGACTTGATACAAGTGTTTAATGACAGAAAGAGATCGTAATTTTGTTTCTGTTGTCCCTTTTCAACTTAGCATTTAAATTTACCTTCTCTTAAAAATGTCACTCCATGGTACATCTCCAGTATGAAACAACCTAGTTGCACAACTGAGACTTAAATGGTTGTGATTGCACCTCAAATAGGACAAGGCAAGCACTATTTGAATAAACAGGAGGAGGAGGAATACAAAACATGCCTGGCTTCTCCTTTCATCTTGCTGAGATCCCAGAAGAAAATAAATCTAACAAGTTTTAGTGTGGCACCCTTTCCCTGGAAATCAAACGGAATGGGACTAACGTGAAGTTCTCTTCATTCCCCAGCAAGGCAGTGGCCCCCAGCCTTCTCTTCAAACAGTTCTGAAAGATCAACTAGATGTGGAACAGCAGCTCTGACATGGAGTCAGAAAACATGATGCAGACCAGGGGAAAGATTTCCCATGGGGGAATACTGAAGAGCTTGCTGGCAACCAAGCAGCTGGACTAACATTTTTGGGTACTCTGGTACAACCAAGTATCAAAACATAAAACAATTTTAAAATGGGTGAGATTAAGACACTGATTTAGCTTCAATTGTTCAATGCAACTCACACAACAGTCAAAACATAAAGCACATAGGGATGGTTTGTATTTTATAGCTTAAAATGATTAACAGGATCTTAAAGTCAAACCTGGGGGGGGGTAGGTGTTGGGTTTGGGTTTTTTTTTTGCTGCATTCAAACAGTAAGAAAAGAATACCTACATAACTGCAGAAAGTGTTTCCTCACAGGACACTGATGCAAAAAATAGTGTCTCAAAAATAATGCTGATCAACACTCTTAGTGTTCTAGAAATACAACAGCAGGAACTGCATGTTTACTAACTGCAAACAATAAACGAACCAAAGCCACATGGGTGGCATTAGTTGAAAAGACGGCATTTAGACTCTGCTATGCATGCCCTTATTTAGTATGCTTGGTCTGTATACAACTTCTTCTCGTATTTTTAATAACATTCCATTAAGTTCTTCATATTGCAGTTTTCGTATGAGGTCTTTGACACGGCATACTGTTATCGAAACTGTGGTTTAACATGGATGTCTAACTCTTCTATCAGGGTAGGTCAAGCTGTGTACTAAGAGCTAACGTGTTCTTTGGCTAGAGAACTACAAGCATGTATTCCCACTAAAAGAAGATCCACTTTACACAGTCTGTCACGCAATTAGATGTGACACAGAACAAAAAAACTAATTCACTTGCTTTAAGACATTCCCTACCTAAACTTCTAATTTTGTGTGAGGTTAATATTTCCACTTTTCTCACTCTTTTTTTACTTTTAAGTTTTCATGCCAGTCTGAAAATCCATTTTAGTTCTACATCAATCTTTACTAGCTGCACTACACAATTATAATGTAGATGTGGTTTCACTACCAGTAAGTGAAACGCTGCATTTTGTTGATTTTATAACAGAGCTACACTCAGAAAATGATGAAGAATATTAAATAAAGCACATCAAATAGCTATATTAGCCTTAAGAGCTTGTTAACCTGATGAAGAGGATTTAAAAAAAAAGAGAGTTCCTATTTAGAAGCATCCTAACACGAATGGATTATTCTGTTTTCTGTATCACAGGGGGATCGATTTTCCGAACTCATCTTGTAGCAAGGCAGCATTATTGTCTGTGGATTACCTGCTCTACCCCTAAGAGCCCCTCCTGCTAAGAATGCATTGTTTTACACTCAAGCATAATGAAATATATTTTTAGTAACATTTTCCATTCATGAAATATAAACTGGTCCGTTTCCCTTCCCTAACTACATAGTTTGCTTTTCTTACCCAATATAGAGCTGCAATTAACCAATCTCTGGCTGACGTATAAAAGCCTTAACTTTCAATCAAGAATTAAGAGGTGTGCCATGACTGGAACGAGTTACACAACTACAAGGAGCACCAAGCATCTTGCATCTTGTCATCCTTCATTAAATATCAACACCAATCAAGTAAAAAAAAAAAAAGAAAACAAAAAGTCCAAAGATGGCATTACAAACAACTTTCTCTTTCCATCAAGAAGGAACAAACAAAACCTCTTCAGCTTTCCAGAGCCAATACAGAACAACAGAATTGTCTAGGTTTCAGATCATTGACTCCAATCATCAACCCATCACCGAACCATATCACTATGTACCAGGTCCACTCATCTTTTAACTACCTCTGGAGATGGCGACTCCACCAGTTCCCAAGGCAGCCTGTTTCAACATCTGATAATGCTTTCTGTGTAGAATTTTTTCATAACATCTAATCTAAACCTCCCCTGGTGTAAGTTGAGGCCATTTCCTCTCATCCTATGTTGTTTGTTACTTGGGAGGTAACAGTACACCCCACCCTTGGGTTGGGTGATTTGATTTGTGGAGTTCAGTTTTTTTGTGGTTGGTTTTTTTGTCTGTGTATGGTTGGACTCAATGATCTCAGATGTCCCTTCCAACCATGAAAATTCTGTGACCCTGTAATTTCTTTTTTTT
>VZRU01019197.1:0-17781 GCA_013398155.1 Pedionomus torquatus
TTTACGTTTCCTCTGACATAAATGAGCGAGCACGCCTGCACACGCAGCGGGCTTTACATCAAACAGCGGCCATCGATTTACGCACAGCGCTTCTCGATAAGAAGGGAAACGCATGGTCTGTGCGAAAGAGAAACTGGATGTTTAGACTCAAGGCCACGAGATGTCTAAAAGCTGTCCTTGCAGGAAATCTTCCCTAACGTACATTCCTGGCTAGAAAGGGATTAGTAATTATCAGTCTCTCAAACCCTGGCAATTCACATCTGCTAAGGTCCAAGCCACCTGGAGATGGAACCACAGAAATACCCAGCAATGAACCTTTAACCCAAGGACGCCCACCTGATGGATTGTACTGTGGGTTGTATTTATGCACACAAGTAAATATTTTAATACTTTATTCCACTCTCCTTCAGGCTAAGCCAGAGCTCCGATATCTCCTTTCAGCACCAACACAAGACTTCTGCCCCTTGTTTTGTGTAACGGCTTTCCCAGCATCACAGAGTTTATATTTGGAGAGAAAGGGCAGCTCTCATCTGCTGAGAGCAGCCCACGTACAGCCTTTGATGCTGGGAGATTTTACTGCAGTTGGCCCCTCTCCTACTTGTGCTCCAGCCTGTTTAACCTTGATGTGTATCAGGAATTCTTCCTCACCAGGCCATAAAAGACTTTCGGTGCCAAGCACAGCAAGACCCAAAGTGTTTATTTTATGCACTATCTTAGATACAGTAATGCACAAAAATGAGGTGATTGAGCCCAGAAGAGAAATTCCTTGGTTCCTCAAGGAATTTTAGACGTGCCTGATTTTAGACTACCCACCTCTTGAAATCTGTGACTCCTGCTAATATTGCTGTTGCCTCCAGGGCACCTGAACTTCCAACAGGGCTTTATCCTGGTTTATGGTGAGGGGAGGACTGACCAGTTTTCTGGCTGAGTCTGAGCATTGTATCATTTACCCTTTTCCTCCCGTGCTCCCAAATCCTGGAACTGCTCCAGAGCCCTGAGAAGAGTCTCCTTCATGGCCCTGGTGTTTTGGATGGAAGCTTGATCCCAGATGCTTGTGGTTGATGCCTACAGATAGTCACTCCAATCCTTCCCTCCTCCAGAGGGAAACTCCCCCAGGAGACAGAGGGTGCTACTGCTTCTCCACCCTGGGAGAGGCTTTTCTCCATTCTCCTCCTTTCTCTTTTAAAAGCTTGGAGTAATTCAGGAGACCAATGGAACTCCTCAGAGCATTGGTCTGCCCATGGCAGGGGCGTTGGAACTCGGTGATCTTTGAGGTCCCTTCCAACTCTAACCATTCTATGATCTTTCATACTGCCACAGAATTTTGTTTATCTTTTTTAAACAGGGGGCTTGCTTTCCCTTCTTTCTCACGGGAATTGCTTCCTCCTTCCCTTCTTGCAGCTCGAACTTCTGGAGGGTTTACAAACGGGTCTATATTTAGCTCTTGCGTCCCCACTTATCCAGCAGAAGGACACATGGCACCTGCTCTGCAGCCAGGGGTTATTTTAAGCGCTTCTAAAATGGGCAATGGCATTTAGCACCTTATACTCAAAATTGATCTGCCCGCGCACACACACAGATAATTCTCTAAAATAAAGTGTTCCATACTCTCACACCAGCCAGCACATGCTGATAAAAGTCAGAATTTTTACCTCGACATAACGCCAGATTGAACTGCAGCAACATCTCAAAGCAGCACATATTAAACTCTGGAGTGGCCCCACTACTGCAGCTCCAATTACCTTCCAGAAAAATAGGAGTGCCCAGTTGTAGCCCAGACACTGTCCTACGTATTATTTCAGAAAGTGGTGATAAAATCAACTTTATCAACTACAGGCTACATTTGAACGCCTTTAGGACTTCTGTATAGTTTTCTAGTACAAAACTGAACAAAAATTTGGAGGCTTCGTGGCTGGTTTCCATAAGAGCGTGGAAAGAACCAGACTCAAAGACTTTCTAAAGTCTCATGCAGCACTTGAGTCTTGATCTCTTATTTTTGTAGCAAACCAGCCATGGCCCCTAGAATCAAGCAAGTTTGACCAAAGCCAGCTTAATTATTATTATTATTTTTTTTATCACTCTTTAGAAAACCATTTCTTACTTTCACCAACAGCCTTAGATACTCCACTGTCTTCCACACACATCACACCGTGCCCAGGCTTTTAAAGGCTATTCCTAGAAAATGTGGGCTGACAGTCCCAAAGCCAAGTACTTTGACTAAAAGCCCTTGCACCGTGCCACCAAGCAGGGGCGGCAAGGAAGCTGCTCGTCAGACTTACCGGAGAAAAGGGAAGAGCTGAGTGGAGACAAAAACAAAACCCCAGCCAGGCAGAAAACTCAGACAAGGGCACGCCGGCAGCAGGACACTGGTACTGTAACCCTGCCACCGAGGGAAGAGGGATGGGACGACCAAGGGAGGGGGGGAAGGACAGAATGACACAGCAGGAGCAAACACCAGGGAGACTGAATGTGAGGACCGGCTCTGATAGGCGAGCCGGGAGGCTGCTGGCTGGCAGCGTAAGCCAGCTATGTTGGCTATTCCCTACCCCAGCAGAGAGAGCACGAGATTAGGGACTCAGGCCCTCAGAAAGAGAAGAAGAAGGAAGGATTCATACACAGCTGCTACCCTTGAAAATTAAGTCTTAATGACTTGACACATGCCGCGTGAAATTTGACTGCATCGACTATGGATCGGCCAAACTTAGTCTGATTCTCGTGTCTGCGCTGTGGCTTTCCACAATGTCAGCTCGCAGCTGTGACTGCCCTGTGCAGCCTGGGATTTGGGCAGGACTGGTGAAAATACAGACTGATGCTTCATTGTAGACTCACTAGCTGGAATGGGCCACGGGAGGTCTTTAGCTCAACCCCTTGCTCGAAGCAAGCTCAGCTGTGAGCTTTGACCGGGTCTCTCAGGGTTTATAAAAACCTCTTATAAAAAGTCTTAAAAAGCTCTGAGGATGGAGACTACATGGGCTCTCTGGGAAGCCTGTTCTCCTGCTTGCCTGTCCTTGTGGTAAAGAAGTTTGAACTTATACCTAGCCTGACCTTCCCTTGTTTTGATTTGTGCCCATTTCCTCTTGTCTTCCCACCTCACACCCTTATGAAGAACTGATCCCTGTCTTCTTGATAACCTCCTTGTAGTTACTGTGGGGCTGCAGTTAGGGCCCCCAAATCTGTCTCTTCTCCAGCTGAACATTCCACTTTTCCCAACCTCTCCTCATGGGATGAGTGCTCCCACCCCAGCCACTCCTCTGAATTGACCAGCTTCTCCCACGGGGGCAGCAAAGTTAATGGAGGTGGCTGGTGTAGCTGTCCCCCTGACCCCAGTAGCTCTCAAAGAAATAGTGATAGGATGAGGGGTGATGGCTTCAAACTGAAGGAGGGGAGATTTAGATCAGATATCAGGAAGAAACTCTTTGCTGTGAGGGTGGTGAGGCACTGGGACAGGCTGCCCAGAGAAGCTGTGGCTGCCCCATCCCTGGAAGGGTTTATGGCCAGGCTGGATGGGGCTTTGAGCAACCTGGTCTGGTGGGAGGTGTCCCTGCCCATGGCAGGGGGGTTGGAACTGGATGATCTTTAAGGTCCTTTCCAGATCTAACCATTCTATGATTCTATGAAATATTCTCGTTGCTGACAAGGTAACCTATCTGCCCTACTTTCTGCATGCTACCCACGTTCCAGCTCACACTGGCCCAAAGTTGTTTATACGAAAAAGCAGAGGACTCCCCAGGGAGCTCAGCTGCATGGTGTTTATCCAGCGACCAACATCTCCCATTGCTGTGACCCACAAGTCACTCAGGCAACATCTTGAGATGCCAGATGGCCTCAGGACCATCTGCTGCCCACTCCCCAGAGAGAGAGATGTAGGTCAGTTTCATGCACAAATATGCAAACAACTGAGAAGCTATAGGCTGGTACTGGAAGTGGCAGCCAGTGCTACGAGAAGTGGGACTTCAACTCCAGTGAAAAATAATGAGGCTCAGAACAACATTAGGAGGAAAAATACCTGTATTGTGCAGTTTTGGAGTAAGCCCTCAAACAGACACGTGGCAGTAGAAGTTCCAGATATGTTTTGCACCAGATTTACCAGGGATATAAGAAAAGAAATAGCACTGGGCAGCTCAGTATCAAGTAGTACTGACTCAGAAATACTCCATGTGTTAGCAGCATCCCAGGCTCTCACTGGAAAGGGCTAAAGGTCCTGCTATATGTGTGAAGATAGTGTCTGTGGGGTGGAGAGAACATACTTGGAGAGGTTCCTCATTAATCCTACTTATCTACTTTGAGAAGGCAGCTCGTATTATCTGGGAATGTGTGGGTAGAGTGGCTTAAGGAAACATCAGTTTCTTCAAATCTTCCTCAGACACTGGTCAGTAGCGCTCTTAAGAAAGTCAACAGATTTAAGGGTAATGAAAGGGAGCTTGCAAGGTGGTGGGGTGCTTGGGGGAGGCTGGAAACTGGCTGGGTGTGTTTTGAGAGAAGATAAAGCTCTGGGGTTGTTTGTGACAGGGCAAAGCGAGCCAGCAGAATACCAGCGAAGATAAGAGTGCTGGTGTGGGCTCCTTGTGCTCCTCCTGTTTTGACTGGAGAACTGTCCTGTTCCCGTCTCCTGTTCATTTTTCTCTTGAAAATAAAATCGGCTCCAGGGTTTCTGAGATCAAAACGCACAACCAGGCTAACGAGGAGCAAAGCAACAGCCGAGGGGCAGAAAATTACGCCGGCGAATCCTCACTCCTTGGCAAACACAAGGCGAGGCATGTTCAGCTTTGCCCTCTTTCTCTGGGGTTAAAGCTATTTCGTGTTTGCTCATTTCTGCCACAGACTGACAGCAGGCACAGGGACCCTTATCGCAGCTCAAACGACACGCAAGGATTCACTAAGCGGTGGGAATCTGGTCGTGCCCTTGAGACAAGAGAACCGACTGATAACGGCAAATTTGTCACCATCGCCCTTATAAAAATTAGCTGCAAGAAATCCAAAGCTCCACGTTCTGAATTGTAGAGCAAACGGTCTCGGATACAACCAGGGGTCACAAAGGAGCAGATTAAATCAGTGTTCCTGAGTACGTGGGGAGTATGTGTGTGTGTGTGTGTACCTCCACGGAGGATTTAAAGGGATCTGATGGCTTTTGGCCAGCGAATTGAAACAAACAACCGCCTTAGGAATAGAAAAGGGAAACTCAGACTGAACAATTTAGAGGAGAGCGTTGAAAACTGCCACGCAGGCGATTTACGCGCTGGGGCCCAGCGATGGCCTGGCATTCGGACTCTTCACGCTGGGATGGTTGCATCTGGGGATGCAACCAGAGAGCTGGCTGAAAACACCCTCTGTGAAACCCGTACTGCTTCTGAGGCTTCTGCTTTTGCAGTGATTTGGGCATTTTGTGTCCCTGTTTAGAGGAAAAGAAAGAAAGGCGTTCTCTAATCCACAGGAAAGCAGAGAAAAATACCTTCTTCACAGAAGAGGGAGACCACTCCGTGGGAATTTGCTGTAATAAGGCTGAAGTTACTTTTCAGTTGCGTCCAGTTGAGAGCTGGGTTGCGAAGCCACAACCCTACACTGTCTTGATTGTACAGTGGCATTTCCACTGAGGTCATTGGTAAAGTGACACAGAAATCACCTCTTTCTGGATTAAACATCTGCAGCATAAATCTACTAAAGACATAGGCTTCCCAGGGCAGGGAAGCTAATAAGTAAATTTCTACCTATGTGTATTGTTTGATTTATATGATATTCAATGCATTACCACATAGAAGGACAAGTTCATCATTAAGTCAATGATTTTGGGGTTTCTTCCTAACTTTTTCTGACATATTTTTTCCTTTCTTTCCCCAGACCATTTTCCTCAACTGCAACATTCAGCTCTCACCTGTGCACCCCGCTCCGTCCAGTGCTAATATCATTAGCATCAAAACAGTTGCTTTTGGGACTTTTTTGCATTCTTTTTGTGTGTCATAGGAAGATTTAGGTGAAAGACCTAAAAGAGTTCAAGTTTAGAGTCTCTCTCTCAAAGGCTCAAGGGCCTTAAAAAATGCAGACTGTGTCTGAAGGCAACACTGTGTTGGTTAAAACCACTGTAAAAAGTTTTGAGGGTTTCTTTTTCACCCCAAGCAATGGCAAGCCTTATTTCTTCTTCCACCTAAGTGAAAGTTCAGTTTCTGCAGAAGCCCTAATATCCCCTGGAAGCCACACAGACTGATTTGGCCTGCAGGCCAGTCCTTTGGCAGAAGGTAAAGAGGCTGGACAAGGTCTCCTGTCTTCTGCACTAGCCAGAAAGGAGCTTGTCTGCACCCCTCTGCAAATTGTAGCTTCTCTGCCCCATGAGATCCTTCTTGCCAACAGCACAAGAAAATCTAGAGACAACCATTCCTGGTTCCATCATACATGGGGCTGGAGATGCCAGTGCACTGCCATGGTCTGCCACTTCAGTGCCAGATCCCTATCAGTGAGAGCATGATTTTTAAATATTTAGCATAGAAACCCCACTAAGAACCTTGAGAAGTTCTTCAGGGCTTTCCTGCTGAACAGTTTTGGGTTTTTCTGGGGAAGATACAAGTCTTTCAAATTATCTTGTACCTGGGCAGAACCAACTCCTGTAGTACCACTATTTCAGTCAATTATGTTGGAAATAAAATTGATCCATTTTGCTTATATATGGAACATAATATACTTTTGCCACTACATAATTGTATAATATACTTATAACATGATAATCATGGAATCATAGAGTGGTTAGAGTTGGAAAGGAGCTTAAAGATCATGCAGTTCCAGCCCCCCTGACATAGGCAGGGACACCTCCCACCAGACCAGGTTGCTTCAAGCCCCATCCAGCCTGGCCTTGAACCCCTCCAGGGATGGGGCAGCCACAAGTGGGCATCGTGTGACACATAATGAAAGTACAGCATGTACGAAGGATTTTAAAATGCCTGTAACACAAAGTGCATAATTACAACTTGGAAAGAGCCCTCACAAAGGTCGTGAAGAACCATGAAGAGCCATGGATGTGTGTGAGTCAGAAGCTTGCTTAGTCTGGCAGTGTTTCCCCACTGGGGGCAGCTACAACTGAACCAGCGCTGGAGGGGTGGGGGTGTCCTGTGAGGTCCCAGTAGAAAGTCCATCAAGGTGGGTCTTCATAGGGTTTGATTTACTTCTGTAGAAATGTCGTAAACATCTGGACCAATCAGACATTTTGTGACCTCCTGGGAATCATTTCTCCCTTGCTTAGACCTGTGTCAATGAAAAAGAAAAGAGGGGGAAAAAACCCCACCATATTTGCATTTATTTGCATACCCAAAGCAGGTGTTCCACACTGCATCAATTTTCTACAGATTTCCTAGCTCCAGATCAATCTCAAAAGGGTTGGAAGGTTATGATTTGCCTTCTAATAAGATTTTATGGCCTGAAGGGTTTGTCATATACCTACGGTTTGCCAGGTTTTCTAATTCTACAGCTCAAAGATCCTGGCTACCAAAGGCAGTTAATAACACAGCCAAATTAGCTGACACAGAAAATCCCAATAGACAACAGGCTTAACTATTTTAAGCAAATAATTTAATTCTTAATCTACATCAGTAAGACTATAATTTCTGAATTTTAGCAAGGATACCACTCTAAGAATCTGGAGGAATTCCCCACGGTTTGCTGCTGAACAGTTTTTGATTTATTCTTGGGAAGACTAAGACTCAAGTCTTTTGAATTCTTAAGATCAAGCAAAATCAATTATCAGGGTTTCAATTTTCTCCAGGCAATTTCCACTGCTTCAGCTTGCCCAAGAGATAGACTCTCCATAAATACATTATACTGTGTGCTATTTGAAGAATTTGGCAAAGTGGAGAATAGCTCCACTTGAAAAATCACACATAAAGGTAAAGGAATCCCTCAGGTGAGCTGCATAGTCACACCTGAATGCATCTCTGCAGTCTGGAAACAGCTCTTCTCCAATATATATAGAGGTAATTTATTGGGAAGGAAAAGAGTATTATTAGCTGTTGCCAGTTATTCTGGTACTGGAGTTACTGCTGATTTACACCGTTGTAAGCTAATGTAAAATCTAGCATGAAACTTCAGAAAGGTACTCAATCCTGAACCAGTCCAATTTAGTGTTAACCTAATTTAATGTGAAGATGATGCTACTCTAGCTAGAAATGATCTTCTGTCAACAGTCTGTAGGAACAGAGTTGGGCCAAGTCACCAGTCAACCCTGGACATTTTGTGCACCTGCCAGGAGAAATCTCTGGGCCCAGTTCAGATGTGATCAAGCTGTGAATCACATATCAGGCATAATTTGGAAGTCTTTTCAATGCCAGCGGTATATCAGTCAAGGTTGAATTGTAGAGGATAAGAAATTATCTAGTCCAATAAGATAATATAAAGCGACTCATCTGCGAGGTAGCTTTTTGCAGCTTCATCATCAATATGCAATCAATATCAATATTGCTTTTAGAAGCGGCTTGTAAAAATGAGAAATGGAAAAGAATTATTAAAGGCTCAGTCCTGCAGCAGCTGTGTATGTGGAGCTGCCACTGATTTCCCAAGCAGCACCTGCTGGGGAGCAGCGTCAAGAATAAAGCAAATTAGAAATTAGAAGGCTGGCTCTCTCAGCTGTATGGGCTGTACGCTGGGGGGTGGGTGGGTAAAGCATCTTAATTGGAGCCAAACATCTTTCTCTGTAAAGGACAAGGTCCAGATTCTGCTGAAATCTGCAAGGAAAAAGGGGTGAGCAACGCTGAGGTTATGACTGACCTGTCTAAGAGCACAGGAAGGAAGAACAGGGACCGGCACAAGGGGAGTGACACAGATTGAGAAAACAATGATGATAAATCAGGGGAATATTTGTGCTGAAAGATAAAAGCCCATAGAAAACAAGGGGAGAAATAACAGAGACAGTGACAGTGAAATAAATCCTAATGAGAATCTTATTTTACAGGATAATGACAGGGTGGCTGATGAACTGTTAGTTCAGAAGGAGCCACGTGGTGATCTGCAGAGCTGGCAGCGCTCCTGAGTGATGTCTGAAACTGCTGCTGATGTAAACACCAGTGACCTATTTTAAGACATGCGTGGAAAGAGAATCACTACATGGAAAACACAGAAGGATGCAAAAGGTACATGGGCATTAACAGATTGGGTTAATTGCATGTGTGGGTAAGGCTCTTCTAGCTGTCCTGGTAGCATCACCTTATTAAATGTAACATGTTTGGGGGACCAAATGAGTAATGAAGTAAATAAAACCCAAGAGATGAGAGGACGACTAAAGAAAAAATCAGGTGAGAGTGACTTTCATATTTTACTGAGATAAAAGCCAAATACAAAAGGTGGCACCAATGTCACCAATTTGTTCAAATATAGTAAATCTTGATTTTGTGTACATAACAAGCCTATATAAGTCATATTTATTGGGAAGTGCAAATTAGTCTCTAATTTAGATTCTGGACTTTAATGGAAGTATACACATGGATACATACCTAATATTTAGTCTTAGATATCTTCAGGTGTGTTTCCAAAACTCCACTACTGCTACTATGAATTTAGAAAGTTGTTTTTTTTTTCCTCTAATGGCACTCCAAAAGAGAGGATGGGTTAGATTGCAGTGCTCCTCAATAGCCTCAGAGCAGTTACACAATTTGGAGATTCCCAAACCAGTTGGAGTATAGAGAATTGCTGATACAGGGAAAAATTAATTACTTAGCAACCCCCTTGGAATCAGAGAGGCCAATTCTAGTTCACTCAGATACTCTGAAATCATCAGCAGCCAATCTGTAATATTGTCTGTGCTCCTACAGCATTGGAAGCCACATTGCTGCTTACTGGTTACCTTATTAATTTTTTTCCTTTGGCTGTTAGTTATGTTTTCCAAGCCCATAATGTATTTGGCTACAAATCATGGTTATCTGGCTTGAAAATGTTTAACACCTTCAGAATTAAAGGCGTAGGAAGAAACTTCTGTGGCAGTGATTTCCAGTTGGGTAGCAGCTTGCACGCAAGGGTCTAATATAATCTATTAAACAAGTTCAGCATCAAGCAGCAATGAACTGCAAAAAGCACATTGTGCTCATTATTTGAAAGGGTAAACTGAGACATAAAGAGTTACATGTTAATACACAATAAGTAATGACTTGCCCAAGGTCATGCAGATGGGAACAAGATGTGCTCAGAGTCTTTTCTACTTCAATTGCGGCGTGCTTGCTTTACACAGGGGGGCTGGAGCAGCACGCTCAGAGTGAAGAGGAGTCCACCTCACAGAAATGCTCAGTGCCTTCATGCACTTCATGTGCCTCCACTTTCTGCAGAGGGTTTGCATCAGTTGTGAAATTCGTGGGATGCGACTAGTCAGCTTCCATAAAGATGGGCTATAAAACCCCACTGCTTTGCACAAAAGCAGGGCTAAGTTAGGTAAATTGTAGGACTGGAAGGTCTAAACGTTAGCCAGTGTAAAGTAATCTTCTCTACACAAAGGAACTTTACTTCACATGGCCACAAAAAACTGAAATTCTGATTTTTATTTCATTCGTAAGACATCTGCAAGATCTCTCAGCCATTTCAAGGGTTGTGACTATGACAGCCCGCACAGGACAACTGAAATAAAATCCCTGAGCTGTCATATTGCCATTCTACTGACCAATAAATACTAATTTTTTTCAGTTTGTGTTCTTTTTTCCTCGTCATTTGGCCTTTCACCTGCCTTCCCTGTCTTATAAGGTAGCTGGTGGGCACCTTCCCGTCTCAGGCTTGGACTCCCCTGGCACAGCAGGACCCTGTCCCCGTTTGCACCTCCAAGATCTTTAGTGTTTGCTGCTGTGCTGTAATCTTTCCTCGCCAGGAGATCTTCCAGCAGGGCAGGCAGGAAGGATAGTCACTGTTAGTAAGATTGGGAACGGCAAAATCAAATCTATCTTTAGTCCTATTCTTTGTCATTTATCTGCCATTGGAGGGCACGCTGAGCAGTAAGTCCCCCAGAAACCTCCTGTGTGCCAGTCAACAGCAAACAAGGAGAAGACACAGCTCTGTTAAACCTGGTTTGCTCTGTCTTCTCTTTTATGTCACCAACTAACATTTGACTAGCTGGGTTCTTCTGACATTTTATCAATTTCAAAGCTCTCTTCTGTCATCCTGTTCCATCCTAGGCTGTCAGGTGTCAAGAATACCCACAGGTCATCAATCTTCCAGGTGACCGTCATCAAAAAAGTGGAGGAAGAAAGAAATGCAGCACTTCAGAATGATCATCAATCTCAGGTAACAAACGCTGAGGAATCATCAACCCAGTAACTGTTGGCACAAGCAGGCATAAGCCTTTCAAAAGGCAAGTATGAAACACCCCGACAACAACTCCAACTCCCTGGAGAAGAGAAGGCTCCTGGGAGACCTTAGAGCAGCCTTCCAGTATCTGAAGGGAGCTACAGGAGAGCAGGAGAGGGACTCTTTCTCAGGAAGTGGAGTGATAAGACAAGGGGTAATGGTTTTAAATTGGAAGAGGGGAGATTTAGATGGGATATTAGGATGAAATTCTTTCCTATGAGGGTGGTGAGGCACTGGAACAGGTTGCCCAGAGAAGCTGTGGCTGCCCCATCCCTGGGGGTGTTCAAGGCCAGGCTGGATGGGACTTTGAGCAACCTGGTCTGGTGGGAGGTGTCCCTGCCCATGGCAGGGGGGTTGGAACTGGATGATCTTGAAGGTCCCTTCCAACTGGAACCATTCTATGAGTCTATGAACAATGGATGCTTTACTGGCAGCCTGAATTGGTTGGGACATTAAATACTATACACATCTATTTCTTCCCTGTGTTAGGGGAACAGCTAGAAAGAGAAAAGTGTCTATACCTCTAAGATGCCACACACATGAAAGTGAAGAACTCAGCATAAGTGTATTTAGGTTTCTTTAAAAAGTAACACACAATTTCCTCACAATGAAAGAGGCTGTCAAAAGCCACTGACCAAAAGCAGAGCTTTTGGAGCTCTTTATTCAGGGGAGTGATTGAGTCATCATCCCTGGTAGATGTGGCACTTCAGGGCATGCTCTAGTGGCTGAGATGTAAGGGGGTTTTGTGTGTGTATGGTCAGACTCGATGATCTCAGAGGTCCTTTCCAACCATGAAGATTCTGCGATTCTGTGATTTTTGTGGGAAAATGTTAGTCAATCAGATTCAGCAGAAAACATTTAACTCAGCTTTGCATCTACCATCCTTTCCTTTTCAGTAGTTAAAGGCTACCTGCTATCTGGGTGATGCAAAAACATCCCACAAAGCTAAGAAAGAAGGCATTTTCTGGTTATTTCATCATATGCTGAGGAAAAAAAGGTCATCAGAAAGTCCCACTAAATCATTATTAGGATGGTTATATGGTAACAATAAACTAATGTCAGAGGAAAATATGGATCAGAAAATACCCTAATCCACTCATGGACTAAACACCACATTAAAAATATGCTCAAATGTGGTTATATTTGAATTAAGTTAATAAGGGCCTCAAGTAGGCTCCTGGTCATCACACTGGTTGTGAATCCTGACTTAATCCTTTAATATGAGGTGTGGGAGTTACAGAGGATGGTCTGTGTCTGCACATACACTGCTGTGCTCATGCAGCTCTTTAATCTGGTCAGGCAGGGCCTCCAGCAACACCACTCCAGGGTCTTAAGAAGGATTTACAAGACCCGAGACTGATTTACAGTTCTGTGGTGTACCCTGGCCAAGCAATGTGTAGTCCTCCTCAAATGAATAATGTGTTCAGAGCACTTTTTAGACACACTGGTGCCAGTGGGGTTGACTTAGGGGAAACTGAAGTAACTGCACTTGACTTAGAACATGCAATGTAGTTTTGGTATAAAGTACTGCCTGCAATCCAAAAGGGACCCCAAGGGTGTGGCTATATGGGGTAAGCCATCAATCAAATCTTGAATTTTGACTTAGGTACCACTGGCCAAGGAGGTACCTCAGTCAGAACTAGGCCTGGAGCACCAGTGGTCTACATTCTGGTGGTGAAGCTTATGAGGGAAAATCACAGGGAGATATTAATCTTAATTCCTGTTAA
Source organism: Pedionomus torquatus (assembly GCA_013398155.1). Classification (NCBI taxonomy): domain Eukaryota; kingdom Metazoa; phylum Chordata; class Aves; order Charadriiformes; family Pedionomidae; genus Pedionomus; species Pedionomus torquatus. Next base: position 13,023 of record VZRU01019197.1, read on the forward strand.
TCTTCAAAATTCACATATCAAAATGACTCTAACAATCCCAACAAAATAGAGAATGGACTTCCTGAATTTGGCTTACTCACCAGGTCTTCTGTTTTGCCTTCTCTCCAGTCAAAACGATGAGGGTATCATTCAGGGCAAAGCTGTTATGTACAGAAAGAGTCAGAGAGATATGAAGGCGAGGCAAGGAAGCAAAGTATTCTCCCTTTCTTCCTTAGGCCAAAACACAAGCTGAAAGTCCAGCTTTGGAATTTAGAAGTGCTGTGCTTCGCTGGTTTCTGTGGAGCCAGCCTCCTCTTTGGTAATAGAGCTCGGGGGAAAAAACACACAACCAAACCCAAGCCCTCTAATAGTTTTCTATGGCGAGGATTTTATTACTTGTGTTATTTACATGTAAAATAAATTATGGCCAAAAGACCTCTGAACTAGGTCTGGACTGGAAGGAACCCTGGGCATATTAACCTATTTTTGTGATGGCACTGTGGAATCGCTGAGACGTAGTTCTTGCATTAGGTAAAGGCTCCACTCCATAAGCATCCATCACCATTCACTCTGACTGCCTTTCATTGGGTTAAAATGTATACGATAAATCAAATTAAGAGGCTGCTCTTTTAAAAGGCTTTAATCAATAGGAAACGCAGGGCTTCAGCTACACCTAGTGGACAAGCTCCGGCAACAGCAGCCTTTCTGCAGCCACCCTGAACAGCGGGGGGTTCCTCTGCCAGCTTAAATTAATCCCGTTCTATTTCAATATACCAACGATGAACTGAAACTAAGCACCTCCAAGTGAGTAGCAGCAATTTAAACCACTCCTTTAAGAGCGGTTTAAAAAAAAATGAGAAAAAAAGAGAAAAATCCATGTGGTTCTCCATGCTCTGCTGTCTTTCATGTCAAGTAGGGCAAGAGGACCCCGTCTTAAAAGGCAAGAGCCCAGGAACAGAAAAAGAAGCCACACTAAGGGATGACAGGCTGCCCTGCAGCAGGTCACTATCTGCGAAGCCAGGGATGGGGGCGAGAAGCCCGTCGGAGGATGCTCTTGTCACACAGGGCAAAGTCACACAACAAGGGGACTTGTGACAGACCAGCTGTCATCCCTCCCCTACAGCCCTAGGGCACGGCTGCAATAAACCACCCCAGATGCATCCCAAAGCAAACGCTGTTGCTGCCCCCGATGCTTTCAAGGGCTTATTCTTGCCCTGATTACACTGAATTGAGGGCAGGAGAAAGCACGGGGCCTCTGGTGCTTCCTGGCCACCAGGAGAGAATCCCACCAGACAGGGCTGAGACACCAGGTTACAGGGGATGTAGAAAGAGAGAAGGTGGTTTTCAGAAGCAGGACAGAACACAGGCTTCAAGTCCACGTTTTCCAGTGCGGTGGCTGGCTGGGAATGGGACCGTTCCCTGCTCGTCTTCTAGGAGAAGGACACAGATCCCATGTGTAACTTCAGAGCAGCTGGCACACAGGACCGCAGGCTTCGTCAGCTCCGTCCCATGGCAGCTTTGCTCACTTACATCCATCACAGCAAATTCAGTTTTATGGTGTAAATACCGGCCTGTGAAGAAAGCAAACGCCTCATGTTTTCTCCAGTTCTCCACTTCGGCACTGTGTCTCGTCAGGCATGACAAGCAAAACCAAGCTGTCCCCATCATTCCAGAGACAGGCATTTATTTATAGATTGTGGATTCAGGCTGTTTTTCAGACCTGTCCACTAAAACTTTCTCTGGGATGGTTATAACTAATAGGTTGAGTTTTTTTCTGCCTGCTACTCCAAAAGTCTTTATTTCATCTCCACACCTGGTTTAAACCTTATCTTTCATCTCCTTGTCAGATCACACATTAACCTTAGTGCAGCCTGCAAATAAGCAACCCAGAAGCAACCCAAAATATGACTAGTAACCCTTATAATCCTATAAACAACCTAAAATACAACTATTTAGCTTCTGTATGAAGCAGACGTGGGCAAAGGCTTGTTGTCATTTCCTATTGCTGGAAAAACCCAGGAATTCATTCCTGCTTTCAAATACATGCTTCATACAAAGTTGATGGAGCACATATAACTGTATGAGGTTTGTAGGTAGAGATAACATCAATTATTAGACCAAATAACGTAGCTAGAAGAAAACAGAAAAGATTTTGAGTAACAAGCCTTTCAAGACTTATCCCAGCAGAGAGAAAGCGAGCGAGGTGGGAAATTCTCTGTGTAATTTTTGTTTGCACAGCGGAAGGTGAGACATTTTGTAGACTTTCTGAAACTTTGCCCTCTCCTGCGCAGTGCACTAGTGTTAGCAAAGTGATTTTACAGTAGAAAACTCACAAGGCGATTGTTAGGAGGCTTTCAGTCAAAACTGCACACAAGTAAGTGCACCTTCAGCATAGAATCATGGAATCATAAAATGGTTAGAGTTGGAAGGGACCTTAAAGGTTATCCAGTTCCAANCCCTCTCCAGCTCTCCTGTAGCTCCCTTCAGATCCTGGAAGGCTGCTCTAAGGTCTCCCTGGAGCCTTCTCTTCTCCAGGCTGAACAGCCCCAGCTCTCTCAGCCTTTCCTCATAGGAGAGGTGCTCCAGCCCTCTGGTCTTTGTGGCCCTCTGCTGGATCTGTTTCAACAGGTCCATGTCCTTCCTGTGCTGAGGACTCCAAAGATGGACACACCTTTTTATCAGGACAAGCGTCTGCTAAATATTTAACTCTTGAGCTTAAGAAATGTTGTGTACTCACACTAGTAACTTCAGCCTAGAACTTCTAAACTTTGGTTCAGGAGCCTAAAACTAGAAAGTTTAGTTTTAGGAGCTTGACAATTCTCAAAGTTTCTTTTTCTTTACTTTATTGCTGATAAAATAGGGAATATCTTGTCAAAAGAACATACCAATAGACAGAGACAACAAAATGACCCAGTGAAAGTAAAAGGTAAGAAAAGTAGTCAGCATTTTACAAAGCCTGATAAATAGGAAAATCTTCTGCTTATTTTTAACATGGTAAACATGTGGCTTTCAAAATCTGTTTCAGGCCTGTGATGAAATTCCCCCTCTGTCATTTTTTAAGAGGGGGAAGGGCACAGCAGATGGAGAGGGTCTGCAATACCTGATCCATCTCTATTAAAAACCCAGTGTTGCAAATTCCTTTCTAAAACGAGGCAAAGAGAATAACAGAGAACCTACCGTAACAGCGGCTCATCTGTTCAGTCATTTGATGTATCTCGTTATCGTTGCAGTTACTGAGACTCAGCTTTATCTCGTGTGCGAGCACAATAGTGGCACCATATTGAAATGTGTAAATATATTTTCAGAAACTATGTAAAACACCTTCTCTGTACTGACAAAATTATGCACTTAGAATACATGAAAACCCCGAGAAAATGCTGCTGCCTTGGGTTCCAAATTCCTTTGATTCCTCATCTTAGTTTTATTGCACATGCAGTGTTATCTGACAAATATATTTGCCTGACTATTTAAAAAATACTTTGTCTTATCGTTTAAACAGCTCCTGTCAATGTTAGTTAGTCCTTGCTCACGCTGCTGTCCCTATGAGTGACAGTACAGAAATAGATCAGGTTAAGGTTAAGGAGCGTGTCCAGAGGAGAGCCACCGAGCTGGTGAGGGGTCTGGAGAACAAGTCATAGACTCATAGAATGGTCTGGGCCAGAAGGGACCTCCAAAGGTCATCTAGTCCGACCTCCCCGCAGTCCCAGGGACACCCCCAACTAGACCAGGTTGCCCAGGGCCTCATCCAGCCTCACCTTGAACATCTCCAAGGAAGGGGCCTCAACCACCGCGCTGGGCAACCTCTTCCAGTGTTGTACCACCCTCAGACTTGTTCCTAAAATCATACGAGGGGAGGCTGAGGGAACTGGGGATGTTTAGTCTGGAGAAGAGGAGGCTGAGGGGAGACCTCATTGTCCTCTACAGCTACCTGGAAGGAGGTTGTAGAGAGGTGGGTGTTGGCCTCTTCTCCCAAGGGAAGGGAGGACAGGATCAGAGGAAAAGGTCTAAAGCTGCAGCAGGGGAGGTTTAGATTAGAAATTAGGAAGAATTGCTTTACTGAGAGGATGGTCAGGCACTGGAACGGCCTGCCCAGGGAAGTGGTGGAGTCACCATCCCTGGAGGTATTTAAGATCCGTGTAGATGTGGCACTTCAGGGCATGCTCTAGTGGCTGAGATTGTTGAGTTGGGTGATCTGTTTTGTGGAGTACTTTTTTGTGGTGTTTTTTTTTTGGGGGGGGTAGGGGGTTGGGGTTTTTTGTGTGTGTATGGTTGGATTTGATGATCTCAGAGGTCCCTTCCAACCATGAAAATTCCATGATTCTGTGACGGTTGGTGTGTGTAGCCCAGATCTGTAACATTGGCATTTCTTATTCCTGTCTAAAATAGAGTATTTTGGAGGAAATGAAGGCTTCAAGAAGGGTAGCTGTAGGGTCAGGGACAAGAACTGCTTTTTCTGACTTAATTTCCCTCCACTCTGTGCCCGTGCCCACCCTGGTTTTGCTGAGGTTTCTAATACGAGGGGGTATCAGTCCCTTAGGTACCAGATCACACATTCAGCCCCGCTCTGCCCACAGCCAGGAGGGAGCAGAGGCAGAGGGCAGGAGGGACAGGATGGCAAGTTGATGAGGAAGCCACCCAAGCCCTGCATAAGTCCGATGATGTGGCTCCACAGTCACATGCCATAGCTAGGCTTTGGCCAAAACCCAGCAATCTGCAGGGCTTCATATCCAACTTCTCTAGATCTGGAGTGTGGAAAACATCTCCTGCGGGGAAAAAGTAA
>VZRU01019198.1:0-28263 GCA_013398155.1 Pedionomus torquatus
CCTGGGGTCCCTCTTGCTGGTCCCTGCTGGGCAGGGAAAAGCTGTGGCCGAGGGGTGGGAGGGAGGGCCCAGGGCCTGGAGCCCGCACGGGCCACCAAAGGGCATTTCCCCGCGCGTCCCCGTACTGCTTTGTGCCTTTTTGTTCCTGCAGAATGTGGCCACGGTCATATCTCGGGGGCTCGGGTGATCCTCCATCCTCACCGAGCTACAGGCTTGGGCCTCGTCTTAGCAGGCCCTCGATGGGATTATAGTAATTGTAATTCACATTTGTCTGTCACTCTGGATCGTAATGGACGCCTAATGGATGGTGGGCCCCGGGATCAATAGTATCACGTCTTGTCTACTCAGGATGAGAGAACTCGATGTTAAAATACATACTTCTACTGTGCTAAAGATGCACAAATAATAAGCAGATCGATCCAAACAGGGTTTACCTCAGGTGAGAGGGCTCCGCGTGCGCAGAGGGGCCCGGGCAGCTCTACGGACACAGCTCCACCTGCCTGGGCACTTTTTAAGTAGCATAATAAATCATAGAACATTTTCCACAACTAAATTCTTCCTAATCTAACCAGGCAATTCTTAAACCTTTAACGGGCCCGTGACGGTAAAATCATTTCGTCTGGGTTTTTGAGCAGTAATCTTCAAATTATGGGTCTGTAACAGCAATAATGGAATGTGTCATAAAAGAGTTTTTCCTCAGCACATCCAGTATTGTCGTAAAATAATGTACCTGGTCACCTCTACATTCTGCATTAACTCTTTTTATGATAATTATGAGTAAAGTGCATCTCTCGCTTCCATTAAATAATGTCCTTGCATCTCGCCAACGCAGGAGACTTCACGGGAGCAGCAGCAAAACGACAGATGCACCTTCTTTTTCAGCTGGCTCTGTCCGTGTCTCTGACTTGCTGTTAAGGTAAAACCTACTCAGGTTAAGAATAACTCTTGTGCTTTGGTGTTTATGTAAGACGAACTTAACATTCCGAGTCCTGGTTTGCAGCCATACTCTTCTGTGTTCGCAGAAACACGCACAAATTAGGAAATTATATATGCATATGCTGCAGCATCTACCGGCACAGGAGAGTTCCCCATCCTATTACAGCATCCACACAAACACCTTGAAAACATCACCAGCATCTCCCGTTCCAGGTGCTCCGCTTCAGGAAGATGTGCAGATCCTTTGAAAAGTACTTGTATAGAGTTGCACCAAGCTAAACTGTGGCTGCAGGCCAAGGACCAAGCCTTCATCTCCCACCTCAGAGCGTGGGATACGAAGAGGCTCTTAGGAAACTTCATTAGTAGCAGTTACACATTATATGTACTGGAGCTGTAAGCACTGCCGCTTCACCCTTCAATGGAGCTTAAAACCATGAAAAGCCAGATTTTCTTTTGCGTAAAGAAATCCCCATAATCCAATATACCCTTTCACTGTGACTCGGTCTGAGCTACGGATGCCAGTTGTATGTTCTGAGCAAAGCGTGTAAATAAAAGAAGAGCCTCTGGTAAACGGGCTGAAGAATGTGAAGGGAAGATCATAGCAATAATTGTGTGTGAGAACCACATCATAAGAAAGCAGCTGAACGAACAAGACAGCAGCCCTGAGGATTCATACACACATTGTCTGCAGTGTGCCTGGAGAGAAAAGAGGAAAAAGAAAAAGAGAGACAAAAAGAAATAAAGAGAGGATATGAAGACACAATGATTCAGAGGATCAAAGCTGTTTTAAAGGAGCAGAGGTACCTGTTTTCACACAGCTTTCAAGAGGTTTTGGGGAACCCCACCACACAATTTAAGAGCTGGACGACGTAACAGTGCACGTGGCTATAGCACAAGGTCAGCTGTAAACACAAAGCCAAACAGAGGCAGGGAAATATTTGTCCAAAATGGAAAGAGTCAAAGAAAATGTGAGAAAATTCCTGCCCTTGCCCTTCCTTTTCTCTGAAGGTAGCATCATCCAAGATCCTCTTTCATGCGCATCAGCCTCTCGCGGGGGACCGGCGGTATCCCCTGAGCTGACATGTGTTTATTTACCCTTGAGGGCAGGGGCAGCACGGGCTGCCTGCACCACTGCCCCGGGCTGCCAGCCCTTCCCGGGTGTTCACGCGGCTGTCAGAACATCCCAGTGATTCCCTTAATTGAGTGGGGGACAAGGTGCCCGACAGAGAAGCCAACTAAATCAGTGAAAAATACTATTTTAACAGAAATAAGGAAATAAATTTGGGAAAAAAAAAAAAAAAAAGCAATAGAACTACTTCAGATAATACCCAGCAGCATCTGAAGAAGTAGGCGGAGGAACCGGAACGTTACAAACTGGGGCCTACTTAAAATCAGAATTATGTAAAGGTAATTTTACCTTTCCTAAATATACTATTTCTGTACAGAGTTCTCAGTCTGGGAAATCTCAAAAGTAAACAGATGTTCCAAAGGGGCCAGGGGGCAGAGAATACTGCAACAGAGAACACTAATAAAAACCAGTTGGTACACGGGTTTCTCCATATTTACACGTTACACGTTTATGTATTCTCTTAAACAGAAAGCAGCCGAGCTGCTTTTCTGTAAAGCTCTCTAACATCTGGAGTTCAGGGCACAAAAAGTCAACGTAGAAAACATTAGCAGTAGGTAAATCTTCATGTGCAAGCATTCACATTTTAATATTGCCACACTATAACTTTGTTCCAGAAGTATTTGTATTTACTGAATAAAGTATGCTCTCCCTCACGAGTAATTTTCACTCCAGTGGTCATTACTGAATATCCTTCCTGAAGTTCTTCACAGGGAAGAGCAGGCACAGAGCAAGGATCTGGCTCAATTTCTGATCGTACAGCACCAGCCAAGAGCTCTGCAGCCAAATTAGCGATGGCCGTGTCAGGGCTGAAGCCAGCAGTGCCAGGAGAGCCCCAAATCTATTTCTGTGCTCTCCTGAGGGCCCCATGTTCAGAGCTGCTGGAACACAGAAACCAGCAGCGGCTGCACAATCAATTTATGTGAAATCATTTGGAAATTAAGTCAGAGATTCAACAAGACGGCATCAAAAGAAGTGACTAAATTCTTCTCCAATTTCTCATCATGCAACAGCGAATTTGGACCACAGCATCCAAATTACAGCGTTATGTATCTTACTAGCACTTTTTTTTTAAGAGAGGTGCAAAATCACAGCAGCCTTGGGTCCTAATCATCCCAAATTTGTGTTTGCAACTCCTCATCCATTAATTCTCCCCTAATCTCCCAGGTTCTGCCAGAGAGAAAAGCACTGACCTCACGGGACACACCATCAAAGGAGCACGGGAAGCTCAGCCTGTTCTTGCTCTCTCAGAGCAGAGGCAGGTTGTGGCCGTGGCACCCAAGGCAGGACACCCATTTGAACCAACTGCCCCAAGTTGGGGGGCACACAACGGATTATTTTTCTGGGTTGTCAAGGGACTGCAGGACACAGAGAACTCTGTATCGTTACAGTCCAGAAGTACCAATCTCGAGCATTTTTTTTTTCCATTCAATTTGCAAACCTTACATACTTTAGTTTCATTTATGGAATTTCCTAGAAATACCTTGGGTACATTTTCTCAGGTAAAAAGAAAAGGATGTCATGTAATAATGGTACCTGAGAGATCTGCGTCATCCCAGCCTCCACCACAGGTGTGCGTGCACTCACGGTGACTAAAGACACAGCTCTTACACTTGAAAGGACATTCTATTAGGAAACAAAGGAACAAACTTTGGAACTCAGCTAATATAGATAATTCTGCACAAGGATCAGGTCTGGGTTGCTTTAAAGGTAGGGAAATACGAGGATATAGGCACCCTGCTCAACTAAGATAATCCAATGATGTATTCTATAAAGACCAAATGACCATGAGGAGGACTGAAGAAAAGAGCATAACCCGTACCACAGAAAAAAATGGAGTGATCCTGTTTTGCCTGAAAATAACCAGCTAAATTTGAAAAAATTATAAAAATCTAATACTGGAAAGACTGGCCACTTAGGGCTGGCCGAATAGACCTGACTTAACATGTCATTGGACAATTTCTGACAGTGAATATCTATTTTAATGGCAAAGCACTATATGGAATGTAATTCATCAAAAATAAATAATCACACTAAGTTAATTGAACAGTTTATGTCAGATGTTTTTCCAAATATAAACCCAAATCCATAATAATTAGGGATGCTATAATAAAGTATTTCTGGGCTATGACATTTTAGTATGTTCAGTGAGATACATCCAATGAAATTATAGACATAAAGGGTCATATTATTTGCTCTTATGATAGTTTCAACCATTACATTTTGCTATTACAGCAGAAAAGTACTTTTTCTGTACACAATATACATACCAAAAAGCAAATTTGTTTAAAAAATCATCCAGAAACAATTCCTTATCAACCTTTACGTTAATAAAAAAAAAAAAAAAACTGTCATTCAGATGGCAATTCCAAACTACATTCTCAGAAAAACTCAGCGCTGAACATCTTCCACTGCCAAGGAGAGCTCAACACACACTCCGGCAGGGATACGGTGAGGAGTAACTGTGTTTAGTGGAACGTAAGGAGAGCATAGCGGTAAATGCTGCAGGCAAGGACAGCCCTCGCTGTTTGGATGGCACCACGCAGTTAATAACGCGGGGAAAACTCTGCCCACACGGCCTGGGCTGATTCATCTTTTCCTCCCTTCATTACGAATCAGATTCCTTATTACCTTTTTATTGAATGAAAACCCTGCTGCAGCGCAGCCAGTGGGAGTTCTGCCACTGACGTCAGCGGGGTCGGTCCTTCATTCCCTCACCGACCAGCACCAAAAATAGCCTCCTGCATCTAAACCTTAACCGCAGCTTCACCACAGCGTCTTGAAGGGAAGAAAAGACCCGTTGCAAAAAGGGAAGACAGACGCCCCCTGCTACATCGGGGAGGCGACTGCTTTCAAAGGAGCGAAAGCAGAGCGCGGGGCCTGGCTGTCGGGGGGACGCCCGACACCCAAGTTCCCGCAGCCCCCACAGCAGGTTTTATTTCACAGGTTTACTGGCACCTGCCCTGTGTTCAGGGTAACTGTTCCTAAAATCATTCTCGAAATGAACAACCAGGCTCTACACATGCAAGAACGTTTTAGGCGACGTTTTTACAGGCAGGAATTTCTTACCGCAAAGCCCCGCGTCACAGCAGGCGGGCGACACTGAGGACACGGGCCCCCTGTGACCTCAGGCTGCGGAGCATCCACAGCTGCACTGCTCCTACACAAACACGAGAGAGAAAAAATAATTTGTACGCATACACTCTTGATAATCCATTTATAACCTATTGCAGCAGAAATAGGAGGTTACGTTGAAAATAAACTTAATTGTAACGGCTTTACCATCTAATAAAACAAACCCAAACTGCCAAGATAGGCAAAAATATGAGACCTGAAAACACCTTCAGCAAAATTAACTGCTGAGCACGAGGCAAGTGTAATGTTTTTTCAGAGAGCCTCTCCAAAACTGTCTCACTTCTCCCCCTGGTCCCACAGAACTCCACGTTTTGTGGCTCGGGGATCTCAGCCTCCTGGATGAAAAATTCCCCTCTTAGCTGCAGGAAGGCACACAACTCGCAGTTCTCCAGCTATCCTGTCTCCCCGCTAAGAAGAATCTTGGATTTCATTATCTAGTGAAATACAACCAAGCTTTCAAAATTATTTTGGGATTATTTTTTTTCTCTTCAGGTGTACTTAGGAGCTGGGTTGACCGAAAAATGGAGCAACACAAGTCCTGGGTGGGAAGAACCCAAATTGCTCGACGGCCGTCTCTCTCTGCTGCCGCGCTCTGATGTGTTGTGTCTTTTCAGTGACACTCTGGGACACCTGTCCCTAAGTTCACAGGCCAGTTCTGCCTCCAAAGAGGTCTGGACTAAATACCAACAGCAGAATACGGGAGGGGCTGATCTGCTGGGTGATGGGAACAGGTCTCTGTAAGACACTTTAATGTCTGTGCTCGTTTTGTAAGAACAGGAAATTAAAATCTTACAACAAATCTGCAAGTAACAGGTATCATTTCTGCAAATTACTCACAAATTAAACCATCCATCCCAATATTTTCTACAAGCAGCAGAGCAATAACTGCGTATTCTCCAACGTACAGAGTACAGTATCCCAAGCAGTCCCAGTGCCCCCCTGAAGTCCAGAGCTGACACATCACACTGTTGGCGACACACACATCACATCCCATTACACACGGAGGAGGCTGTGACTGGACGTGTCTGTCGAAGCCGCATACATCACAGGACACCGCGTCGAAAAACAGGGAAGGGCAGCCTTACAAACCGGGGTTAACGGGCAACGCTGCTTCACGGGATGTTTCCATCCAACGTTTTCACCCAAATCTTTGTGAATGACACACAGACAGCAATGCCAGCTCACGGGCAAACTGGAAAACATCTCCCCCTAAGCCTAAGTCACGGCTGCAGTAAACAGCCACTAAACATTTGACAGCCGTTAATATTCTCCTTCTTTAGGCAACTGTCCCTGTGATCAAGATGTCTGTAACACACATATGCCTGCAGGAGTCACTTCACTCCGTCCTACCCACAGACACGGAGAAATGAAAAATTAAATTTGATGAGCTCTGTTTGTGAGAGCTCAAGGCCCCGAGCTGGAACCCACCGGGGACTGGAGGGGGTTCTGGCAACACGTCACTGCGCGTTTGCCCTGTGCTCATGTTCTGCCCTCCACACAGCTACTGCCCACGGTGACAGAGAGGAGTCTGGGCTCCACGCACCTTTGGGCTGAATCAGTTGGAGTACGGTTATTTTCTGAGGCCAAGTGATACTTAACACATGCAACTTCACAGGAGTTGTTAGCACGGGGTCACCGTGACGATGATGAGTTCTGGATACATGTTCAGAGAAGGAGCTGGTTCAGAAACTCCTATGAAAATTATTAGTCACAACAGCACAGGAGTTAAAGATCTTCTGGAGCAAGTCCTGCCACTTTGATGATTCATTAAAATGTCAGGCACTGGCTTTTTATTTCATCATTTCACACTATTTTTATATAAATGCTAAGCTGTTGAGATATTACTTTGCGTGCTGTTCTTCTATAGCACCTCGACAGCACCTCAGCAGCCAATGTGAAAAAAACAGCTTAGTTCTGTGCTCTTAACTCAGCTATAAATCAGTAACAAATACAAATTATGGAGTTTCTGCCATTTGTCTAAAGCAAAAGCTTATTAAAAATAAGGAAAAGTATCTCGATGGAAAAATACCAGCCTGTAAAAACATTTATTCCATATAGTTCCATAGGCAAGCATAAAATAGCTGAGCAGCTAACAAGCACCTTCAACAAGAGGACTAAATTTTCAAAGACCATCTTCATTTAAGCCCTTCAAAAGCTTTATTTGCAAGTTTTTTTCTACCCCATCACTGAGATGAAGTCAGCCAGAACCTTTTCCCAGAAACAGCACAAAAGTGCCTCTGCGCAGGCTGCCAGCCCCAGCGGGGAGGGCTCAGCACCAGCCTGACCCCGCTGCTCAACGGCTGAGCGCACCCAGAAGAAAATACCAACGCGGCTTTAGTAATAGCGATTTTATCCAAAAGCACCGAGTGCCTCATACAACATTAATTAACTCTCCCAGCAACTCTGTCAGATCAGCAAGCACTACCATAATTTTGCAGATGGCAAAGGAGACGGAAAGCGAGGACCAGCCTGTCCAGAGCCAGCGAGCGGCTCTGCGGGCGCACGGGGCCCGTCTCACCGGGTGCTCTCATGCCCGGGGAACTAAGCACACGGTGTGTGACCCTACGTGTGCTTCCCAACACAAAACTGCAAATAGCATGAGCACCAGGTGGTCTGTGAGCACCCTCTTGCTGTATTTTAGAGCAGGTGATGACACGATCCTTGGTGTGACAGTGGAACATTTGGCTGAGGACTGGGAGAGAAAAGCTCAGATTTCCCAAATACATATTTAAAATACGCAAGTATGAGTGCAAACAACAAAGCTGTATGATGTATTTATATAATATCACTGAACCCAGTTCACAAGCATAACAAAAGATTTGGCCCTTGGTTTTTGAAGATGTGTAGGAAAACCTTCTCTCCCTCTGCTGCATCACTGACTGCATGGAGGACAGCACCGGGCTTTTCCATCTGGAAAAGGCAGGCGTGATGCCTCCCAGGCAGGTAAGAGGAGGTGGGAGCAGGTCTGGGTGCCACTGGGTGCCACTAAGCTGACACGCGCTCAGGCTGTAAGGGGAGAAAAAAGGCACCAGCTCTCTAAAAACCCTTGGCCAGCTGCAGGGCTATGGATTTGGAGAAAGAAAGACACAGCTATTTGAGAGTCTTTTTCTGGTGCAGAAGATGTAATTCGTGGCGAGGGCGGTGCTGCTTGAGCGCCGACACCCCGAGTTTTCCGCCCAGCTGGGGTGGCCCTGGCGCGGCCCTTCCCGCCCCCGCGGGCAAAAAGCAAAAAACGCAGGTCCGCCCGCGCAGGCACCGCTGGGATTCGAACCCAGGATCTCCTGTTTACTAGACAGGCGCTTTAACCAACTAAGCCACGGCGCCGGGCGAAAGGCGCAGCTTCCGCGCGGCCTCAATACACCGGCCCGGTATCCTCGGTACCGCCCGGGGAAGGGCAGGACCCGGCCCGGCCGCGCCCCTCGGTACCGCCCGGGGAAGGGCAGGACCCGCTCCCAGCGGGCGGGGACCGAGGCTCCCAGGCCGACCGCAGCCACAAAGCGAAGCTGGGGACCCATCTCCGGTGACGGCTCGGCCCTGCCCGCCCCGCCGTCCTCCGGGGCGGGAGGCACCAACGCGGGACCCGCCAGCCCCCGCAGGGCAACCGCCGGCGTCGCGGTGCGGGGGGAACTGGAGCTGTCATTTTTCCAGGTGAAAAGGGTGGAGAAAGAAACAACGCTTTCAATCCCAATGCGTTGTTAATTATTCTAGGACTAATCTAATATACAAAAATTGGTTCAGGAGTACTAGCTACATTAAAGCCAAATCAACTCAGCTGTGAAACACGTATTTTACGTGTTCTGTTTGTCAAAATACCAAACGCAAGAAGCGTAGCCACGGCCTTTTCTCCTAGCCCCCGTAACAGAACAGTACCCTTTAATTAAGCACTGAAAAGGGAAAAAAGAATGCTGGAAAATACTACAGTTTATCACCTAATGCTATTCAAAGCTATAAATCTGTAGAAAAACACAACCACTCCCTGGAAATATTTTTCATTTAACCTTGGATTCAAGTGTAGTTGTTGCTACATAATTTTCACGATTTAAACAAGGGGGGGGGAGGGGGAATCTACCTACTTAGATTTCTCTGTGTTCCACAGCTTGACTGCATTCCAGGCCATCACATGCCCAGCTCCAAGCGTTTTCCCCAGTTTTAAGTTCCTTTTAGAAAGAAAGGTTGAAAAGGTTGAAAACACTGTCTTTAGGAACAAGGCTTCCAAACATTTTGAAACACTTGATCTTTTATTAATTGACATTCTCACATACCCTGAGTAGCCGTGATCCTCTTGGGCTGCTCCTGAGAAAGGGTGGGCAAATCCCATGCTCCTGCAGGTGGGAGCCTCTGTCACCAAGAACTCATCTGTGCTGCGTCACCTCAGACACAAACCACACGTTTCTCTCGGCACCTGAAAGCTCCTTTGCATAATTTTTGTAAGGAGTATAACAACAAGTTAGAAAAAAAGTCCATGGACTTCTTCAAAAAAGCTCTTTCTGGTCTCCCCTGGCAGCAAAGGGTTTTTGCCATGGTGAAGAAGAACAGTCTATCTCAAGAACGGAGGAGACCTGCAATAATTTAGATACCCACATATTTTTCTTCAGTAAATTGAACTTGTATGCATTTCAAATTGTTTAAAATTTCCCAAAGGACAAGTAAGAAATGTTATTCTTTAGAACCATGCAGCATAAATAATATTTCTACTCCTGGGGATTTTATTCTTTACCTGACACATCACAGCTATTGACGGGATTAGTACAATATCTTTTATTATTCTTCATGCAGAATACTACGGTAGGGCAAGGTCAGAGGACAGTCTTAGCTCTGTGCACCGCATGAAGACACAGACGCTCCGCCTGCGCGTAAACGCGTTACCATCCCAGGACTGCTCAAAGGTCAGGAGGAACAGGAGGTGGCAACGGCAGGGTTTGTCTCACTGGAGCAGCCAGACGGCAGAACACACACCTGGGCATCACCTCGCAGTCACTGCGCTGCAGGCACAAGAAAGGTTTTTCACATTCTTCACACTGGTGTAAATACAACAAAAAATGGCATTTCAGTTAATCACCTGTGACAGATGTATGTACGAATGGGTACAAATGTATCTAGGCCTGAGTTTTGAGATGCAGTGAGTGCATCCAGCTGTCACGAACGTGCCACAGACAGCGCTGCTCAAAACTCATCCCTGGGAAGAACGCTTTGGAGGTTTGTTTTCCTGAATAAAACCTTATTTTATGTGAACTCTGACTTAATTTTTTTCAGCTGTAAGCTGTTCTGTCTGGGTGATAACCACTTGATGGTTTGGGGCTTTTTTTATTTACTTTTTTTTTCTTACTTTTTTTTTTTTATCTGACTAAAGGAGAAAAATTAAAAAATAAAAAAAGGAAAATTGATACATAACAATAATTTTAGATGAACTATGAACCCACTGTAGTCAGTGCAAAGTTTTCCTGCTGGCTACACACATTTTCATGAAGCTTAATCCACTTCTATCAGTCAACATGATTCCTAGTTCACTGCTTGTGAAACTATTTACCAAAACTTTGAGACACTTTTCTAATTGTTCAGAATGCTTTAAGTACTGCTAAATGGCACAAAACAATCCTTTCCTGTACCCATTTTATTCTCAGATTTTTGTTAATTGATACTTTTAGGTATATACACATTTTCACTGCTGGAATATTTATAAAACTTCCTTAAAAGCTTACAAAGCTGTACGCTGCTTTTGAGTATCTCCTGTTCAGCAAGAAATATTTAAAATTATATATTAATATGTTTATATATTAATATAATATTATGGAAATAATAATTTTAAAAGTTAGTTCTTTTTCATGCAGTTTTACTTAATAGTTATTGGCAGAAAAATATACAGAAGATCTTGCAAATCCACTACCAAACCCACCTGAGGGACTGTAATAAAAAGCATGTTTCAATGGCATCGAGCCTGTTAGAGCTCTTCTTTCCCAACATCTATTTATAATTCACGTTTTAGAAGACAGAATGCACAAGGTCTCAGCTTTGAAAAGACACTCTTCAGAATTCATATAAGCTGTTTCTTGTCCAGGAGCACATTAATATTACCTGCCTTGATTTAGTAATACTCCTATGTAAGTAGCCAATTACTCTGCAGAAGCACCAGGTGTAGAAAACCAAAATATGTTTATTTTCATGAGTACCCATATGTGGCTCTCTTTTCTAGAAGTAAAAATGCACGTGTATTTGAAGACCGGTGTCCCTACCAAAATCAATTTAAAAAAGAACTGTTATTTCTCCGTCCCACTCACAAAAAAGAATTTGACAATCTTGGCAAATGGACAACAAACACATTTTGTGTTCTCAGCCTAGCATTCTGACAGCTTTCCTTTCACGTTCAGATTTTCATTCTGAACACAGTATGAAAAGCAAAGCGATAGAACCTGAGCAATTTTTGAGCCGCTTGGTTTTCTGCTTTCTGTCACTAAAGGAATATGATCCGTCTTCTCAATATTCCACAATCTCAAAGTAGAATCCTAAGAAAAAGACACAATTATTTTGAGGTATTTGCATATTACCAAGAGAGCGATTTACATCATTTCCATAAGGATGAAAACTCATCAGATGAGCCTTCTCAAATAGGAGAGCTCAGCTCTCTCACATTTAAATATTGTGTCTTTGGAAACAACCTTTAGCAATCTTTAAACTGCCTGCACATTTTAAAATAGCTGAGATTAAACATGCTTATCAAAGTCTTTTAAAGATTTGCTGTAATTACTTGAGGTAAATACTGGTTACAACTTAACACTTTTATGAACAACTTCACCATTGTTAAATTTCATCCAAAAAAAGCTGAAAACAAGGGATGAAATCTTCACATCCACGTATAGGCTAGCTCCTGAAACCACATCAAGAAATAGAGATTACCTTTGAGGCCGAAAGAATCCATTTCTTGGTTTTGCTCATCTCAACATCTGTCACCCAGCCCAAGTGACCCTACAGTAAAGTAAAATTTAATTACAACACAAGGAAAATAACCTTTAGTTTTATTATAATAATAAAAAACCCCACAAACCTATTTGTACCATAAAGCCATTTTGAAATCCAATGAGAAAATTCTTATCTAGACTACCTCGTGTCCAGTCAAGAAAAAAGCCCTGCTGCGAAGTTCATACTTCCTACATAAACCCAAAAACACGTGGCTGTTTCCATCTCTGGTAACAGATCAGAAAGAAATGACGGCAATAGGTTTAAACTACATTTAAGCATAGGTCTTTTCTGTTTTTTTAAACAGCTTAATAAAGAATTGTACATTTTGTACAATTGTATATTTTTCCAGCACAGAGTAGTCANTCCAGAAAATTAAATTGCACAAATCCTGGATATATTCCTGCCTGCACCTAAAAAGGATGGGCAAAGGTATTTGTCAGGTAACGAACAATACAGTGCTTTTAAACCAGTAATACCTTTTACACCTCCTCATCAAAGTAGTGACCAAATAAGAGCTCGGTACCTTTAAGCTCAGCTTTTTAGAGCCTGCCTCTGCATCCCACAGAGCTATAGTTTTGTCATATCCGCCAGACACAACAAGTGATGCTGAAACATAAAAGCAGAATGCTATATTTTATCTTTGCTTTGTCATAGACTAATAAAAGAGGCCCCTTCTAGCAGCGAGTCAGACTTCGTAAGAAAAATTATAACGAGCCATTCCTTAACAAGACAGCACAAGTTCCTTATTAATGTTCTTAGTTTTTTAAATATTACTAGGTAAATTCCACAAAGACACAACTGAGTAGAAAAAAACATATGTTAAAATTTTGTTTACCTTGAAAATTAAGCAGATACCTTGTTTAAAAATGAAAATTAAGGAGTGTGTTTAGCATTGTTAGGTCAACTGGGAATAAGAACAGAAAGTAGAGTTTAGTGTGGGAAGCACACTTTCAGATTCCAACACTCACAGGTCTTGCATGTCTTCAAGCCACAGGTACATTTCCCCCCACCCTGCCCCCTCAGCTGCTATTTATTTATTTGAGTTTCCTGACTCAGAAGACACTGTTTGGGTACAACTGCAGATTTAACACGCTATCAGTGGTTCAGCAGTCACCTTTTCTGGGGCATTCAGGTGTGAAGTTGCAAGAGAAAACAGCCGATGAGATCTCAATGTACAGAAATTTGTATTAGTTCATCCAAGGGAAGAGAAGCTGTTACAGCACCTTAGGAGCCTGCAGTGATTTCATACTGGGGGGGGCAGGAGTTGTCTATGGTCTAGGGAAAGTAAATGGAACTAGGGCAGTAAGAAATAGCTCCTCGCTACCTCCACTCAGAATGCAGGTGAACTGGAGAGTCTGTTTCTTCCTCCTACCCTCCTATTCATCTAAGCATTAAGGAGGCACCAAGCACCAAGTCTTGCTGTATCTCCTAAGTATCATCTGCTTTGAACACAGTAGTTCATGTGCTCCATCGGTGCAGCTGAGAACACTCAGGAAGGTCGTTACTACCATGTGGTACCTGGACTGTGAAGTAACACTAGTTTTGGGGGCACCAGCACAGACCTACACATTTTCCTAATTATTGCAGATGAGTACAGTAATTACTGAATATGTTTTTTCAAGTAACTCATGTTAGTAGAATATGCACTAAGTGCTGAGGTGATCTTTAGCACGGCATTGTGCTTCTAGTCCATTATGATTTTTTTATTCTATCTCTTGATGGTTGTATCAATTAAGCAAGTGTTCCAGTTGCCAGATTAAAACAGAACACAGACCATCAACTTCAATTTAGTTATTTACCTGGACGTCATTTTCTTATAATTAAACATGTTATCTTGAAAATGATTAATTGATTACCTACATGATTAGAGCAGTCACTTGTGGCTCACCTAGCCACAATGTCCTAGATGAGATGTCCTAGAGAGAGGCACTGAGATAGTTCATGCACCAGTATTAAGATAACTCACCATCTTGGCTAAAGAAGCAGGAACTAACAGAACCCTCGTGTCCTTGGCTCAAGGAAATGGGTTCACAACACTGAAACTCTGCTGCCTTTATGTCCCATATTTTTAAGCTTCTGTCCCAGGATGCTGTGCACAAGTAATGACCATCAGAGGTAAAGCAGCAATCCGAGATAGCATTGCTGTGTCCCCTGAAAGACAGATGAAAAACACAGGAAGAGTCAGTAACTGAAGAGCACCACTGAGCACCCTGCCGCCCTCCAGGAAAGCACAAGCGTGTTCTGAATTTTAACCACTTGAATAGTTCTGTGAAGTCTCTGGAGCTGCTTACGGTCCCACAAACAGCACCTGGGCCTTAAATCCCTTACTGGCTAAGTCATGCTGCAGGTCTGAAACTCACTGCTGAGTGACAAGTGATCAGCTATTCTGCTTTTGTTGAAACTGTTCAGCAGCTAAGAGCAAGTTACCAAAAAATCCACACATTTTTCATTAAGTAAACAGCACGCATCTATCTTGGCATGTAAATTTCAACCCAAGCATTTAGAGGAAAATACTAAACAATTCCAGATTAGGGTCCAATTTTGGAAGCAGTGATATCTATCACAAAAGAAATCTGGACGTTCCAGAACTGGGCAAGAACCCCAGTGCTTCCTGAATTCTGCAGTGAGGAAAGGATTACCAGCATCTCTGTCAGGAAACAATGCTGGAGTCACAGACATCTAAAAGAAACATTACAATCTTCCAGATTGAATTTCCCATCCAAAGTAATGCCTAATCCCTCAAAGACAATTTTATTACCGTGTTTAAAGGCAGACTCTCTCTCCAATTATTGCCTTAAGATTTCAAAGCTAAATCGGTTGTGTTTATTTCACGCCATTGATATTTTTAAGGTTTGATTTGGCATCTCTATTGTTGCATGCTTCCTCCTTAAAGTAATAATATCCTAAATTGAGATAATATTTTTACTGTACTATTGACTTCAGCGAGAGATATAAGAGTTTAGCACGTGAAGGCTCAGGAGATGATACTGAGCAAGGCTTCTGGCACTGGCACCGCCTTCTCCAAAAGCATATAAGGAAAAATTATCTGGAAAAAACACCCTCTGTACTCAAAGAGTGGCCGTAACTGGTTCACTATGAAAATAAAAGTACATAGGGAGCTGGGGCTCACAGCATCTGGCCTGACTCCAGTCCTATTTCCTACTTCTATTAACAATGTAGGTAATGAGATAAAGGGGGTCTGCAGTTATACAAAGGAGGAGACTGCAATTCTGAATTATCTTTACAAATGGAAGAAATTAT
Organism: Pedionomus torquatus; assembly: GCA_013398155.1. Taxonomy (NCBI): domain Eukaryota; kingdom Metazoa; phylum Chordata; class Aves; order Charadriiformes; family Pedionomidae; genus Pedionomus; species Pedionomus torquatus. The sequence continues at coordinate 15,413 of VZRU01019198.1, forward strand.
CAAGAAAATAAAAGGGTTACAACAGTCTCTATAGGAAACAATGCCGTCGTCACTGCAGTTTACAGAAGTCTTTAATCAATTATCTAATGTGTGCTGCCTGATCAGGTCAATTTTATCAAGTCAGACATTCTGCAGTAACATACAAATAATCAGCTGCACAGATAAGGGGTGGGAACAATGGACTACATCACAGCTCTGGAAAAAAAAAAGGATGCAACAAATAGTGATTCCTCTTCACCATCACGCAGCCAAAACAAATAAATCTCATCCCAGGATGTATGAGCAGAGGCACATCCACAGGGAAGCATGTAATAATCATTATTTCTGTTTTTTTTTTCCAGTCAGAGGGCATACTGTTTACATTATGGGGCTGCATCACTCAAGAGAAATGTGGGCCAATCAGAAAGATCTCAGAGATTAACAAGAATGGCCAGTAAAATAGGAAATAATAAGTAGTAAATTAATAAGGATGGTTTAACCTACTGAAAGGATGACTTGGCCGATGTAACAGCAGTTCTTGGATATATATAAAAATGTAAAAGATCTCCATGTCTGCAACAGATCTAAACAGAAGCAGGTGAGCTCAAGCTGCAGCCAAACCAGCCCACCTTAGGAAATCCTAAATGAGGAACACATGAGGCAACGGAACGGATGGTTTGGAAGCCTGTGAGGTCTCCACTGGAGCTCACGAGGAGCAGAGCGCATCATCCTGTGGTTTCTCTGAGGCCCAGGAATTTTATGATCTGGTTGCAGTGCAAAGCCCAATTTTCACAAAATACTCTGTAAGAACTCATGATCCCTTATCAGATTCCAACATCTGGATATATTTCCTCTTTTTCCTCCATATTATTTTTACTTCATAATGTTTTTAAGGACTTCACTATTCTAAATATTTTACCTCCTCATTCATCAATGATTCTATATTTTTCCTAATTAGTAGGAATTCTAAGGTGAAGCTTCCACTGCAGTACCATAGTGCGCATGCTGTCTTCTGCCTCTACCTATACCCAAGAACCTAAAAGCTCAAAAACAACATTACTAAAAACACAGTCATCAAAATGCTCTTTTTTGATTCTTTGCAGCAGGAAGTTTGAGTGACCGTTTTACTCACACTTTCTGTGTACATCATTTGGTTGTGTATTACTTTATTTAGTTCAACAAATATTGCTCATTTTCCCTAGTATAAATCAGCATAAATTTCACTGGTAATTGTAAAAGAAGCAAATACACCATGCATAATTAACATTAATACATTAATAATGTATTGTTTCTTACTCATTAATTGTAACTGAGGTGGATCGTGTTGTCATATCCCACAGCTTTATGGTCTTATCATATGATACTGAAGTCACTCTTTGGTTATCAGGGTGAAAACAACATCTTGTGATTGTACTTTTGTGATGACCTAATACAAAAAACCACCAAGTGAGACTATTAGTTATTTTGAGTCATTTAACAGTAGTCACTTACTTCTCTGCTCAGTGCCTGAAATCGGTCTGGAAGCGTGGCCCCTCCTGCCAGTGGCAGCTAACTGCTCAGACTCTTAGGCAGTTCTTAAGCAGGAGATTATACTTTAGGAATGCAAATAGCCCCATTAAAATAATGCAAACAAAGTATGTCCCCATAGCTTCACCTAACAGAGATGTTCCAGTGAAGCTATTGCAATCCATTTGGGCACTTTTTATTTTTAAATGCAAATGATTCTGCCGTCAGGCTCTGATTGGCAGGAGCACATTAACCCTATGCTAACTTAACATTTGTAAGACCGCTCATATATGTAAAAGCTGACTCTGCAGGAACGGCAAACTCCCTGACCTGCTGTCCCCAGTGTAAGCCTGACAGGACTGAGGTCTCACCGGTGAAATTGCCTTCAAATGGAAACTACACTTCAAATAAGAACCACCATTGGTCTAATTTTAGCCCGTTATCTCCTTTGTATAAACCTATTCTGAAAAATGTTGGGTTTAATGTCTTCAGATAACTTTCTTTTGCCTTTCTGAAATGAGGATACTGAAACCGAACTGAATTAATTAATTTTTGCAATTTTTTTTGGTCAGAAATAGTAAAAAATAAGAGCTGGATGAACAATATGTAAAAGTGATAATTCTTACCTTGGATATGTGACACTACTGTTGCACTTACTGCATCAAAAACACATAGGGCATTTCCCTTGTCGGACCCAGATACCACGTATCTACCATCACACGAAATATCACATGAAGTTACAATGCCTTCATGTTCTACTGTCCACTAAAGAGAAAACAGAAGGTTTTAGAAACACGCTGGAGGGTTGGAGAGAGTTGTACAGCAGGCCTTCTATAGCCTGTAAGCAGATTTCAAGTAAGAAAGAAGGTTTTGATATCGCTTTGTTTTGGTGAAAGCTGATAAATATACCCAATTTTTCTATTTTTGCATAAACTTAAAATTAGGCAAAGCCACCCTGTTCAAATGTGGGAAACTGAAGTGGTAATTTTTAATTTTTTTTGTAACTGTATCTTCCGAGACAAGTTATTGTTATCATACCTATTTGTATCTGAAATAACCGAGACGTGTTCAATCAAGAGACTTACCCAAGATCAAGCAGTTTTCAGTACCAAAACTAGGACTAAAAACCAAGCCTACCAACCCCAAGTACGTCGAACTGCGCTGACAAAGAATGGTTTGTTTTCTATTTATCAATAACAAAACAATAAATCTGAATTTTACAGCTGTATCTTCTGCAAGAGGCATTCAAAAGGATACATACAAGCATTTTTCCTGTTTCCATATCCCAAGCCTTGACAGTGCTATCATATGATGATGTTACCACTCTAAAAAATGATGTTAATTAAAACAGCAATCAATTTTTTTCCTTTAAAAGGAGATATTTAAAGAATAAATGACAACATGTAATTATGACAATGATTTTATATCCTCACACAGGCTAATTTCAAATAGGTTTTTAGGGAAAATTACAGCACATCTCATCTGAGAAAAGGATTATTTATATTTCAGATAGAAATTAATAATAAAAATGCCACATATATAATTTTCAGTGCAGTCAACTCAATTTCATTTCACCCATTATGATATATATAATTATTTCTAATGCTAGAATAATTTTAAAGCCATTACGATGTCTTTAATGAATCAGAATAGTCAGAGGGTACTCTGGATTTTCAGTGGTTCTGTTGCTGGGTAACCCTCTACCACAAACACTGCTCTGCACAAACAGGAAGCCACATTAGACAACAAAGCTATTCAATAAAGTTTACTAAAGCTGGCGAGTTTCCGTAAAATGGGACTGAGATTTATGGCAGTTCATGTGGACGGCGGAGCCTGGCAGTGAAGGGTCTGCCAGCAGAGGAGGGACAGTAAACGAAAGCACAAGGATGGCGAGTGGAAACGTAGCAGCACACGGAGGAAGAGAAAATTGTAATGGATTTTTTTTTTTTTTTTTAATAAATCAAGATAGAAAATGGTCACCTTCTGCCATCAAGAGTCAAGTTGCAGTCGGAAATTGGGGCAGTGTGTTCTTCTTCAAAAACTTGAATAGGAAAACCTTTCTCAACATCCTTAATAAACACAAATGAGTTTGATTAAGAAACACTTCGCTAAATTGTAAAAACATACAAAGCATCACAAAATACGGGAAAACAAGACTTGTGAAATCCGAAATCAGTAGTTAGTCCCAGCAGTTTGCCTGTTACACACAGACTTTTAAGCGATTCCAGAAAGGGAATCTTTTTGTCACTCATGTATAATTTTCAAAGCGTGGTGCCACCCTAACCCCTGAGTAACGCCTCAAAGCTCCTTAGTAATACAAATAAAGATAGAAATCACGTTTTACTAACGGGTCAGGGTGCCTGGCTGTAAACCCCAAGCCGGGGAGCCTAGGATGGCTGACACGCCGAGTAACGCGCTCTGCAAAGCGCCACGGGACCAGTCATCCTACCTTCATCTGGGAAAATCATCTTTTATTTCCACAATTAAACCAGTTATTTCCATTAGGTTTTTGTTTGCATAGACACCAAGAGGTTTCAGAATCAGAACAGGAGTTTCACCATCTAGCTGTGACCGCAGAAACATTTACAGCTACTGTTTTTAAACCTGAGTAAAATATATACAGAGGGCTCCTAGGAAATTCAGCCCTCGTGCCTGTGTAACATTCCTCGTTTGATTTTAGCCCCAAGATTCCTTTTTAATTTGCTGTTGTTGCATCGATAACATACCCAGAGCTTCACCGTTCTGTCGTAAGAGCAGGAGAGTATTTTTGTGTCCTCACAGCAGAAATGGCAGGAGCTCACAGCATCGCCGTGTCCTCGCAGGGTTTCAAATCGGACCTGTGAGGGAAGAGAGCGAGTTTAGGAACGTTTTTCCTCAAAATTGTGTTTGTGGCTTATTGCGCCAGGGGGCGCGCGCGGGACGTCGCCGGCCTCGCTGCTGCGGGGACGCTGGCCTGGGGCTCGCGCTCCTTCCTCTCGCCAGGAGCGGGGTCTGTCCTTAAACCCCGCGGAGCCTCCCCCAAGGGCTCGCTTCCTCCACCCGGGCCCAGCCTCACCAGAGGCGGCTGCTCCTCAGCCGCTCCGCAGAGCGCCCAGGGCGGCGTTTGTGCTGCAGGCGGAACAGAAGCGCCAGCTGCCGCCATGGCTCCCGANNNNGAGCCGGGTTCGAGCCCCGGGGCCGGCGGGTCCGGGCACCCCCCTGACAGCAAGCGCTTTACACGGTTTGAGCTTTTCATCCGCACTTAATTTAGGCTGACAATTACCTCCCATACAAAAGTGGTTTTTAACACTTTAGTTTATTAAACATCTTGTCTCGTGCTAATTAAAACAGAGCCTGCGGTGTTTCAGATGATGCTGCCCTGAAGGGAGTCTTTCCAACATCACGTAATCCACACATTTTGAACATACGAAGCTTCACAAAATAAAGGTATGTACATTTACTTTCAGACAAATTCAATATGAATGCAGTATCTACAGTGCTCCGACGGACACAGCTGATCTACCATCACAGAGGAGATCAAGTCTGAGACCCACGTCCCACAGCGCTGAAGGGAACAAGCTGCCTCTTCAATACTGGAGCTGTTTTAATCTGAAAGGGGAAAGGAAAAGAAAGAGGTCAGGCTGAATAGCAACAACAGTAACAGCAGCTCGTTACCTGAGCCCTTTCTTAAACCTTCCTTTACCACACAGATCTGAGTTACGCCAGATAAAGACATTTTCTAAGTGACAGAGACATTAAAGTACAAAGACTTCTAAAATAACGGGTTGTACAAAGAAGCCGGTTTTGTGCAAAATGCACGTAGGTATTTTAGGTATTTAGACACCAAGAGAAGCAGTTTCTTTTTTCAGGAAGCAAACACCAGTACACAGTCGATGCTCCGTTCCAAAGGAGCAGGGTCCTTCGGCAAACCCTTTTGCCTTTAGGCCAGCGGGATGTGGCACTCCGGGACACGCACCGAGACCTGCACCCGACCAGAGACGGGGAACAGAACCCAACACAACGGCCCTTCCACAGAGCACACGCTTGGAGCTGAGGATGAGCCGGGTGACTGACAGCTACTGTTGTCTGTACTTCACATCGCGTGAGCAAAACGAAATTGCAAACTGCTGTTTTTCCACTTTCACACTTCTGTTGGCACCGTGCTCAGCTCTAGCACATAAAAATTTAACAGCACCATCCAGATTCAGCAGACACGTACGTGACTCGGGCATTGTTCCATCATTTCACTGCTCCCTGCTCAAGCGTCAATGCCCACAATGGATCTATTTGAATTGGATCTTTCACTAATTATCAAAAAAAACCCAAAGCAAACTCATAACATTGTCTGATCAGAATGTTTCTTCCAGTGTCTCCAAGTAAAGAGAAGTGGACAAATTAAGAACCACCACCTACGCTTGTTCAATGACTCCCATTCGCAATACCTCCCAAGAACACCAGTTGTTAAACAGCAGAGTTGTCTATTCAGCACCCTTTATCTTAAGGAGCTTCTATCCTAAGATTAATTACCCCATGTTTAAAGGGCATAATATTTGTAACCCCTCCTGACTTTATTAAAAACAAAAAAAAAGCAGTATTTCATTTTCATGAAGAGACCATCTGATGCCTGTTTGCTGCAAATAGGGCCACTAGAGCAAAAACTCGGATATCAAGGTTTTGGTTATCCGCTGCAAAATTTACAAATGCTTAAGTAAACTTTCTGTTTACCTTTTAAGAAGCTCTTTGGGTGACAAGCCTGTGGTGTCTATATCGCTAAGGCTGTCACTGCTGTCAGTGGTGTCTGAGCTGCTGTCTTTTTCTGATTTTTTATTCTTGTGTTTTCCTTTGGTTTTCTGTTTCTTATGTTTCTTTTTCTGTAAAAAGAGGAGAAATAATCCCTTATTTCATTGTGAAAGACCTGTTTTTTTTTCTGCAAGAGAAATACAAGAAGTTGATTTCAGTGTACTCTCCAAGCTTAACTGGAAAACGAACATTTAACAGTGACTCTTCCACTACTATGACTGACCCAGAAAATACACACAGAAATCACACATTTCATCCCAAATGCTCAGAACAGAAGTTTCATTATTACTATTTGTAAACAAGCATCAGTTATATGCAGTTCTTAGAACTTGCCTGGCATCTTCAGTACACAACACTGCGCTGCCCACAACAGCCTGCCTGCAGTCACACTGCATAGATGGAAAAAGCAGCACCCTGTGTGGGTAATTCTCTGTTCTGAAGTTCAAGTTTCAAGACGCCCAAGAAACTCAGTTGCTGAAGTTCTAGTCCCACTGAATCTATTTTCTACAGCCTAGCATAAATAATAAGAAGTTTTGACTGACAGCTCACAGAACCAATAAACTGTTTTAAATCACTTTAAAAATTAAATACCTTTTCCTTTTTGTGTTTGTGTTCTCTCTTAGTCTTGTGTTTCTCTCTGTTCTTTCTATGTTTTTCTTTCTTACTAGGCCCAGGAGAACTTGCTGGTACCACTGGATCTTGTTGCCAAGAAGAGCCTAAAGCACAAAGCAAACGCAGAAACAAGCAACAAAAAGAATTGAGCAAAAGAAAGGTAATATGATTGTTAAGCTCTGTATTACTTTTCATCTAATAACATAGTTTTAAAAAAAATAAAAAAATCTAAGCTTTCAAATGGAAATGAAGTGTCTACAACTCCTAGCTGCAACCTTCCTATTGTAATTAAACCCCTTTTCAATCTGTTATTAAAAGAAATTGTAAGACTGGTCCTGTGTTTTCACTCCAGTTTGTTTTCACTGCCTCTGCAGAGCCACAACCCCGGCGGGCACAGAGGGTCCTGCTGGCCGGGCGCAGCACGGGAACAGCAGCTGTCGATGCCAGGCTGATGGAACACGGGCATTGAAGAGGCAAAGTACCTCACGAATGCTTTTTAAAGACAAATACCACGTATCTTACAAAATAATTCAACGTGTAGAGTTTACACACTATAAGTATACAGAACCTACCAGAAGAAAAAGCTGGAGGCAACTTTGGTCCGAATTCCTCTGCTTCCAGTTCCTGCCTTGACGTCGGCAGCAAAGGAGCAGCAGGATCAGCTGCAGCAGCTACATCCTCTACGGAAAAAACAGACACTTCTGCATTTGAAAGGACAATAAGGGAACACTTTTTCCAAGAAGCACTGAAGAAAGTTTAAAAAGGCTTTCTAAAAATCCTCCAAGAAAGAAAGTTGACAGCATCCTACATCTGCTTTGGTCAGCTGGATAGCTGACATTCTGAAAGATGTCAACACACCCTTGCTTGGGATCATGCTTGGGGTTTTTTTTGCTTTTTGTTTCTTTGGTTGGGTTGTTTGTTCGTTTTTTTTGTTTTGGTTTGGTTTTTTCATCAAAACTGATGTTTTACACAATCCAATTACTAATTAAATTAGTATCAGTGCATGCTTTTGCTTCCATTTTTTAACACAGTACTACTTTTCCATTGCTTAGAATGAATAAGAGACTCCACAGGTTGTACAAAGTTAATAAACACTGAAAGTTAGATTTCAACAACAACCACAACCGTTGAAAGGAAAAAGTATTTCCATTGTAAGCAAAGTATATTGTACATTTTGTTCATTTAATGGCATCCTAAAGATGTGGGAACTTTTTACAGCTCTCTTATTAAAATTTGGTAAGAAGCAGAGTGAAAGATTAGTCTTCTCCCTCTCTTGTAGAAGTATTCTGGCAACTTTTATAACTAGAATACAAAAACATGCAACTTTCTGGTGTCTTAGTAAAATTATTTCAACATCGTATTTCACTGGAGTGTCGGTATTTAGAGCATGAATTTAGTTATCAAAGAAATCCAAGTTAGTTATTTCTGCTTTTGTCAGATATCCATCACAAGACAGGCATAATTTATCATCCTATCTTACAATTTATCCTGAGTATAAAATATTCCCTGTATTTCCCAGTGAAATAAGCCCTACCATTAGATGGTTTTGCCCTCTCTTTGTTTAATAAGCACATTCCATAGCGTAGTTTGTTTGTAAGATCTACACAGGACACATGACAACGTGAATAACACTGTAACATGCAAGGCCTTGTTCAGTGTGTAATTCACATTTTCACATGCCCAGCTCCGCCAATGTCAGATGATCTGGACAAGAGCACAGCACTGTCGTAGCAGTCCTGGAGCATTTGATTCAGAAATTAAGCTTTTTCAAGGTATTTATACAAATGAATATCCATGAAGTACTACCTCGTACGTTAGATGGAGAACTCTCTGGCAGATCAACTTGCTTGGTGGTTTCTGAATCTATTTCCGAGGCAGGCGGTTGCTGCTCTTCATCACTCTCTTCTTCAGAGGAAGATGATTTTTCATCTGAGGAACTCACAAAGATGGCCTTAAATAAGTCCATGGATGGTCTGCTTTCTTCTTCCTGATCCTTATCTTCATTAGCTACCTGCAAAACAGCATCATAGCAAACCGTATTGAAACACTAAAGGAACTAACAACCTCTCACTAGTAACTTCAAACGGGCTGACGTGTATTTACAGCTGTATTGACGTGTGTCACAGTCAGGTATCACAACAGCTGTGAAATACAGTCTGAAGAACTGCTAGTCCAGAACAGCTGAACTCAAACACTGCTGAACTAAGTCAGTGTCCTGTAAAGGGTAGTACAATTTGGGCTACGCAGACAGTTGGAAACAGCTCATGAGAATTTATACCAGCAAAGTGAGCGTAAGGGATTGAAGTCCCAGCCCGCTGAGCTACATTTTACCTTCTCTAAGCTGCTATGTCGAGTCCAGTCACGCACACTGTCCTCATATGCTGTAGGAGTTACAACCTCAGAACTCTTCCAAGCACAAACACACGTCTTAGCGTATCCCAAATTGGCTCTTCTGCCAACTGATCTGTACCAAATCCATTCCTACCTCCCCCCAGCCTCGCTGCAGGGCTGGGAAGGCTTTCGGCTATCCCCTTAGGTGCTGACAGGGTTGTGAACTCACCTCGCTGGGAGGAGTTTCACTGGGCCCAGTCCCACTTTCTTCTGCTGCTGGCACTGGTGGCTGCTGCAGAGCGTCAGCTTTTGATCTAGCAAGACTAATGAACTCGCTGATAGAATCTTTTTTCTCCTGCTCTTTATCTGACACATCCCATCTTGAAGGTTTCTTTGGTTCTGAAAAAGACCCAGCCATTTAAATCAGTTGTGTGTCAAATTACCCTGAATTTCTTGACTACCTGATTTTAAATTACTCTGCTTCTTCAGTAGTTTGACATTTTTTAAATCTTTCTAATAAATACCTGACCTATACAGGTCTTCTAAGCAGAAGAAATCAGCATTATATCACCGATTTCAGTTTTTGTATCGCTGAACAATTTTTTTTTTTATTAAAAACAAAACAAACCAAAAACAGGTGGGTAAGTTCACCATGACAAAGACACACTTCTATTTTATTGTATGATTTATAGCTAACGTAATAAAGCAACAGCAAACTTACTGTTGAGACTGTTATTCTGTTGGATTTTTTCATTTGTTGGTTGAGTCGCAGGCGTGGCGGGCTCAGGCAGAGTTAAGAAGTTAAACACAGAATACTTGTCTCGTTTCACTTTCGGTAACCCAACAATGGTAGAACTGGAGGGAAATAAAAATGTTTGCCGATTATTGTTTTCAGCAGAGGAAAAGGCCTCAAATTATCTTCCACAAGCTGAAACACCTACAACAGTCCTTAAAACGCATACCATTCTGTCAGAGGCCACCATGTCTAGCGAAGCAAATAAAAACATTAGGTAGTTCTACGCTGTATCCATTATGACACAAAAAGAAAACATCAAGCCAGATCTTCCATGAGCACATGAAATACTCAGAATTTTCAAAGAGTGTCAAAAGTATCAGTATCAATCATCTTACTCAGGGTATGGGTCAGGAACATTAAATCTTTTACACAGCAGCTTTTCGGGATGCCATTCAAACGTGTCTCTCGTGAGTTTGCCAAACATCTTCATCTTCACGGCAGTCTCCTTATCATCGGTATCGTTCTGGAAAAGTCAAACATATATGGCTACTAAATAAATAACTTCATAAATTGACTATTACTGTTTTGAGACTTAGAACCGGACAGAAAACTAAATACTTAAGTATAGTTTGACAAACTGCTGCTTTAAGCAGTGATTGTTTTCTAAAGTCTGCTAAACAAAAAGGCAACAAACGTTGACTCTGTATCTACAAAAGTTTTAAAGACAAAAGAACTTTTCAAGTCAGGGTTAAGGCAGCAACTGCAGCTCCAAGGTACTAAAGGACTGTAAACAGCACACACCTCTTGGTCCCGAGGAACTTCAACTTTGTCAACATCATCCTCATATTTGGCCCGGGTAAATCTGGATGAGAGCGTAGAATTTGAGGACTTGTAGAACATGGCCGCACGGAAGAACTCCTCCTGTTCTCTTCCTCGCTCCCACTCTGTCATACTCGGGTCTAAATAACGCTCCAACGTATCTACTGTAAGGTAAGGAGAGAAATGCTTAGCAGAGATTACAGCTGATGCTTTTTCAAGAAAAAAATAAGATAATAAGCAAACACCCTTGCAAGTATTTAATGAGTATTTAGTTTAAGGACAGTATTAGATCTCAACTGTGTCATTCCTTGAAAAGCAGAGGTAATCCTGCGAGACAGCGAGAATGATCCTATTTGCCAAATGCAAGATAGGTATTTTAAAAATTGTACTTGCTGTGCTAACTCCTTACTCATCACCCTCTAAGGAACACTCAAAATACTTGACGTATTTAACAGGTGTCTAAAACAAACAGTACAGTCCAAAGCTTCATCAAATAACTAAAACAAGGCAAGCTGGCCAGGCTTCAGTGACCAGTACCTGAAGTGCCCTCCCATAAACACAGAGTCTGCACACGGGTTTCTGTGAGCACCTCCAACCCCGTTGAAAACAACAGGTGCACCCCAAGAAATAGACAATAACACCAGCCAAGCCAAGACACTTACAAGCAGAACCATTCAAGTTACTGAAGGATTTTGCATTTTCCTCGTTCTGACCAAGGAGGCACTCACAGTCCTAAGAGGATGCTCTGTTTTACACAGGGAAACCCCCAATTCCTGAAGGGAGGGACTCTGGATGCTAACTCGAGCGGTTTGTCCCAAAGCACTGACCACAAGAGGTCACTGACCAGGAAATCTTTTTTCATACCACAAAAAAATATTATTTTAAAAAATCCTAAAATAACAAAACTAGGTTTTCTACACAGTACAGGATACAGCACAAGAGGAGTGGATGAAGGGGGTTGGGTTTTTTTTGGAGTAAGAGCTCTGCGTGTATGGTGTGATTTTACAGCAACAAGTATTTCTGCGAAGAGTATAACCAACAACTGCAGCTTGAGCATCCAAAGGGCAGTAACACGAGCCCTGACAAGCATGAACTCCTTTGCTTGCTTTAGGGTCCCCAATTCCTCTGGAAGTGCAGGGTATGGGCATTCTTTTGATTTTTCCCCATCTTGTATGGGAAAACACAAAAATATTGCTGTTCCACCATGACCCAATCATCTTTCTGCCTCTATAGGATTCGTCAGTTCCACTCCTCAAACAGAAACAAACTAAATGAAAACACTTGTTCCGTGCAGTTTATGGAACCGGCCAAAGCTGAAGTCTATTCTGCCGTATTGAGAGACTGGAAATTCAGGAATACAGGCAATTAAGTAAACACGCTGCTACAGCATACAAGTATCTACTGTAATGCCTAAAATCAAATCTTGCTGACACTTAAAGTGACTGAGCAGTTTTCCTCATCAACACAAATATCAGTAGAAGCTTCTTTTAATATTGGCCCTAAAAAGAACTAGAGGAAGGAATGCTGTGGAATTCAGGAACCCAATAGGATCAAAAAGGGTATAAAGAAAGGGAAAAAAAAAAAAAACATAGAAGACTTTTTTCAGAGAAATATTAAAGTGTCAGGATTAATCTCTTCAGTTACCTTTTTCTCCTTCTTTAAGACTTTTCACAAAATTTTCATATCTTTTTTGTTTTTCTGGATTTTTTGCAAATGGCTTGAAGTCACTGGAGCCAGCATTTGCTACCTGTCCCCCCAGCAGCATCTGCCACTTGTGAGCAGCAGCAGCTGGGGAGGCGGGCTGGGGTCTGCTGCTGCGTGACTGATGAGGCAACGTCCTTGCCTTCATTTGCTGTTCAGACGCTTGTTTCACTTCTTTGAGTCTTTCTCTGTCTTTTTCAGACAGATATTCCAGAACAGAAGGAGCCGGACCTAAAAGCAAAAGAAGCAGTAAGAGACAAACAGAACAAATTACAACTATTTCTGCCACTTTTGTGGTGGGGAAACAGCCTACCACTACGTATGTGCATTCAGAGGAAAGGCTCTTAGGCATCAGTTAAACAGTACAACGGCAGAGAAGGCAGATAAA
>VZRU01019199.1:25484-54994 GCA_013398155.1 Pedionomus torquatus
TATTTCAGATGCACCAGCAGCATGTGCCCTTAAAGCAGGGTTCTACCATGCTGTGGCTCACACACACCAGTGGTTTGAGAGACTGAAAGCTGTCCACAGAGGCAAGTAGTTGCATCACCATACATGAGAGAGTTGTCTATCAGGAACAGTGCCTTGCCCTCACAGCAACCTGATGAGGTGTATGAGGAAAACTGCAAGATCCCTACAGGGGCACAAAACTCAGAGAAGAAGCCTCATTCCCATGGCAATCTTCACTGAACCCCTGTGGTGCAGAAGCAATTTGTCATTCTAGAAGAGCAGAGCACTAGCTACCAAAACATTAAATCCATGCAAAAAAAAAAAAAGTAAGAAATCTTTGCTTCTGGTAGCACTTCCTACGGTTCAATGGAGTCACTTAAAAATGCAGACCGAAAAATTGCAAGGTCTTGTACCAATGAGGAAGTGTGACAGCCTATGAAAACTTGCTTGCTTTTACTCTTATTTATCAAGAGGTGGCAAACTACTTGAATTAAAATACAGATAATATTTGGTTAGCATTCTGCAATATTTTAAAGAAGAAAAGAGAACAAGAGCCACACTTACATGCAGCTTCATCCACTGATAATTCACTGGCCAGAATTCCACCAATTTTACTAAAAGATGGCATCTGTATACCATACTTCTCTAGCTCCTTTCGCATGTTGCTGATTTCTTCCTCTGTTCACACACACACAAAAAAGAAATATTATCAGAACAAAGTCATAAGAATTTCAGTATGAATCACCATCCCTATAAATACGAGTGCAATGTTTTTGGAAGCACTTGTGGTGAGGGCTTCTTAGCAGTTTTTCCTCCCTATTTTGAAGGAATCTAAGATACGACAAGTATTCCATGCAAATCCACTCCCTTCTGTCCTGCAGGGACTGATATTCATTAAAAATAGCAGCCTCCCACCTATTTAATTAGGAAGTGTTCAGAAAAACCTTGCGGGAGGAGAAAGACCATAATAGAAAATATGTACAATGTTAGCAGATTTACTAGGTGAAGAAACCATCTAGCATATGATTAGATAAACAATTTATTACCTGTGAAGTCTACTTTTCCCAGTAGATCCTGGATCTGCGGTGCTAATCCTAGTTTGAACAGATATAAACTGCAAAAGAAGAAAATTAGAATTTAAAGTCCTGCATGTTGTTAAGGTTTTCTGTACAAGAGAAAAGTGTTCCTATGAAGCTTGTCTTTTAACCCTTGACCTTCATGGGCCAATATGGAATAAATTAACCCTACAGTTTCTTTTATGCTCTATTTTAAAGTCTTACAGAAAGAGTCTTTCTGACTTGATGGTTCAAAGAAGCATCTCTGAGAGGGGCACTGTAAGTGTGTCTCACATGGAGTATGTAAATGAATAGGATACTTTAGTGTAAGACAGTTAAATTCTAAAGTGAATATGGGAGGTGGGGGGTGGAATTCAAGATGTGAATGTGCTTTAGTATAGCTTATAGCTTTGGATTTATGTACTGGTTTGACTTGTGTTATTATACCCCTGTAATTAATAGCTGAAGGCACACAGACCACTGATACCCTTCTTACTAAGTCTAGAGGAACAAGGACCTGTAACTCCATCTAAGCCTCTCTCAAATATATTTGTCATTAGCTATATAGCTTTTGGAAAACAAATAAAGCTTGATTTCAAGTGTTATCCAGGAACTGATAATTTTTGTTTCAATTTAGCATGAAAAATATCTCTTATTCCTAGAGTTCTGGGGTGCTAGCTGAAAGCCACAAGAGGTATTTATCTACAGAAGACCAGTGTTTCTATAATTTATCAGTGAAATTCAATGAAATCACAAGTTTGGCAAGCAGGGATCATTGCAAATGTGAATTGTGGCTTGTTTTTTTTTTGGTTTTTTTTTTTTTTTTTTTTTCCTAGAAAGGCACATTTCCCTTTTGAATTTTGTTGTTGAACTTTTCTTTCTACAATTAGAAAATTACAGGATGAAAGCTCAAAGCAGGTATTTGTAGCTGTCACATTTATTTAAGAGCACACAGAATCCGCATTTCATCATCCATGCTACCACAGGCATTCCTCTGCCCTATCATAACCTGGATGAACACAAGAGCACATTTCACATAAGTCAACACTATTTTGATTTTTGTAGCCCTTCAAAAATCATCGCTGCTGCCATTTGCACTTTAAGTCTTAAACACAAGTTGCTATAGCAGGACTAAATGCACATGACTATAGTTATGAACCAGGTTTCTCTGTTACTCTGCCTAAGTGTCCTTCCTTGTGTGCTTTAATAGAGATTCTAGTTTAAGTTTGAGACAGGGGTCACAGTCCTGTCTGAAGTGCAAAACAAACAGCTATGGAGATCACCAGCATCATGAACTTCAGGCCAGATATGCTGGCTTTTTGGGGAGTCACAACAAAAATACAGGTGAAGAAAAAGTGGTATGAGCATCAAAAGACTCACATTTTTGCTGTTCAGCACTTCCAGAAGGCTACTGAGCCATATGCATTAATTCCTAGGTTCCTTTGTTAGGATAAACTTATTAACCACCAGGTGGTGCTGAAAATGTGTTTCAAGTCTTGTAGGGAACACAAAGACACTTCTACTCTGTATTTAGGTATAATTTCACTCAAAACAGCTTGCTTAATGCTTTTATAGTGTAACTTGAACCTCAGGGAACCCACAGAAAACCAAAAGCAGGGAGTCTTGTATTTAAGAAAGCTGGATATGAGGAATCAGGAGCAGGGCAGAAACAAAGAGGAAAGAGCAGATCCCAGGTGAAGTTCCCTTTACATCTCCTGCACAGAGCTGTGGTTCATATCAGACTGAGATTTCTGGGTCTTGTTTTATGCTTAGCTCGTGTCTAACATGCTGTAAAAAAACACATCTGCAAATTACAGGCTTTTTAAAACCAAAAACCTCTACACAAACAACAAACATGCTTGTTATTCTACCAATTCCTAGGAAAACAATGTTTTGAAGCTATCCAGCTTCAGAGAATGGTTTGTCTAGGATGTGTCGGTGATCTGCTTGCAAAGGTCATGTGAAAACTACAAAAATTTTGTAAGCACTGCTATTTATGAACAAGAAACATTGTTAATATCTTAATTTAAATGAAGCAGTTCTTAACTTCATTTAGTCCTGGAATATGTCCAAACTGGCTTTCACAAAAGAAATTGTGCAAGACAACAGACCTATGTCTTTGTGTTTTTCAAGTTTGACTTCAGGTATTGATTTCAACAGGAGAAAAATCACTATAATGTGTCATATTCAATATGATTTTATAATTTTTTTCCAAGTTATTCCTTTCTGGCCAGAGCAGCACTGTATTTGACAGTACAAGTTGTTCCACATACTTAAGTACAATGATCTGCAATTTCAGACTTGAACCAGGACATAAACTACACTTAAACCGTCTTGCTTAGAATCATTATCTATCTTCAGGCCCTCTAGCAGCTCTAAGATCAGCAAAACTCCAAATAACAAAGGACTTACCCGTGAAATGTTAACAGTTTAGATTTCAAATAGGCTCTTTGGATAGATAGAGCTCTTTGCTCTTATTACCAAGTTAAAGATATTTTATGCTTGTTAAAGGGACAATTAAAGATAATTTAATCAATTTTAAGCACATAATGTTGCACACTGACTGCATAAATGGATTAATGTAGGAAAAGTCTCATTTGAAGATGGATTCAGGATTTCCGAGAATGAGAACAAGAAAATACTATTGTTGACAGCCATTTTGTTGGAAAGCTCAATAATCATGTTGCTTTGGAGTAATGACTTCATAACAAATAAGGAAAAATGGGAAGTAGGTCAACCCCTCACCTCTCCAAGAAAGTGCTCAGTTTTCCCAAGTTATAAACCTTGGAAATTTGAGCATGTGCTCCATGATGCATTAGAATTTAGCATTTAAATCCAATGGCGATTCTTCTTAGAGTGGTCATATGCATATGCTGCAGCTGCAAAGGTTAAAAGCCTGCTTGCAATTGACGTTTCCAGACACCATGGTGCTAGACGCTGGGAACAGGGACATTGACTTTTCCAGGGTCAGTGGACCCTGTACTGATTCCCTGGAGGCGATCCTCTGACAAATCCAGAGGGTAGAGTGAGTGAGGTGCACAGCATGGAGCTCTAGGGACAGACACCAGCAGGCCAGTAGTTAGAACAAGAGCAGAAAGGGAACAGAAATGGACTCCTGCAGCTCATTGTTCCTTTGACGTCAACCCATCTAGGAACACTGCTGGCCAAGCAAATACCCTGTCCTTAATTATTTTGTTTCCTGACCTACAGCACTGGAATAGCAGATGTGCTTTTGAACACCTTTAGAAACATAGAAGAGAGTTTTGGGGCACCAGTAAATTACGTTCTCTGCTAGCCTAGTTACAAGAAAGTAAAGGAAAAGGTCTCTGTGTGCAGAAAATAAGCTTGGAGAGCCACAAGAAGGAGTTGTCTGTCAACACTGCTGTCCCTTAGAGGAGGGACATCACAAGGCAGAAGTTAGTTCCTTTTAGTGCTAACATCAAGAAAATCCTAAATGCAGGACATAAAAGAATTTAAAGCTCTACCTTCAGTGGTGTGGCTGAAGCCTTCCTGACTTTACATTCAAAGTCGAGTTGCTCAGAAATTTAAAATCTTGGAAAATTATGTTTTTTACATGAGTGGCCTCAGAATACAGCAATTGTTCCTCATTCAGAACAGAAAAGTATCAGTTAATCATTTTCATTCTGATTAGCCCATTTGACCATGGTTACACTAGTATTTTGCCAAGTTTTTGTTCATTTATTTGGTTTCTGTTGCAGTATATGTTTCAAAATGGTATGTGCACTTCGTGAGAGGGTGTGCTCTTCAAGAGGAGGACTCAGTAGTCCTTCATTTCTATTTTGAAAAATAAAATGTCCAATAGTCCTGACAACGTTGGACTTTCTTCAACTTTAAATAAATGAATGTGTAAATTCTGACAGATTTTGATACACTGGTTACCCTAAAGCCATTTCAAGACTTACATTCCTAGATTTGGCTGTTACTTTAGCAGTTGCTTTGACAGTTACTTACTTCCGTCATCAGTTACCTTAGAGCATGAATGCAATATATCATCCGAGGGATGTTTTTCCTATCGTAGACATCTGTAGTCTCTGGATAAAAGATCTAGAAACCAAACAGCACACAGTTAAAGGAGAAGACATATTACCAAGCAGAAAAGTAGCTAAAATGAGCTCTCTGCAGAACCATACCTTAAACTTACAGAATTTTATCTGTTACTTGTATACTTGTATACAGTTATGAATCAAGTCTCTTCTTTAGCTGTATCAGTACTTTTTAAAATGTTTTATTGAGTTCTTCCTAATGAAAACTACTTAATAAAAGTGAAAAATAGGAAGATAGCAGAGAGCACTTCAGCAAGATTTTCAGAAAAGTTTCTTCAGCACAAGCCAGCCAGTAGGGCTTGTCCTCCCACGGACACCCAATATCTGGGATGCAGTTACAATTTGCAAAGCCTCACTGCCAACCAAGACAATCAAGTGTGGTTTAAAAATGTAAGATTCTATTTGCCAACACCCCTAATTTCATTAATACATCATTTACAGAGAAAGATACTCAGAGAGAGGAATATTAAGCAATTTAGCCAGAGTCACATCATAAGTTTCCAATTCTGGTTCTACCACTAATTTGTTCCTGGCGTTCATCCCAGTCACTAAATGCTGTTTCTCCACAAAAAGAAAATAAAAGGCTTAGCTAACTGTGAGACTTGGCAGTGTGCTTCCAGCCCAGGCTGGGCATTTAGGGCTGCACCATCCCATGGTTAATAGGACAAGACTAGGTAAGTCAGGAGCACAGTGCCCTCTTCATCATTGGCTCACAACAGCTTTGAAAAGGAGACTCTGGAAAGGTTTTGGCCACAATCATCCTCCACAACACAAGCAAAACCTTTCAGAGAATGAGTGGCAGGGTGGAAATCAGCCAGCTGAACAGACAACACAAGTTAGACAAAAAAATCCCCTCCTGACCTGGGAAAGACAGAACCCTTCCCATCTCTATGGCATTTCTGATGGTATTCATGGGTGCCCTTTTCTGCTCATGGGCACTTGCAGCAAGGTTGTCCTCAGTACCCAGCTGGTAGCCCCTGCGGCCCTCCAGGCAACCATCTGAGCATCCCCTCCATGCCCAACCACACCACATTGGGGCAGTGACAGGTATGGCCCCACCCAGGCACCCTGGGGCCACTTCTGAGTACCCTGGGCAAAAGGAGTGCTTGATACAGACTGTGTGCAAGTGCCAAAATGTCCAAAACCAAGCAGAATAGCTGTTTCCACACAGCCTTTTCTTTAAGGATTTTCATCCAAAAAAGACTCACTGGTACCCCCCACTGGTACTCTCCCCCAGCAGAGGGGGGTGATGGCAAACAAAGACCCACAAGGAAGAAGGTAGATATGAGAGGTGACCCAAGAAAGCAGCTGGTGGAAGAGAAGCAGCAGCTTCTCTACATAGATGCACTGAAGCATGCAAGGACAGTGTGCAAACATGGTAGAGGCAGAGAAACTAGGACATACATTAAGAGGAAGAGGCAGCAAGAGACATGAGAGGCAGTAACCTAAAGGAAGCAAATATTTAAGTTTTCTGTTTTAAGCCATATTCCTTTTAGGCCCCCACAGAGACTGTACTAGCAATAAGATATAGTTAAAACACTGCTAGCATACCTGTTTGTTTTTCCACAGGAGAAGCAACCTGAGCATTTTCACCCAAGCAGCCATCCACAGCAGCCTCAATCCAATCACACTGGCAGCAGTAGCACATAACTGACACTCCCACTGCTTTCATCATTACTTTCTCTTCAGCTTTGTTTCCTGAATTACCCCTTCCCTGTAGACCTACTGTAAGCAACTGCTGATGCTCAAGCAGATGAAAGGGAATCTCAGTAAGTCAGTGTCTCAAGGCAGTTTCTTCTCTAAAGCATAAAGGCTTACCTTAGGCAGACCAATGGACTCCATTGCTCTTAACCACTGCACGGTGTTGTCAGTGTGCCGGAAATGGAGGCCAGATCTCTATTGGAAACACAGAAAGAAAAAATGGTAAAAATTACAAAGAAAATTCTCTAATTATTGATCCTCCTGTTGCTTACCAGTTTAGTTGAGGAAGCTTTCCTCTGTTTGAACCTAGAAATCTAAGGGTGATAGCTGCAATCCTGCTAATGAAATATCCTACCACATCAACATCCCCATCCTGTCCAGCTCACTCATTTATGCAAGATAAACCATGTATTTATGTGGCCAACCACCTGGGTTGACTGCGGCTGAAAAGGTCATTTCTACAGTCCTTCAGCAGTATTTGGGAGTAAACTCTGGCTGCTGGATATCAGGAACCACTGCCTCCAGAATACAGATGTTGCAACACTGTTCAGCCCTACTGTGAAACAGAAGAGACAAGGAGTTCTTAGTCACTTTTCAGATCTACCAGAATACCTGACCTTAACTGCCACTTGCATAAGTAGTAGTGTCCTTCCATTCAAGATGAAGAAAATTTGTAATAGTTAGCAAGTTTAATAACTGAATTGTTTTTGGCTACTGTTCCTAATAAGAAATAATAGTATAAATGTTAAAACTCATGTTCTCTCTGGAGCCAGAAGCATATTTTTTTTTAGCTTTAAAAACATTAGGTGACACTAACAGTTTTTCTAAGGGTAAGATATTTTTAACTTATCACATTAGCTTTAGTGCTGTGTGTCTTCCATCTAGTCTTGACAATCTTAAGAGATGCAGAAATTTAACTGTGCTTGGGAATCTTTGGGAGCTGGAAGACAGACATTACAATTTTTTTTGTCTAGTTGGTGAGAAGTGAAAAATTTATTACCTTGTAGCGTTCTTGCTTCACATCATAGATCTTTTTGTCTGACACCACGTTAGGGGCAAAGAATTTTGCTAGTTTGGCAAGGTAAACACCATTTCTTAAGCCTTCCTCCAGTTCTGTGGTTGGGGGCAACTCTTCATCCAAGCAGACCTCCATCCATCTACAGAGATATCATTTGTCAAACATTGTTATTAATGATTTTAATAGAAGTCACACCTTTCACCCACAATCATTGTACTTTTAATGTCACTATCGTATCATAATCACAAGAAGAAAGGGGTGCAGGCTAAGGAGAAACTTCTTTATTTCATTCAAACAGCAGATCAAAATGACTAGAGAATCGTATCCGCACTGTGTGGTCATGAGCAATCAATAACCAAACAACATGCTTTCAGGTCTAACTCAAATCTTATGAACAGCACTAGACTTTTACACAGGCAGTAATTTAGACTGAAACTAGAAGAAACTAGAAGAAAACAGTATATTATAGATGTTTGCATTCAAAAACTTCTGTGATAACTATGCCAGGGCTGAACCTCAAGAGCCTCAAGCCAGCAATAGCTGATGTGCTGCAGCTGATGTGCTTGCAATCCAAGCTTATANCCATGGCACATCTTGCTGGTGCTGGGGGAAGGAGTGACACTTCAGGCTGAAACATCCCAAGGTACTTTATGCATTTGAGATTTGCCTGGCAGTGAGTCAGCTGAAACATTCCCACTGCCCCGTCAAGTGAGATGGCTTCTTACCTCACACCGGCTAAAGCCTTCAAGGTGATAAATCATATTATCCAGTATGCTTATGTTGAGTAGCCAAGAGAAACTGCTACCAAAGCACCCCTGAAAAAGTTTACTATCCTAATCACTGGACCAGAAGTTCCTTACATTGCTTGTCTAAATGTTTTCATCCTGTGATACTATCCTTATTTCTAGCAGCTAACTCATATTACAATAGCTAAAAATCTCCCTCCTTTTTTACATTTTTGTGTTTAGGCAGTCTGCTGTTCTTAGAAGCACATTAATATCATTACAAATGGACAAGAACACAGTTGAAGACATTGGTTCACTTTACTTACTGTCACTAAGGCAGCGTTTGCTGCATGCTACGTGAGACAGCATTACAAATCTAACAGCACCTCCAAAGGGGTTCAGAAACTAAAAAGCTGGGATTCAAGTTGAAACTGAGCCAGTTTTCCCCTCACAACAGAGAAGAAAAATGTTCACTACGTCATTCTGTTTCATATGAAAACAAGACAAATGACCTACTCCATTACACTTATGGATTTGTTACAGGGCACATGAAAGTTTTTTCACTGAAGCACAGACTACCCAAATAGCTCTTCAGAGAACCATCAGCCATAAAATCTGGGATATCACGCAAGACTTTATAGAGCAAGTGTCATTAGAAGAATTGTAATCTGCAGTATAAAATCTGGTTTGGTGAGGAGAAACATATTCCTGACAAGTTTCCCTGCTCTATCCTGCTTTGCACGTTCATGTGTTACGGGTCCACGCCAAGCATCACAAAGGTCATCCTTATTGATAACATTTTTATAGACTAAATAGATACACACATAAAGCCAAAATGTCACAACATCTGTCTTCTCAAAAACAGAGAAGGAAGAATAAACAAAGGATATGTACTCCTAGCAAATGTGGGTCTCACTTGAGCCAGTTAACTCTTTACAGAATTTATTTCTTAAAACACGTCTTCTAGAGAAAGAGTTGCGTGGGTAGCAGGAGGAGCTTGCTGAGCCACAGGACATATTCACAATGCATTGAATCTGACCCTATTGTCCAACAGACCTTCACCAGTGAGATGAGTTGTATGTCCCCAGAGCAGCATTGGGTACTTTGCACTGGATCATTTGCACTTCTAATTCTCAGCTTTCTTATGAAAACATTTTTCTGACATCCTCAGTCCAAAAAAATAATTACACTAGAACTGTCTTTGAAGATACACACCTACTCCAAAATTGTTTCTCTCTGCTCTGGTACAAAAATTTGTTACTTAGAAGCAACTTTCCTGTGGCCCAAAATCAGATGGTGCAGGAGCTACCCATGAAAGCCAGCCATGCCTTGCTCTTTGCCCTTTCATCACAAGGAGCTCTTCTTCAGCCTTCCCTTCACCACACAACCGAGGTTCACCAGCAGGAGTTCCACGTGTCAGCGCTGGCCCATGTATTAGATTTAGTAGACTTATAGGCCCATTATCAAAGCATTGTTTAGTGCTAAGAAGGAATGGCTAATAGCAACTCGGGTATGAATGGCAGCCTTCAGAGTGGATCTAGATTATAATTTATAATGTCCCAAACTTCCTCTTCTGGGAACACAAACAGCTTACCTATTGCTGCTTTGTGAAGGAAAGGATGCGTTTGGGTGGGTAGGGTAGTGTCTAGTTTTATGAAAAGGTCCATGCAGAAGTGAGTTGTTCCCCAAGCTCTGAATGAGATGTTGATCCAAGGTGAAAGCTATCCCTCAGCTTTTCAAACCTCCTGTTACACAACAGCAGCAAAGCTGTTTTGCTTTCCAGCATGATCGTGAGCCTTTAAAATTAATGTGGAACCATCCTGGTTCTGGATAGTGGGGCTAGTGGATAACTGCAATGCACTGAGGAGCAAACAGAAAACAGCACGAGGAAGTAAAGGAAACCAGGAGAAAAAAAAAAATTACAAGAAAAAATAAAAATGGGGAGGCAAAGAAGAAAACAATTGCCAATCCAACAAGTCCAGACAAAACATATAAGCAAACAAGTCTCTTTTTAGAAGGAGAATACCAGGAAATTGGGGGTAGGGGAAGAGAGAAAATTAGAAGGGTAAAAGGAACAGAGCTGAAAGATGCAAATAGTTTCTTTTCCATTTATAGCTTAAACAAAAATAATCTCTAAGTGATATACGCTCTAGAAAAAGGTCACAGGTCTGCAACAGGGCAACTGTAACTTCCATTTTTTGAGACTCAGTCTCCAAGATTGAGAGCAGTTACAGCTGTGTAACAGGTTTTACC
Organism: Pedionomus torquatus; assembly: GCA_013398155.1. Classification (NCBI taxonomy): domain Eukaryota; kingdom Metazoa; phylum Chordata; class Aves; order Charadriiformes; family Pedionomidae; genus Pedionomus; species Pedionomus torquatus. The sequence continues at coordinate 36,319 of VZRU01019199.1, forward strand.
AATATCTGCAAGTTGCAGAATTTAGCTACAGCAAGGTCCACTGTGAAAGGATTAACTCCATTTTGCACGAGTTTAATCAGAGCAAGGAAAAGCCTCAGGATTTCCATTAAATCCTGCAAATATACAAACAACCTTGTGAGTTTTAGTTACGCATACAGCTGCCCAACGCTGTTAGTCACTGTCCTAATATTTATTAGGACATCTGTAGCACTGTTCTCTCCAAAGCTTGAAATTACAGTAGTTTTCTTCCCTTTACATTGATTCAGTTAAAAGGGAATTGTGGTTTTAAACAGAAAAAAGCATTACTTTACGGTTGTGAGGTTCTGCTTTTTAAGACACAGTTAAGCAAGTTTATGAGAGTTATGACATGGTGACAACAGCAAGAATAGACTGGGCTTAAAAAAAAAAAGGGCAAAAGAGAAATCTGTCTACTTCTGTTTCTTTAAATGAAACAGAGTATCCACCTAACAATAAGGATTTATAGGTACCTTTAGAGCAATTTATTTTTCTCCATAGTTAGAAAAGCAGCATTGCCTTTGGCTCACCCACAGTTTTCTAAGCACACAGTACTACAACACCAGCATGAGATTTAATTCTGTTGTGGGAACTCTTCTGCAAAAAAACTATTTAATACCACCGCTATATAAGAGGAAGGACCTACAATTCCATGTTAGACAGCATGTTATTTCTTCAGTATGAAGCTTATGGAGTAAGACTATTACAGCTAACAAATGTGAACGTGCATTTCCACCACTACTTCTTACACAATGCAATCCCATAACTAATACTTATTTTTAACAATATTCACTGGCAGATATGTGCCATGAAAAACTGCTACAGCTGCAAACAGCTGATTATAGCTAACCCCAAAGCCCACTTCATGACAGAAAGACAAAAGGCAATTGCAGCAAGCAGACTAAAGCATGCAACATCGCTGGAGTCCTGAGCAGCACCATCAAAATTAGCTATCAGAACAACCCCAAAGCTACCCATGCCAGTTTTGGTCTTGTCATTTGGGTTCAAACATGCCTAAACAGGTGTTTTCCTGCAGGGACATACTTGGGATAATACAGCAGTATGCATAAATACAGCCTGCTTTTATTTACATAATACTGCAGTATTAAGCACAGAAATAAAAGCATTTGCCTTAGACAAAAAAACCCAAGCTCAGACCTGATCAATGGAAATCTCTCTCCAAACTTTAATTCCAATACATAGTAATGGAAAGCCTGCCAGAAGCAAGTACTGAGGTACAATTTTCTTTTGCTTTGCTCAATTCTGATTTTTGACTCTTGGCAATTTGAGTCAGAGCAGCTCAGCAGTGAATTTCTGGCAAGATAACAATGGTGACTTCTGTGCCAGATGGATGAACAGTAAGCATCATGCTGCTCACCAAGAGATTCCAGTTTCCACATTTGACCATGTGAAACAACAGCAGTACAATGAGCTCAGGCTTGCACTTTAAAAGCATAAAACTCCCTAAATCTCATTCAAGGCAAGGGTCAAGGGAAATGGAAGCTCCAGCGATATACTATGAACTTAACCAGTTATGACTTGTCATTGGCAGTCTGTGTGGTCAGCAAAGCACTCATGGCTGGCTAAGGGACTGAAAATGCTGGAGCCAGCATTCAGCAGAGAAGAGAAAATATACTGTATTACCCACCCAAAGTCCGTCACATCTGACATACATGGGATATCACAGCAAAATTTATACTTGCTCTACTCTGCCCTTTCAGATCTATGCTCTAAGTGTGGATTCAAGGGCACTGGATTTTCACCTCCTGGGAAGCAGCCCTTTGAAAAAGCAAGGAAGGGACTCCAGAGGCAAAACTCAGAACACTGCCTGCTGCTATGAAAAAGGTATAGTAATGACAAAGTAAAGTTAAATTACCACATTTTTTTACTACCTCCCTGGCTCTCAACCACAGCCTTTCAGTCTGGTTCAGCACACACATACTGGGGGGAAGTGAAAGAAACTGTTGACCTACAGATTACAATACAGACATCTTATTCCAAAGAAGTGAAAAAGTCTGGTTGCTGGAAAATAAGAACAACAACAATCAGCCCTAAAACAAAGTGTTAAATTCTAACTTTAAATGTCTGTGAAGTGATGGGATCATTTTCAAGTCAAAACTTTTATTTGAAGATATGGAGAAATAAAATAGTCTGAAGCATGAGAACTCGCCATTTTAGAGTTCCACATTATTACATTTGTAGCTTCTGAATCTAAATATTAAAGAAATCTCATCTCTTAACTCTTCATATTCATTTGCTTTTTAATTAAAAAAAATATTTTTTTCTCCCACCAACAGTCCCAATAAATACTGATTTTAAAAAGGAGGCAAGAGCAGCAGAAGCAAATGAAGGGTGTTGCTTGGCTGGGTGGGAGTGGTGGCAGCACTGCTTTCTTTATGAAGAAAGACTGCGTGTTAACTTTGAAATTTGTTTTCATTAGACTGCAAGTTCAGTATGATACATCTCCTAAACCAGAAACCTCAGGAAAAGACTGTTCCACAAATCATAACAGGCTGTTTCCAGAGCAAATGCAGGCAAATCTTCCAACCATTCCGTGAAAATAGATAAAGATAGTTTGAATACCATCACAGCAAAAAGTATGAGTTGTATAAAAAACTGCAGAAGCTGGGAGGCTCCACTAAAAGGCTGTAGGGAACAGTGACAGAGCAGACAGTGCAGAAAACTACTTTCTTCAGACATTTTTTCCTCACATTCTGGTGCATTCAAGCTCTAATCACTTGGGAGTCTTGGCTGAAGTTAGAACTACAGCCCTCTGCTGCCAACTTACTCCCAGAGCCATTTCCACTCCTGGAAATATCATGTTCTAAATTTGATTCTTTAAGATTCACAATCTAGTGACCGGCTTTACTTAATCTCAAGTTTTACCCATTCTAGAAACATGTTTTGTCAGGAAGAACTCAAGATTTTATCACCATGGGTAACCAGAGCAGTGCAGGGAAGGCAGGCCCGATGTAGGTCATTTCAGTCACTACTTCTCTTATGTTGCATACAAGAAGTAACATGAAGAAAGGGTCATGGACAACACCACGAATCACTTGGTTACACAAGTTCTCTGAACTTCAGCAAGTAAAACGAGCCTCAAATCATTTAACAACAGATTTTGGATTAACATGTAGTGCTCTAATTTATTTTATGCTTCCAGAAGTCAGTTCAAATTTGAAGTTGCAGATATCTGGGTCTCCATCTAGCATTAGACTTAGAAGCATCTCAACTAATTTTTATGATTTTGATAATCTCGGATGTCCCTTCCAACCACGAAAATTCTGTGATTCTGTGACTATGATTTCACCAGGGAGAACACTGACTTTCAGTCACTAGCTACACTACAAACCATGAAACATTCATATATGGATTCTTATTACAATAATACAAATCGCATGTTACGGTCTTTGGTTGAAATGTGCACACCCGCATGAAGTTTGTTGGAACATTTGCTTCCCTGATCAAAGATCTTCTTTCTGACACTTTCTGATACTTCATATCCAACTAAGATGAGCTGAAGCAAGCAGCGGTGATTACTTGCCCACCCTGTTCAGTGCACTAAATCAGCAATAAATCATTTCAGCAACATTTTTCCACACCAGATTTCTGCTGCCATGGCAACGCTGCCATATTTACAAAATAATCTTAAAGGTGTTATAAAATTCTGGTTCACAAGATGGCAGCATAGATACTATTTGTTGTTTTAATCTGTTTTATTCCAGCCTTCCCTTATGTGGGTTAATCAGTGATTAGAGTCCACAAGGCAAGGTGCTACTCAGGAAACCCTCTCTGGAGTCCCACCACAGCCCCACAACCATTGCAGGCTGCTGGGCACCTAGCAGCAGCCAAGTCCTGTTTCCTCAACACTTCTACAACTGAGGAAAAAAAGCAGACCATCCAGCAGCACTCCAACAGGCAAACAGCAGCACACTCACTTGCAGTTTCATGTCAGCCTCAAACTTTGCAATGAGTAAAGCTTTGTTTTGCTGCCTTCTCTGTTCACAGATTGATCAGGGTTTAGCACCTAGTATCAACCACAAACCCAACTGCTCTGTGAGATAAATCCCAGGCTGATGGTCACAGAAATGCCTCATTCTATCGCCCTGCCCTTGGCCTGGCTCCAAGCTGCCAGGAGCTGTGGACAAATGCTGAAGAGGCAAGAGAAAGTGATTTGGGGAAAGGAGCTCACTACCCTGGTGAGGGCTGAGTAGCCACAGCAAGTGTCTCTCCCTGAAAACCTTGCCTAATTCTTCTCAGCAAAATGAACAGTATCCAACAGATTACCTGACCAAATGAGGTGGAAATACTAAGTGTTCAAATGTCTCAGGTGGGGAAACAGTATCTGGGGAAGGTGTGGTCTAAAGGACCCTTTTTTACAGGAGGAATTTTTTTTTCATTTGTATGAAAAGGGGAAGGTGCATGAAACAGTGCAGTCCTCTCCTAAAAAACTTGCAAACTCTGCATGACTAAGTTAACACAATTCAGATTGATGTGCACCAACCAGCTGCAGGATATAAACCTGTTTTAACAGCCCCCTCTCTATCAGGAAGCAGAGATCCACAGCAACAGAAATACAAGTCTTTCCTGTGTTAGTCTGTCAGTGGCTTTGGATATATGACAAACTCAAATCACCAATGAAATTTCAGGTAGTGCAGACAGAAGCTCCCATGTGAAAGCACAAAGGGTCTCCTTCCAATCCTACAAATCAAATAATGTTTTTACCTGAAGAGGAGGGAAGCCAAATTTGGCATGTGTATTTATCTAAAATTGGTATTTCACAAGTCTGTATAGGTATCAATTTGATAAACAGAAGTACATACAGCAATAAAAACATTTTCATACAGTACATCTGTTGGTGTGGAAATGTTGCAAAACAAGTTATTCCCCCAAACACATGATACTTGGTTTAGAAAAACACTGCAATTGCAGGCTCCAAGACCATAGTTTAGATTCACACATTATACTGTCTTCCTACATACTACTGCAGTTTGCTTTCTCTGTTACGTTTTCTACGGCTGCAGTCTGGTAATTCAGTTTAAGGCCCTATCTCAAGAAACCCACAATATGGAGTTTCAGATTTACCCATTTAAAGGGTTCTGGCCTGGCATAATCTAATAGTCCTCCAAGCAACACACCTGAGGGGAAGAGTAACAGATACGCACCCTTGGTAAGCCACAAGAAAGTTAGAGTCAAATAACCAGTCATGGGCCCTTCAGATAACCTTCACACTTCCGTCACACAAGCGCTGCTAATCTTAAGTCATAGTTGCAGTAAGTCTTTACCCAAAGTCTTCATGCTGCCATGTCCATAATTACTATCTAAGTCCATGGAAAGCAGAGCTGGAGTCTCCATGAATTGCTCTACCCAAGAGCGACTTTGATGAAGCTACTGCTACCCTATCCACCAGGAAACTTGCATCTTTTGTTCACCCTCTCTCAAACCCCAGTGCATTTTCAGACATACTACTTCTAGCAGCTGTCAAGCTAACTGCACATGGAAGGACAGCTACAGAAACATCAAAACAATGCAAGTCATTTTCACATCAAGATCTGGTATTGTACGTGTTTGCCTATTACCACTGCACAGTGCCTTCCATGCAAGTACTAGTCTTCAGCTGTCCAGAGGCATATGCTATTACTTTTCTTTGCAAGGTAATGTGGTGGAAATAACCATTACCACCTTGTCTGTAATCAACATGTTTTTCTAGGGCTGACAATTGACCCTGGAGAAACACTTCCAGTGTAGATATAGCATGAAAGTTTGTATGTTGTGTGGGTGTTAAAGTTAAACCCGTGATTCAAGACCAGCAACAGAGAGGCATAGCTCTACCTGCAGGTCAGTGTATTTGCTTGGCAACTGATACAGCTGGGTCAGCAGAAACCCTAAAAGGAATGTGCAGACTAAAGAGTGTGTCAAGGCCACACGGGATACTTATGGGAGAGCAAGAAATCAAACTCAAGCATGGCAGGATGCTGTTCTGACTCCTTGGACCAGTTCAAGTCCACTGGATCACGTTTGAGTATTTACATTTTACTGTGTAGTATCTGACAAAGTTACTTTTGTGAAAGTAACTAGCAGCAAGTGTGAAACAAACCACAAAAAGATCCCAAGAAGTACAACTAGTAGATAAGCAGCTGGGACTCTTAAGGAAAAGGTGCAGGGCAGCAGCCAAGTAAGAAGACACAGATGAGAGAACAAGATGTTAAAGAAGCGAAAAGACTCAGCCAGCTTGTGAAAGGCTGAACTGTTGTTAGAGGCATTTAGTGTTATGTAAACACTGCAAAACAGCAGCAACAGGGAGTTTGCAAAGTTTAAACTCTGTCCCGTGTCAAAAAGAAACACAAGACAGGGGAACAAAGGTAAAACAAAGGCATTTAGGTGAGAAACTCCATGCACAGCACCCACAGTTACTTTTTCTGTTTTCTTCTTACTATAGTTATGCAAGTAATGTTCTCCATTTTCACTTTCAGCAGTTGGAAAGACATTACTCCCCTACCTACTCAATTGCAATCTATAAAATTTTAAGAAGTGTATAGATACAAATAAGACCTGCAGTAGATGGGAGAAATGCAGGCATCAGTANCCACAAAACCCAAGAAACTCATGGTAATGCTTTATATTGCTGGAGGGAAGAAGTCTTTCTATAACAAAGAACATTAAAAAAAATTCATAAATTCCCTGATTTGAATTTGCAGCCTGACCTTACCATCAGAACATAAACCAAGAATTGTTGAATAAAGGTTTGGATCCTCTAGGGCCATATCATTATCCCAATTTCAAAACTACATAGTGTTTTCTACAGAGAGCTGAGGCAGCCAGTTAACACCAATATATGCTATGGGCCACATGCAAAATTTCCATATGATGTGTAGATAGGAGCTCTTGGTGATAACCTGACTATGATTTTATCAGTGCAAGTAGGAATTTTTACTGAGGACACAGGACTAAAAGCTGCCTAACATAGTCATGGGCATCTCAAACACATTGTTCTAGGCAGTATTTAAGAGTCAGCAATACAACCATTCCTTTAAGAAAATGGACTGAATACAAGCAAATTTAGCTGTAAAATGCTAAAATCTTCCTTTGGAACAGCTTATATTAATGCATTAAGGTAGCAACAGAACTAAGTAAAAGCTAAGTTGTAATTTGAAGACTAGGCTAGGAAGAAAAAAAAAATGAGTGTGATCAGTGTAGTAAAAATTTAACAGTGTAATTAATAGTATCTTATGCAACAAATACGCAGTGTCTGGTGACAGCACTTCAGTCTAAGCATTTTTGAGATCACCATTCCCAACAGTTGTGCACGCAAGACAGTCTCGTCTCCAAGAACAAACAGTAAAAGATCCGAGCGATCACCAAGTGATAAAAATCTACCATCCATGCGCAGTATTCATATTCCGTGAGACAATAAGATAGCTGATTACGCATTTCTTGAACCTGAGAGTCCCTGCTAGTCACCAGACAAGACATTAGACATTGGCAAAAGTGAGCTACCAGGACACCACTGAATTCAAAAACAACAAACAGATCAACAGTATATCAAGTTTGGCTTATGGCACAAAGAACCAACAAAGAACCCCACCGCATGACCTAAATTACCAGTGTATTAATAAAAATATTCTCTTTTATCCTGCTGGGAAAAAAAAAAAACCAACCAAACAAAAAAAAAAACCAAAAAAAACAACCAAACAAAAAAAAACCACAAAAAACACCAAACAACACAACAAAACCAACATTGCTGACTCCCCCCTGGGCCAGCCCGCGCGCTCTGACTATCTCACCCTATAACACAACCACCAATTAACCACAGCTGGCCCAGGCCCTGCTGCACTGTAACACCATTCCCACTGAGGCAGCCACTCAGGGCAAGCCCAGATATTCAGGTGCCTCTGGATATTCAGTGTCATCATGTCAACCACCAGCAGAAAAGCAAAGAGACAGGCTACCCTTTGCCAGAGGTACCCCAAGCCAATAGTAATGTTAAACACAAGATGCTATATGTATGAACAGCCTCATTGAACCCAATTTTGGATGTTTAAGACTACTTATGGGAAACCTCAGTGGGTTACACTACGTGGCAAATATAAAACAAAGTGCTCCTTTGTTTCCTTCTTGATGCATGAAGAGGAAATAAATATAGAAGTTTGAAATCAGAAGGAAAAACTTGACAAGTTTTCGAGATTGTTTCAAATTAGTTATGAAGTTTGTGTTCTACACCACTGTTTCCAGAGATTTCAGCTCGTGCTAACCCTCTAGCAAACCTTTAGGTGCGTGAACCCTGGAGAATGGTTTTCTTATTCTCTAGCAGTTGTTCCTCTGAAAAAACAAGAGCTACAGAGAAGCTCAGTGGAAACTAAGCTTCAATCAACACAGTGCCCTGTTTGGAAATACTCCTGTACCACCTCCACCAAGGTCTCCACGTGCTTTCAGGCACAGGAATTAATGTAAAAACCTCTGCATTGGAAAATGGAAGGAGCACCAGTCATTTTTATTTTGAAATCACCAAAGCCAAAACATACAACGGGCACCTAAGCATCCTTTTTAGCCCTCTTATATTGAGAAACTAGTTCTTAGGCTGGTAAAGCTCCCTTTATTATTGCCACAAATAGAGTACTCCATATTAAAAAGGCAGAAGGAGTTAACATACAATTCCTCATTAAAAAGGTGACACGTTACAGTTATACTGAGACTCCTCTGAAGATACTTAATGCAACTATGTTTACCGAAGTGGAAATTAATAGGACAAGAGAGAACAAACATTAAAATGCTTTACAGGAACACTGCTTTGATTTTCTTAAACAACATTTAACTCAAGTTTTCTGATCTTCAGTCAGACGACAATTTAACACAGAAAACAAACACCCCCTGAACTTGTGAACTGGAACCAAAAAATATTTTAAGTCAATTTACCTGGCAGCCAAGCCTATTAATGACCTAGATACTTCGATCAAGTTAATCGGCAAACCATCACAGCTTGTTAACTCTCAGCCCTACACCAAGGCCTAAGTGACTTAGGTTGCTATTTTGACCTGCAAATTTGCTCCTCCTTTCTCCCTCTTCCTATTTCTCTGCACTTTGTGCCAAGCAAGGGCAGCACCACACAGTGCTGGTCACAGAGGCTGGGAGGATGCTGCTGCAGTTACAGTCAGAAGCCACACAAACCAAAAACTGGATCACCACTTTCCCCTACCATTTTTAGGGCAAATTTTTGTATTGTTTTAGGAGGGGGTGCATATTTTGAGCTACTGGTAGTTGCAGCCTGAAACTGCAGCAGCCTGCAACTGACTGGCATGGGCAGTATGAGTGCTCATCGTATAAGAAAGCACCACAGAGATGCTACTAGGTTTTAGAGCAATCTCTCCTGCAACATGCTGAAAGCTTAGCAAAGAACATTAAAAAAAAAAACCAAAAAACAAACCACAAAACCCAAACAATAACAACCAGCCTGCACAGTGGCAGGCAAGGCAGCAATGGAGAGCTTGGAGATGCTAGTGGTCCACCAGTGCTGAGAAAGCAACTGCTATGAGGGAGAGGAAGAGAACTACAACTGTCACTGTGCCACACAGTTCCTGTCAAGACAAGAAAATGGGGAGGAAGAGCAGACCACAACAGCAGCCACATAAGGGGGACCAGCAGGATGGATGCCAGGATAGCAAGATTTAGAGTGGGAAACAGAAAGCACAGTAAACAATATCGACAGAGGTCTGAAAGGGGGTGTGGATCACTTGTGGCCAGTCAAGACTGAGGACAGTTGCCTGTGGTCACAGTAGATTTTGCTGAAATATTGAATCTAAAATCACTCAAGAAATTCTTATTAAAAATAAAAAAAGGAGTGTAGAGCCCAAAAAAGAACGTCAGAGTGTGCAGAATTACACTAACAGATACAACTTGAGATTAAGGAACACACAATTCTAACTCTGATAGATTGACTTCATCCTTAGGCGTTTTGCCTTCATCTAAGATTTAAAAAGTATGTCTTGCAGAACTTCTGCACACTTCCTTTGAAACCCAGCCAGATCCTTAAACAGCATGTTTTACTTCAGCTTTCCATATGAAGATGCAACATAATTATGTCTCCATACTTTCCTCTTCCTCCTCAAGAAAACTAACATGTATATTCAAAGAAATGTAACAGCCCAGTTGCTCCTAATTTTGAACATGAGGGTTACACTCCAAGACTGCATTTCAGGAGTGCAAGTGTTCTTGCAGTGAAAAGAAAACCCCAGTTGAAGTTCCATGCCTACAGACACAGGTATTTTCTTGTGCAGAGATGCAAGTCATTTTTTCCTCACTAGGTTGCAAAACCACCCAAAGTCTCTAAAAACTTCCTTCTAATGCAAATGGGGAAAAAAAGAGAATGAGGATAAGCCTCTTGCCATTCTTTTTCCCTCAGAACAGAGGGACTACTTCTAGTACCAGCTTACAAGCAGAAGACATTTCTGGAGACAGACATTTCCAAGTTTCCTAGGTTGGTGGTGTATTTTCATCACCACACTAAAGTAAGCAGTTTCTCCAAAATGGAAAAGCAGATCTCCATCTGGTTGCGAAGTCATATCTCAACCAAAGGCAAAGTGACCCCATCTCCCATGGCATCAAGTCCTCAAACAAATCAAAGCTTTGCAACTTAATCCAAACTTATAATTAAGCATTCAGCTACTTTCAACATATTCACTGACAGAGGACTGTAGGTTTATCCTAGTGTCAAATGCCCAGTCCCTTGAAATTCAAAAACTGTGTTCTGAAGATACCTGCATGTGCCCTTCTTTGTACTCTCCTACACCAGCACTGCACATTAAAAACTTCATTAAAAAGTAAAAATAACAAATGAAACCCACATTTCAGCTGTTACGGAGCTGTCAAAGGTAGGCTTCTCTTGAAGGGAACTAACAAGCATTCATACAGAAGAAACCAAAACCAGAACTAACAACTTCTTTAAGGTAACTTGAAAATCCAGTATCTAGGTGGAAGGATTGTTTACAGATGTGCACTTATAGACATTTGAAGAATTTGGATGATGACTGCCACGCCTCAGATATTTGTAAGTTAAGCAAACCAAATAGCAGGGCAAAGGGCATTCAAGAGCCAAGCAATCCCCAAGTATTGCCCACCCAGTGACTGGGTGGGCAATATCTGACCAACATCTGCCACTCATACCATACCTCTGCTGGGCACTGCTGTGAGGAGTAGGCTATCTGCAAACACATCAAGGTGACAGTTTAATATTGGAGGCAGGTACAGTGTATGACAGCAAAACAAAACATACATCCAACCTAATGAGCCAAACAGGCATGGGAACTAAGTCAGCTTGATAAGATATGCACAACTCCTACCTAGGTGGCAAGTTTGATGAACTCACTTCATAGCTACTGGAAACCAAAGTATTCAACAGCAACTCTTTTTCCACTAAACTCTTATGGTTTATATTGTTATTCAACAATTATTGAATTAATATTGAAATATGAAAAATATGAAAATAATATTGAAAATATGAACAATTAAACAAAGTTATGTATACTCACAGTAACAGGCAGTGAAAACAGTGCCAGTTTTCTGGCATTGAGAAAACTCCTAGGCTAATTCTTTTGTCCATCAACTGATTACTGCAAGTACATGCTCTTTACTCCTCCTAGCTCTACTGAAAAATAGCAGAATGTGCCACCATATGCACAGCATAATGTCCTAACTCAAAGATATCCCCATTGCTCAGACAAAGAGCTGGAAATTATTCTTTTTTAGATATCTGCACAGAAGTGCTTTGTGTTCAGTATGGCTGGCCAGGGAAAGAGACTAAGCATTTATCCTTCAGAAATAAGGAGGTTTTTTATTTGCCAATTGATTCCTTTACAAACATGTTAAATGAAAGATAAGCTACTCTCTTCAATACCACCCACTCTAGTGACAGATGTAGTCTTTAGATAAGAACAGCTTGTTAGCAAAATCCCAAGTAACTTAATTCTACATTTATAAATATATATGTTATTCCTGAATTATGGCACACTCCTTTCACACAGCTTACTTTACATAAACACTGTGTCTCTGCTCCATTCTGTCTGGCTTTGAAAAAACCACACCAAACCTCTCCTGCCACTGCAGCACTGTAGGACAAACACAACACATCTCAGGCTAGTTTTTACAAAAACTGGATAGAGAAACACCAACTGCGTGCACCAAGAAAGAGTCAAGGAAACTCTAGATTTAGAGGGAAACTAAATTTAGATTTTTTCAGAAAGTTTTCAGGTGGTTTTTCATGTATTGTATTTTTAAACTAATTGCAGTAAATATGTATTCTATTTCTAGCAAATTATCAACTTCAATCTCTCTCACATTGGGAGTTATTGTTAAATGGACCTTCCTGTATGCAAGTTTGTGCAGCATTTCTATGGGGTTCCAAGTCAAACTTCAAACGCACAAGTTTTTTAATTAAAATGAAGATATTTGCTTACAAGGGGCAGCACTATACATTAGAGTAATTGGTATATAGCAGTAACCACACATCTGTCTTTGAGGAGTTTTATTAGAAAATGATGGTAAGCAAAACCAAACCACTGTCTTTATATTGCCAGTTACCACTATTCAACAGTGGCCAGAACCCATACATTTCCTTTGTATTATTATGGTTGGACTTGGTCTGAAAAGTCTTTTCCAACCTAGAGAATTCTATGATTCTATTATTATTTGTATTGTATGCATTTCTGCTATTTAGATTAAATGGCAGCACTGTACGAACAAAAACTAGCCTGTAAACAACTGAAGTTCTTTGGTTTAAAGAAGTCTTTTTCAGTCTCTCCTTGGTCCTCTGTCAAAGTGACTTCGTTTTCTATGACAAAATACCTGCACAACAAATCTTGATCCTATTTGTTTTCTTAGTTTTCAACAATTGCCACTGCCTTAGTCTTGCTTCTCCTCAAAAAGGTAGCAAAGTTGAGGGGGGTTGTTTAGTTGTGCGTTTGTTTGGGTTTTTAACTATTTTTTTACTCAGTCTATTGCTACTTTACCAAGACTAAAAATAAGCTGATACTGTCATAGGAACTTCCATTAGTAATACATATGCTTACAAGCATACACATAAGGCTGCCTAACAGCCCTACAGTTACCCAGTTTTGGATCCGCAGATCTTCTCACAGTGAAGCTTCAGTTTAAGTGTTGGCATCGTTTCAGCTCTGTTCAACACATGTGAGCTTGTATTGCCAGAGTTTTCAGAAAGGAGACTATACATGTCAAGGGAAAGCAGAATGTTTACTGGCATTCAAAAGCATATAGAAATATTGAAGTAATGTGGATGCAACTCAGGATCAGGGTTTGAAATAAATGACTGTGAAACAATGCATTGCAACGCATTTTAGTTTTGTAGAAATTCTATCAAGCAGCTCAGTGTTTTGTTCTCCTAATGCCTCACATATTTGATTTATATGTTTGCTTGGGAGTTTTTCACACCAATTTAAAACCTCACATTCTGACCTCTGAAGAACAACAATCAGCATCAAGATGAGCAATGCCCAATGTTCAATAGTCTTTAATAACAGCCTTTTGGAAAAGTAATGTTTTATGATGCTACCAGACACATCAGCACCTAAGTGGGAAATCCCACTCTGGAAGTGGAAGGCAGCCAATAATGACTTCTTCTAACTCCTTTTAGGTTGCAGGTCCAAGATATGACCTGGGTTAGGGACAGTCAAAGGGCAAAGGCCACTTTCACCAAGTTTCAAACTATGAAGAATTTGAGTTCTATGCTATATTTAACAGACTTACCAGAAACATCTGTTTGTATTCTGGTTACAATAATCAGAAGCAGCAGAGCCAGCACTAATATCACACAGGGAAATGAAGTGCACAGGCTGAACATGTAGACTTATCTTACTTAGTGCTGTGCTTAGTACAGGTGGGTCAGTTTACATGCCAGTTTTTATTCACTAGTTAGTTTTTAATACAGAAGACAGAGACAAGGATGAAGTAATAAGAAGCATGCTGCTCAGTTCATTTATCTTGGGGATATACTGTACACCATATTTCCAGGCCGGAGTCAGACATCTGAATGCGTGATGGTTAGTAGCAAATGAAATTCCACATACATTCCCAAATACCAGAAAATACATATGTTAGTGCTTCACCAGATCAATTCCCTGGTCTGACGTAGCTTCATGAACTACTGCTGGCACAAGACAGACAGCAGAATAAGATTACCCACCCTGTGGTCATCTGAAAACATGGTTCAAGGAGCCGTGCAGTTTTTCTTTATGACTTTTACACTACCTTTGTGTTTAATAAGCACATGCACACTTATACTGATTTAAAAATTGAGATATGCATCTGATATGCAGCTATTTCCTTTTTGTTCTTGTCAGCCCAATTGCTAAATAGCTTTTGGTCTGTACATGGGATATTACATTATCCAAATTACATCATTTTCTGGCAGCTACAGCAAGCCTAGCCTGTGAGTCACTTTCCAAAATGAGGGAGAGCCACACTAGGGAAGAATGCATGATTCAAAGGTTTCTATTGTCCTAATGGGCCATGGGGTCCATGCGAGTGCAGTCACTGCTCAGTACAGAAGAGCAGCTAAAAGTCTCACTATCAACTTCAATGAAAAGGCGTGCCTTAGAGAAGCAAGCAGGCAGATACAATTGTACAGTCTCCAAAACTGGACATACAAATCACGTGCTTGCATGTATTGGTTTATTAATAGTCAACGCATAGCAGGTATGCGAGCACACATTGAGCTGCAAGTTACTTTACCTGCATTTGCCAGGTGAAGAGTTTCCACAGCTCTAAGCAGCATTTTTTGCCAACTTCATGCACAAGCCAGGGCCATGGGTTGAAAACAAGCCTTCTCTACTCAACCCTATCCAACCTTTCAATAATCAATATGAGAAATAGACTGAATAGATAATGGAAACAATTTCTCATTACAGACTGTCTTGAGGAATAATGCTAATTATCACAAAAGTGTTTCCAGTTCTTCACTGTATCCAGACACTTATCCACCCCAAGAAGAATGTTTCCTCTTTAGTCACTAGTTGGAACTTGTTTGTAAAGCCAATCTTTGTTTCAAAGTCTGACACAGTTTGTGAACCATGGTACTACAGAGGCAGAAGATTAAAATGCCTCTCCACAGCTGAGAGAGACAGTAGAAACATTGTCCATACATAAAAGGATGGGGTACATTAACATATGCTATTTTCCTTTTTGCTTTTATTTCATAGCTTAGGTAAAATCTGACACTAATTCTCTTCAAAGTATGTTAGAAGCATCTGATCTTACAGAACTGCAGTCTCCTTTAAAGTATTTACTAACTGTTAAGGGTAACTGCACACTGAATCAGGCCCTTTAAATGCTAAGTTATTTACATAACAGGTTTATTAATTGCTTAAGTTCAGAAAGTTTAGGACACAGCTACTCCAAGAAAGAACAAGCACTGCGCAATGAAGGTGGTGCTGCATACAGGAGCAAGATACAGTTATGCTGTCTCCCTGCTTCAGGCTTGAATGGGGGTACCTGTAAACACTAGAAATGCTGTGACTGAGTTTTCTGTATGTGTACATTTCCCTCAGGGGATACCAAAACCTCAGACTTTTCCCAGAAATTGCTACCGAAGTAATAACAACTGCTTAAAATTAACCACATTTATGACAATTTATATCCTACAATATACTCTGCATGTAGTCCCATTCTTCATGATGTTAACAAACCAACACAATTACCATGACAGAAAAAGCTAGCCATAAGCTGCAGTATTGCGTAGTCCTCTCTCTCTTTTAAATCATCTACTACCTCACCTTTTTGACCTCTACTCAAGAAGAGATCAAAGCTTTGCTATGTTATTTCAACTTTGTACACAATGTTGACGTATTTTGGGCTCCAGTCATGGAATGCAGTGATTTCTCCCAGACAAGCAGCACTAGATTAGTATTCAGACACATGTACCAGATCTCCTCCATGAGCCAAGAAGTCCTCAGAATAAGGCTACAGAGCAACACAGATGTAAGCCAGTTCTGCCGTGTCCCATCCCCACCCTTCTCTGAATCAGACCACTGCAGTCACTGAGACATCATCCAGATGGTCTCAACCTCTCCCCTCTGCTGCAACTGTGCTTCTGATAATGAAGCTCTTCTTCTCCTCTTCTGCTATCAGTGCCTTTAGACCCATGTACAAGAGAGAACTCTCATGTGCTAAGCTGTCACATCAACCACACCACCACTCTGCAAAAGTGCAAAGCTGCCAGGTCACAGCTGGACCAGCAACTCCCACTGGTTACTAATACCACATTTAATTACTGAAGCACAGAGGACCTCATGTTTTGGTGTTTGTATCAGGTTCAGCTACCAAAAAACCCTTCAGTTCCACCTCTTGGCTCTTGCCATGCTTCTGGAATGCTACATTAATGTACCAAGTCACAAGGAAGACTCCCCAAACTAAGCTGGCCTACATTTAGATGCTTTTAAAGCTCTGGTTTTGAATGTTAGAAAAAAATTTAATCCATCAAGCCATGTTGGTGTGTTTTCAAGCAGGTGGAAAAGGCTTACCAGTGTACAGTCTGCCTTTTAAGAATGCAGATTTCTGAACATTAGTTATTTCAATGACAAAGGCCCAAGAAATTCTATTGGTTCCTGTATTTTATATTCAATACTTCAAAGCATTTCAAAATGCTTCAAAACAGACAAATTCAGGATTTGCTTTCTGTCTGTTTTCTAAAATGGAAAACTACTGCTTGCAGCTACATCCCAATGCACTAAAATTGCGTGGTGAGCTAAAAAGCACTCAGAAAGACCGTAACTTTTCAAAAGGATGGAAAATGTTTTTTCTCCACACCTGTGCTGGAGGTAGGTGAGAGGGAAGCGTGGCTTTCAAGGGAGTGGAGGGAAGGCTGTGGCTAATTCCTGTGCTCACTGCATTTAGGTGCAGCAATCCCTCATGCTCTGAGAGGGCAGATTAGGACTTTGATTGAAATGCAGTTTTGCCACAGGCAGTTAGCTGGCTGGAGAAGGAGCAGTAACTGATGCCTACCTGGGTGAGTCGAGCCTAATCAGTCAAATCTCTCATACCTACATGCCAGATGGCGAAATCATTCTATTTCCAATTAAGAACTGGAGATCTAGAAGACCTAGTCAGCAGTATGATTTGTGGTTTTATTAACCAGAATAAAGTGTTGCATAGTTTTGTATGTACTGTTTACCCTTGCACTCAAAGGCCGGTACTTAAGTTAAACCACTAGAGTAGCCAGATCTGTTGCTTGCTTTGTTAAATCCCCTCCACCTACAAAAGCACTTTTTGTCTGGCTATATCTGAAATTTTTACTTTCAGGACCAGGTTCTCATCTACTTCTGTAAGCAAGTATCTTAATTTCATATTCCTCTTAAGCCATTCTCAGAGAAGAGTTTGTCACCATGACTAAAGAGTATTGGTCTCTCAGTATCAGAAGGTGAAAGTTAATTGCACTTTTTACAAAGCAAGTCCACTGCGATCAGGACAAGGCAGTTACACCACCAGAAGACTCAAAGCACATATTTTAAGGCAATTCCAAGCCTGTATATAAATGGTTTCCTTCTGAATGCGACAAGTTTGTTTTAATTTCAAACTTCATTATGAAACACAACCTGCATGTCAGAAGCATACTAGAGAATATAAACTGGAGTGACAGTTACACAGGCTGGATGACAGATCCCTTAGCTCTATGCTTGCTCTCCAGCATGTTCAATGCAAAGATGTTCAAGTATGTTAACTAATTAGTCTCAAAACCCTTCAAGTCACAGTTTCTTAGAATTTCACTAAAAATGTATTTAAAAACATGTTATTTTCTGAACTACCCATTTCAGAGGATTGACAAGAGAGCTATAGACAACTTGTTGATTCAAGCACAACCAGAGCTTAAAGAAATGTAGCAGATTTATAAGTATATTCAGTTCTGAGTACCACTAGCCCTAAATTTAAGGTATAACAATTCAGGGTTCTTTGCACACAAGGAATATTGGACACTATTCAAACAGCTGTTACAGAGTGCAGTCATTTATTCAAGCAGTTGCACTCTGCAAACATACAGGTGTGTGCAGATGGTGCACCAGAAAAATCAGCATTCCCAAGGACTGAAGCCTCAAAGTTACTTGGTTGCTTCCAAAGACGTTAAATAACAGCACTTAGAGCTATGTCAGACAGAAATTCAATCAATACTTTTTAATAAATGTGTCTAGACATTTTTCTGTGCATTTACATGGAATGTACAAATAACTAAGAAAGACTAGTCTAATTATCCTTAGAAGAGTCAAGCTGCTGCTCAATTTCTTTGGCCGGAGCAACAGATCAGAATTCCTCAGTTCTGTGGAGAATGAAGACTTTCACCAAATTATAGGTCATTACCTCAATATCTTGAAGATTTATACACCTGCTCTCTGTTGAACAGGTCAGTGTTTCATTAGGAGCTATTCACGAGTCAGCTGTTTTACCCAATTTGAATATTTGTTCTATATACGATTACTGTTAGCATCTCCTTTACAAAACTAAGAATTGCCATGAGTCTGAGGACAGTGGTACTGATAATCTTCTGAAAATCCTTTACTTTCAAGACACAAATGCCAGAGCCAGCTAAGCTGTTGTGCAGCTCAAAGTAAATTTACATTCTTGCCTCAATTCTTATCTTGGGATTTACGGGTCCTATCTAGATTATAGA
>VZRU01019199.1:59893-74047 GCA_013398155.1 Pedionomus torquatus
AAAGAGGACAAGCCTCATCACTCCGAATACCAAGTCTTTCTACCCAGTCCTCAGCAGCATTGCCTTGCACTCCTGTCTATCCACCTCCTGCCTGCCTTTTTAAGACTGGGAAGGAATAACACATTTTCATCCTGAGGAAGCTTCTTTCTTCACCCAAAAAAGCCTTCCTCAGGCACCCATCCTCTCCTTCACTGCTTTTCCAGATTCTTGGACTGCTTGACTGATCCTGTTGGGACAGGATCTTTTGGACAGGCTTACAGAGTTTGCTGGAACTGCTCCCTGCTTGGGCAACCCCTACTCCAGAAAAATCAGCCCACACATTTGCCTCTGCTCTTCATCTATTTCCTCTCCTTCAAGCTCACACTTTGACTTTTGCCTCACATCATCCTGGTCAAATTTCTGCCATAAAGACCATTCTCAACTTTGCCAGCTGATTTTCCCAGAGCATACTCTGAGGCTAAAGCAGATGAACAGCAAGACATGCTTTCCTCAAACTCAGGAACAGGCTTTATCAGCAGTGGCTAGGGAACTGCAACCCCTAACTCTGTCCTCTATCCTCAAACTCAGCTAATGGGACAGAAGTGCCCCATCAAGCCTCACACCCAGCACAGATCTTTCTCTTCCCTCCTTCACTATTCACAAGACCATTTGGTTGCAATATTAGAGGAAACATCTGAATATCTTTCACCTGTTTCTTTTATCAACGCACATCCAGTCTAAGCATTGCTATTTCTTTCTCCAAATCTTATGCTTTGACACACAATGACAGCAGTAAACCATCTGCACTGCACTGTGTTCAAAAGGTTTTGTTCTCCATCTGACTTGCAGAAACCCATATGTGTTACAGTAGTGCCATACTTACTGTGCAATGTCTTTTACGGATACTGAGACAGGATATTCACTGTATTCATCCCTAATCTATTCAAATAGGTCACTCAAAGTTCAGACTTGCACATACCAATGTCAGACAGTGTATCTGAGATTCAGTATTTTCTCAAGTACTCTGGAAAAGCATGACAAAGGTGGAGCTCAATGTGCATATCTATTAAAAAATCAGCACAATAACTATGTCAAAGTCTGAACTTTTTGCCCTCCTGATCTGTGGATTTCTGTCTTCAGTTGTAACACCAAGTTAGTGAAGTCCTTCTCTAATGAGACCTAACAGGAGTAGGACAGGAGTGGCAGAAAAAAATAGTTCAGCAGATAGCATCAGGTCTGTATTAAAATTAGTCTATCCAACACATGTGACCAAGGACAAAGGTTTGCCAGCTATAATTCTTTCACATCAGAAGAACAGAGCTGCTGCTGACTTTAATGGAACAGATAGAGATGAACATGTTAACAGTTAAGCCTAAGAGATTGCATTTTTTAGAAAAAAAGTTATTAATGGGCTCCTTAGCAACCTGGGTGTTTCTTTACCATTCACATCATGGAAAAATGTCCAGCCTGCTGAATACACAAACAAGTAAAACAGAACAAAGTTATCGGTCCCCTCTCATGTACCCTGACACTTTCCCAGGGTGAGAGGAAGAACAAGTTGAGTGCACTACAAAGCACCTACTGAGCATTTCTCACAGTTTCACTTAGGATAGTGGCAGGAGTCCATTTTTGACTCCTGTGCAGGTATGCCAAGTTTGTAATTCAGAACACTTCTTCCAGATTCTACCCTTGAAAATCCATCACAGAACTCAAGTTATTTCACCTATTATATTCAGTGTTAAAAGAACAGTTCTGCAGATCAAGTAATAAATCTTTAATCTTTCTGGACAGATTTGCATTAATTAATAAATTGTAGCCTTACCTCTAGGAAAACCCATTACAGTTCACTTGTAGTACCATAAACCAGCATAACTAATAGAAGTGATTTACAACAAAGGCTCATTTATATCACCAGCTCAAGCACTTTTGACCTTTAAAACATGACCTCTATTCAAGTTCAGATTGCACTTAAAATTCATTAGGCCACTTTCTAGGACATACTATGTCAGGGTACTTCATCACGATTTTCAATGTGAGCCTTGAGAGAAAGTTTCCAATAGATGATGCAGCAGGAGAAAATATGCCTGAGGTTTTTCAGTTTTTTGGCTCCTTGATCGGACTCCTCAGAGTAATACAGTCATCACGAAAACATTCTGCAACACTGACTCAATAGTACTTAAATGTCAGAAGTGGATGAAAGCAGTATTGTGCAAAAGCTCTAACAACTGTTATTTTAGAAAGTGCTTTATCAGACGTTACCAAAGCTGTATTTCTAAACAAAGCGGTTTTCTTGTTTTACATGCATGCTCTACCGCTCCCCAGACAAAATTTTTACTGGTAGGCAACCATGTGAAGGGCGGCCACTGCTTCAAGGTGATAGCCATTTATACTAGACACATGCTTATTTTGATTGCTGCACTCAAAAAGCCAAATACCTCATGTTAAATAATTGGGTGCCTAGTTCGGCTAACAAATTTGCACATTTTTTCTAAAATCTTTGCTCAGCCAGTCTTTAGAAGAGCAGATGTTCCTCTTCCATAACAGGAAGAAGAAAACTCCAACTGCAGCTTCTACTAAATCTTCTTCCACTATTCTGCTACAGATGCTCAAGCAAACCCATACTACACCTGCCAAGTGCCTGCTCCGTCAAACTGCCAACAGAGAAAGATCAGGAACTAGGAACTTTGTCCACCTGCCTTAAAATGAAACTGAAATGTGGTAGACCTTACAGGAGTAAGTAATTCCATCAATGCCTTCTTAGCACAGACATCAGCCAAGAGCAAAACTTTTCTTCAAAGAACTGGACTGGTTTCCATGCCTGCCAAAAGCACAAGAAGCTGTCATAACACTTAGTTTACAAAAATTGTTTGTTTCATCTTACTCTGTCACTGATTAAAAAAAGAAAAAAAAAAAGGGGTGTGTGTGTGTGTGTACTATTTTTAAAGCTTTCTGGAAGGCCAGAAACCCATTTTCATAGCAGTTTTATTTTCCTCAGTTGCAGGGCAATAAGGAGGAGAGAGTGCCAAAAGGAATTTGGTCTTCCAAATAGCATAACCTTGAAAACTCCCAAGTGGTCCTCCTCATACTTTCTCTCAGGCCCCTTCCTTGATATTTCTATAACCAAGAGAAACCTAAAGATAAAAATAAAACATTTTTAGATAAAAAACCTAAACATTCCACAAATTTCTTGTAATAATTGTTTTGTTTCTGATGAACCATAAGCCTTTGGTATGTTGCAGGCAGAGACAATTTTTAGTATCAGTCACCTGCTTATTCACATCCTGGGTTACCTGAAAGGCCACACAGCACACCCAGCATCAATTATTAATCTAATCATGTTATCAAAGTACCAGCTAAGCAGGATCTTCCCAGAAGATACTGTTTCTCCAGTGACACCCAGTTCACAGCACAAAAAACAGAATAACTAGAGATCCCTGTAAACTGTGCCCTGAGAAAGTGTTTTCTTTTGCAACATGTGGATCTTGACACTGGCATAAGTCAGAACCCTTACATGCATGCTTCATCTTTGAACTTGCCATAAGTTAAAAAATAGATGAAAGTTCTGCACTGAAATGTAGGTATCAGTGGTTTTAGGATGCCTGTGAAGCAACAGCAGAGTTCAATCCTATATATTTAAATCTAATGAGAAGCCACTGCAAAAGAAAAGTCCTTAAACATGTACAGATCCAGTTCTTCCTGCATTAAAGCAGAATCTGAACTTCACAAAATACAATCTTCTGTCAACATACAGGTTTTGGCTTCACTTCAGAAAGCAGAACAAATACAAATAATATCTTTGCTGACCCCAGTGTATCAGTACAAATAATATCTTTGCTGACCCTCAGTACATCAGGACACCTTTAGAGGTCTCCATTCAGCAATTGCAATTTATTGCTTATTCCTTGGCATCTCAGGTTATTAAAGATCAGTCTTGTTAAACCATCTAGATACCCCTGCTTTTCTAGTCTTTTTTTTTTTTTAAACACTGTAATGGGCAAATTCAATCTTTTTTAGACTTTACAAAGGTCTGAAAATGCTCTTTAACATGTTTTTTCAAAGAAGCAAAATTACTGTTGACATTGAAAATCACTGCAATCTTTGCCAGTAACCAACATAGCAAATGGGTTAGTCCCTGCCAGTTTCAGGCTCTGAAAACTCAAGCAGACACCACCATTCTTATTTATAGTCATCTGACAGTTAACAGCTTTTAAAAGGAACACAAGAAAAATATTGAGAAGTCTCCTTGTACTCCTAGTTTCTCCTTAACATAGTAAGAGCACGTAAGCCCAGAAGTAAACAATATTTTCTGAGCTAAATTCAAATTTTAAAGTATGTTCTTGCTTATTCCTGCTAAGGAAAAAATTATCTATCCCATATCCATAACCATCATGCGATACCATTTTGACCTTGAGGAAGTGGAGAGAATGTTGAAATTGGAATCACAACAGAAGTATATTTATTTAGCAGCAACAGATCAAGGTCTCTCAGTGGGGCAGAAAACAGCAGAAATACTAAAAACTGTCTGTCAGCTTTATAAACTGAACACAGAAATATCCCCATATGTCATGGTTTAGGCCAAATTGGCCTGTGACAGCAACAGATGTTCTTCCCCTACTTCTCACTCCAGGAGAAAAGGAGGAGAGATAAAGAGACTTACAAGTTTAGAATCAACCAAACCACTTTAATGAAATATTAATAACAAAATTTAAAAGGAAATAATGAAAAAGATACAATGTGTACCAAAATGTACCAAGCTCCCTGGGTGACATCACCAGCAGGCACTGGAGAAGTCCCAGACTAGACTCAGCAACAGAATGAACTGGATTCCAGCTCTGGATTTAGGAAGACACAGATCAGGATCAAAGGCAGGCAGACAGACAGACAGGGTCATCTTTCCATATTGGCCATTGAAGAAAGAGGCTGACTTTTCGATTCCTCAACTTTTATACTGAGCATGGAGCAGACAGGCTGGAATATCCTGTTGGAGAATTTTGGGGTGACTTGTCCTATCTGCTTCTCTCTGCAGGTGTGACCCCTCTATGCTTTTCCATTTCCGATCCTCCAACACAGTAAATAACAATATTAGGTGAATTTGGTTGTTTTAGCAGTAAGTATAAAGAAGAACCTCTTTGCATACCATTCCTTGGCATGAAGTACAAACACTGGTCTTATCACTTCATGAGTAAACAGTTTTCTCCACAGTCCACTGCTAATTTCAGAGAGTTAGAATAGACCTAGCTAAGATGTAAAATTACTGAACAGGAAGTTGGTTCTATTTCACTTCTAACTGGGATACCACACCATTCTATACTTTACTCTTGAATTTACCAAGACTTCAAGTAAAGTATAAGGTCTCCCCAAAAAGATGGTATCAAGTATTGAGCTAATTACAAGGTTAGGTCATTGCTCTTGGGGAGGAAAGCGAGGAGAATGGAGCATGGACAGTGATGTGAAAATACCGTAAAAGCATGCTATTAAAAATCCAAAAGCCTGCAAACACAAATTGCTTTCAGTGAAATTAATACTTTGTAAAAGGAAAAACACTGCATTTTCTCCCTCTCTCAAAAGCTCATACTCAACAAAAGTGAAGAGTTTTGATTTCTCTTCTTGAAAGCAGCCAAAGAAAGTGCATCTCAAAAGTTACAGGGTGTATCAAGTTGACTCTTCCCTATTCCGTAGAAGTTCATCAGAAAAAAGCGAAGCTCTAAAACCAGACTTCAGTCATGAATCCCATTGAACTCTGTTCCAGCAAAGAAAGTGCAGCTGGGACTAAGGGCTGGCACTTTTCCAACCATGCTTTGCAAAGCAAATCCCACATGACCACGTCTGTGCATCATGTAAATGCAGACACGCTTGAGTACAGAGCACTGTGCTTTCCTTGGGCCGTGGCAAGGGAGGTGATGCAATACACAGCTTGGAAGCTGTCAGGAAAGGAAGATGTTCCAGATTTTTATGTCCACTGATGCTGCTCATTATTTCATTGCCTTTTTTGTTTAACAGAGAAAAAGAAG
Source organism: Pedionomus torquatus (assembly GCA_013398155.1). NCBI lineage: Eukaryota > Metazoa > Chordata > Aves > Charadriiformes > Pedionomidae > Pedionomus > Pedionomus torquatus. Next base: position 65,884 of record VZRU01019199.1, read on the forward strand.
TTTGGCACAATGTGTAAATAGACGGTTGATGTAAAGGATGCTATTTAACCATCTTAAAGCAACCTGTTTGACAGTCATGCTTTAAAGATTCACTTGCCACAGAGCATGGCTTACAATACATTTGATGCTCTGATGCTTTCTGTAAGACAAGTGACAGGGTGCCCTGTGAGGAAGTGTGGCTAGCATGCAGCAGCATCCTCCATGCACCCACCCAGCCTCACAGCCCATGAGCTGCAGCCAGTGTCCATATCCTGCATTCAGTGGCCCTCTACAAGTTCCTCCCACTTTTAAGCCTCCAGTGTGGAGTACTTTCTGCACCCCAGTGCATCCAGTGAACTATTCCCCTTTCTCTCCTTGCTTCCACTGCTTCCGAGAGCACTGGGAAACTGGGAAACACACATGTAACTATGCCATGGCAATTCCTGTGCAATGAGGGATGTTTGGCTACAGGAGCCACTGCAACTTTTATTGCCTTCAAGTGCAAATTCTGCTTTTGGCCCCACAACAGGCAGACTGTTAGGCAGCAGAATTATATCAACAGTGAAAAACATTGGTTTAAAGACAATTTTAACTCATTACAGGCATTTCTCACATTCGCTGTACCATATTTTATAATGCTGGTATCTGCTTTAATGGTAACCAAGTTTAAGAAATAGTTAATAATCTATAGATGGCAGAAGAACTTGAATTGTCAGACTGGTTTTATCACTTCTGTTGTGCGGCAAGTGCACCACCAGTAATTCAAAAGCTTTAATAACTCACATGGTACCAAGAAAAACCAGGATTAGAATTCAGGCTCTTATCTCCACTGCCTCAGAAAGAGTAGAGTACTCCTGCACTGCAGACATTATGGCACACCTTTACAACTGCAAGTCTATGAGTTCTCATCCCACAGAAGGCTAGCTGTTTGTCTTCTGGGTAAATGGAAAATTATGCATGCAGTTAGCCATCATCCTGCTAGAAAATAAAAATCTGTACTCGATGCTGTAACTACTCACTTGTCAATACTTCTCAGTTCAACTTGAATAAAAACAAAACTCTGCAAGATTCTCTCCCTTTCAAGTTGGTAGAGCTGTTACACTTCCGACTAGCGGAGGTCTCTGCTTCCAAGCCAGAACCTGTGAGACATTTATAGTCACTAGAAGCCAAATAAAACCCTTCCTAACACTTCAAGCTCAAGAGCAGCTCCATTCATTCACTTGAGAGGATTCATTCACAGCCCTTCTCCTAGACTTAAATTTGTCAGGCTCAAAACCCATTCGCAGCTCTCAGTCTCTACTTCTGAAACCGATTTCAGGTCTTCACTGCCAGGAATGATGCTGGTGTGCAGCAGAAACAGTGGAATACGTTAAGTGTTCAGAGGCAATGTACTGCTGCCACTGCAGAAACAGACATCCGATATTTCACCTCTTTATTTTGCAACTAACATGCAGCTCATTCTTAATACATATACCATGGACAATTATAGCAAGGATATTTTGGTCTACCATTTCTCTTTTTACGAAGAGGAGCAGGTAACTCCATAGATTGTTTTTCACCTACATATATACTTGTATTTGAAGAGGTTCTCTGGCCACCTCATGTGATTAGAACTCCAAAATAAAAATCTTGGCAAGAAATTTTTTGTTTGGGTTTTAAAGAAAACATTCCTTCACACATGCAACTGAATTAGTTTAGGTTGTATGAATTCAAGAATGCAAACCAGTTCTTGAACTCAGCTGAAAAAGATAACATCACTCAAATTTTCCAAAGAACAGCTTGGTTTAGAGAACCTTTCCCCTGTCAGTGTTAAATCTGGGATTGAAGAGATTACCCTGAAATCTCTCTTCCTACCCACTACAGAAAGTGCAAAAGTGATTAGAAGAAACATAGGCAGCTAGAAAACAAAACTAACAGTGAAGCACTGAGAGCCATTTTCACAGGCCTCCCTACCTTGAGTCTGGTGGAGAGGATGTGAGGATTTTACTTGGCCCCACAGATGCCTACGCACATTCATCTCTATGTCTATCAACAGAAAGAGCAAAAGCAATTATGGGAGGCTGTCACACTGTCAGCTTCAAATGACGGTAGCTCCAGAACATCAAGAAGAGGTGATCTCACAAATACCTGAGCTCCTGCAAGGTGCATGCATACAATGCTGCGACACCACTGTACCCCACCTCTTAACAAATCACTGAATTTAAGTGCATGTGAGCAGAAAGCCATATTTCTTAAAGCACAGGAAATACAGGCTGACAGCAATAAAGTACACATTCAGTACACACACTGAAACAGACCCCCCTCTACTTAACCAACTTGGTTACGAGCCTGACCATGTGTTGCTTTAAAAAGCATCTTCCAAAATGTTGTCAGCAACCAGTTCCTCTACAGAGGGCTGCCGCTCATCTCGTGGCGGGGCACGCTGTTGGTTTTGCAATAGCTGTATTCACTGGATTCACATGATTTGTAGTAAGCAAGATCAACAGCAGAGCACTTTCTAGCATTACTCCATACTTAGGGATAGGATATACAAATCGTGGCAATACTCCTTCCCCAGTCAATGAATTGTTGAGATACTTGCACCAAATGTAGTTTTTAAGGGAATCCACACTTATATCCCTTCACAGCCGCTTTTATCCCACTAAGTGCTTGCCAGCAGTAGCTGGCAGGCAAAAGCTAGGTGTAAGGTCACATGTTCAGTGAGCACTGACCCCTCCAGAACTGGAGGTATAGTGCCATGCTGGTTATTTTGCAAATCTCAATAGTGACTGGACCAATTTTAGGATCAATAGCCTGAAAACAGCAGCTAAGCAAGTCATAGAGATCTGAATTTCTGGCATCCACAAAACTATATCAAAAGCCTCCTGCTCTAGAAGCATGTTTCTTGTGAACAGTCTGTTTCCATCACAGTGAGATCCCACCAGCACATATCTGTGGGCTCCTCACCAGCAGCAGAGGTCTATACAATGTAGACTTATAAAGGTCACTAAGTAGAGCTGCTGCCTCAGCTTTTCTGATCTATGAAAAGCCATTCACATCTCCACACAGCAGTTTCTGCAAAAGCCTGAATAAACACTTCTTCCAAAGATCAACAGCTCTCCAGAACATGGCAGTTAGGAAAGGAGGATCTCAGCATGTGAAAAGTACACTCCTGCAACAGAGTTGTTAAAAAGCAGATTCCATCAGCGCAGGTAATTTCCTCCTCCGGTCCATATCAAACAGATGCATGATGGCATTACAAAGCTTTCTGAATGCTACACAAGAGTTACAGAACAATACAGTACATGCCAGGCAGAGTACAACACTTGCTGGTCAGCTACGCCAGCAGTGTGACAGGCAGGCTCCCCACAGTCAGTATGGGTGTTGTGCTCTGGCACCCATGCTGTGATTTACTCCACCATTAACGTAAAGGGAAGCAAAGGCCTTGGCTGCTCTCAGATGAATAGGAGCTACACTCTGACTTACAGAGCTGAGTGTAAACACTGCAGAAGGACATATCCAAATGTTGAGAGCAATGTTTCAGCCCTTTAACACTAAGCAAAGAATGAAATGGTGCCCTTCCATCACACAGTTATTGTCACAGATTCTTCCCAACAGCAACTTTATATGAATCCCTTTGGCAAGGTGCAAACCTCAAGTCCTTCTTTCACCTCTAATATCCACAGCTGTGTTCCTCCCTGCACAACTCAGCCTCAAGCTTTCCTTTGTCATCTTTACAGATGTTTAAGTCTTGTCCAGTGATGTTCAAGAATCCCTGCCAGCCTCCTCTGGTAGCCTGCTTTCCTACTCCTTGGGTTGCATACGGTACCATGACTCCTCAGCTACTACCAATACCTTGGTGAGGTCACCTTAGGTTACACTTATTATTCACTAGGAGCTACTCAGGGAACAGAATGAAGCCTGAAGCCATCTGTTTGATCTGACAAGCAGTTAGTCTTATGGGTGGAGAATAATGTCAAACAGGCTTTTGAGTAGTGCTGCAGATAATCCAAGTTACAAAGAGCACAATGAAGGAGAAATGAAAATGTGGTGTGGTCTCTTGGTGAAGATGAACCTACACACTACACAAATATGAGGGCATCAGATTATGAACTAGCTTCAATTTTGTCACTTTTCTATTAAAATAAAAATAAAAGTTAGTTTCTTTTACAAGAGAATGATGCTAAAAATAAAAGTGGAAAACTTTAGAAATAGGAACTGGCCCAGAAGTGGCTGTACTGTTAGCTTCAGTGCATGCTATGGGATAAGTGCCATACGGTTTAGTCTCCAAAAAACAAAGGTCACATCCATCATTACTCAGCAGCATTATTCCACAACTATACACACTGAGCAATGACCCATAATGCGCACCAATTACCTCAACATCCCAGTGAGCAGGTCAATGCATCCTGTACAGAAACTAGCACAAAGGTTTCAGTCTCCTTCAGATCTTACCATTATGACTTTTCATATGCAAATATCACTCTCCAAGCAATTATTGCATTGATTGATATCACTGACACTTGTGTATGAAAACTCTTGCATATCTGTACAATTGTATAACTATGTGGAACAAAAAAGCTATCTAACTCAATAGTTGGCAGTCTGTCTGCTAGGTGAGTGCCCCTGAGGACCAAGACACGAAACAGCAAGTAAACTGGTTGATCATTACCTCTGTGTGGACTGAGCTACTTCAGGGACCTGTATATCGTGGCTAAATATGATTCTTTCAAAAATTTCACCTCATAAAGCACCCTAATTTTAAACATTTGGCCTTTACATACCTGCTGCCAGCCATGTAGACTGGTGCTTTATCAGGTTTAAGGCAGGCAGAGGGGGAGATGAGCCAGAGTTCATAATCTAGAATGTATTAGTAGACCATCACTCACAGAAGAATTTTTCTTCTTTAATGCTCATACAAAACAGGTTACTAAGGGGTACCTTAATATTTCCTGCCAGCTAGCTGTACAGCTATGTTACAGATTCATTTATTTACCTTTAAGCACAAGGCTTTAAAGATTTCCAGTCCTCTGAAAGAAACAGACTTAAAATAGAGCACCTGAGTGGCATTAATTCATTTGTGAGCTGCCCAGGCTGCACTGTTGCCACAACTTGGCTCATGGAGGAACAGCAGCAGGAAGCCTGGCAGAATTCACTTGTAGTACCAAGCCCTCATAGGATTCATGTACCTGCCCAGGGACAAGATGGGCTCCAAAGCAACCCTTCATGCTTCCATGGTCTTAACTGGAGCAATTTGAGCTTTCTATGGTGCTATAGTACTGCAAAACTGTTAACTTTAACTGAAGCCAATTAAGCACTTCAGGGTCTGACCTTTTAAGTATGTTAAGCTGCATGTACATTTTTACACAGCAGCTTCCAACTGTGATCTCATCAGTAACCAACATTGCAACTAGCCATTGCAAACTAATTTAATAAAAACCAATTCAAGAAAGCAGGCAGGCTTCGGAATGCAAAATGGATCATTTGGTTTTCTACTATGAAGGTACTGGAAAAGAACAAGGTTTTAAGTTTTCAAAATAAATTACTCCTCAAAAAAAATGTCTTGGATAGTTTTACTTCACTGTGTCTTCACTGCCCTATCATTGAAGAAACAGCTTCAGTGTTTCACAGTTTCTGTCCTGTTGAATGGCTGAGTAAGAAAAGTAAAAAGAAATAACCAGAACTCACAGCATTTGTCTTACAAAAACACAGCATCTACTTTGCAATACAAAGTATATTCCGTTTCATGCAGAGAGGCATGGTTAGTAAAATGAGACCTGCCACAGTTCAAATTCAAGTTTAACATAAGGTATAATTTCCAACAAGCCAAGAGAAATAGCGTCTGCCTAATTATGGATGATTATAACCCTAGCCAGCCACAACAGATTTACTGTGAACTTCATTTGCATTATATGTCAAAGCTTCAATCACAGTTTAAACCCCCTCAAATCTGTATTATCATTTACAGCACAGTAATTACATATCTGTGAAGAGACAAGCAACAGCAAAAGCCAAACTCAAGACAGAATCTGACACTCTGGGTATTATAAGTGTAGTGTTTGGAAAGAAGAACGTTGTGGTAAATTTTATCTATTAAAATTAACATAATCCAATATAGTATTAGGGCTTGTGTCACAGCTGTTCATACTCACCTTAAGCCTTTGCTATTTAACATAATTTCCCCACTGATACTGGAAGTGTATTGGCATAATGTCTGGGGAGCTTCTGTTAGAGGCACCCACAGCTGAAGTGTGAAGTTTCACCCACCTGAAGTGAAAAAAAATCCCTACTCCTAAATGCTTGCTATTGATTTTATTCTTCTCAGGAGTAAAGGACATTGAACACTATTTTTCTCTACATTTTTTTTTCTTTTTACATATGCAGTACATTTTCCTTAAAGACAAAAGTAATAAATCAAATAACATATGTAAGCAACCAAAAACTTGATTTATCAGATGAATGATTCTAGGGAGAAAAGAGCCAGCAGTCTAATAGAACAAAACATTTTTTCTTCAGTATCAAATATAACACTATCCAAACATTATTGATCTCAGCAGATATTAACTAGCCTGCTCATTGTATTTAAAAAACAATTTCCTATGCTGTATACATGCAACAGATCCAGTGCCTAGTACAAGCAGGTTTTTGCAGGAGCATCAGCTACTGGTGACAAGATTCTCCTTTCATGTTAAACTTGCAAAGTTTTTATTAAAGCTAGGCTACAGGAATTAAGTGTGCAAACAGTGCTCTGAAAAGTACACATTCTTCACCCATTTGATTAACTCTGGCATTTCAAAATGCAGAGCTGCTACAGAATAATATTTTTATTAAAAATATGCTGATAAAACCCCCCAAATTTAACTTCTGCCATAGTACTCTCCCAGCCACACTCTGCCCTAATCTTTTGTTATTTATGGCTTATTTCAGTATTTATTACTCTTCAATATGGGCTACACCACATTGTTTGCACGCTCCTATTTAACTGAAACTATTTGCTGCCATTTCAGCAGCTGCCAGCTGAATGGAAAGACTCACCTTATTCTATGTCAGCCTATTTATCATCATTGCTACCCACAGCATCCTGAATACTAAACTATTTTCTCTGTGCATTTAAGTGCTATAGAAGGAAAAAAAAAAAAGCTTGCAACTGTAAACAGAAGTCAAATATGTCAGAGAGGCAGTTCTCACCCCCACATTTTACCCAGAAGAACACTGCTGGGAGCAAGCAGGCAGCAGCCACAGCTCAGGGCAGTTCCACAACCAGCTGCCACACCAGGGCCCTAAGGCACCATCCTGTTTCCTCTGACCCAGGCCTCCCTAACTTAAGCACACAGCCAGAGAATGGGCCCTGTACATCCCATGGGAGCTGCTCCCATGTTGGGGAGCAAGGGTGATCGCCCAGCTGGGACCTCCCCATTCCACAGCAGCAAAAGCTGACCCATCAGCTGATGCCTCCTGCAAAACTGCACCCCAGTACAGCTGAAAGGCAGGACCCACCATGTGCTGCCCAGGTAGCATGCCCTACACCCAAGCCTCCCAAGCTTTTGCTGGCCTTGTTTTGTGCAGCTTGAATTACAACCACCTTTCTCCATCGGAGACTGCTATCTCAGTTTCCAGATTTCCCAGTTTTCTGCAGGCTTTGTTGTAACAAAGAAAGTGCTGTAACTGTACCAGTAGAGAACAGAAACTGCATGCTGATGTATTTCACCCCTAATGAAGTAAATAGAAGGCGATAACTGTGCAGCAAGGAGAGATACAACATTGTCTCATGCTGCCATTTAGCCCGGTCAGAGCAGGAGAGAATACAACTATGCCCCTCTACCACCCCAGCCTGTCCCTAAAGCTGGCTTACCCATGCCTACCAGCTGGCTTTACTGGCCTCCTGAGGAAGCAGGACCAAGATCTACACAGCCATGAGACACTAGCACTTCTGCTTGTTTCTGCAGTTTTTGTACATAAAATGTTTAGATTTGGAAGGGACCTTAAAGATCAACAAGTTCCAACCCCTCTGCCATGGGCAGGGACACCTCGCACTAGAACAAGTTGCTCAAGGCCCCATCCAGCCTGGTCCTGAACACCTCCAGGGATGGGGCATCCAGAACTTCTCTGGACAATCCGTTCCAGTGTCTCACCATCCTCACAGGAAAGAATTTCTTTCTAGTATCTGATCTAAGTCTTTCAGTTTAGGTTTAGCATGTTTGTTGCC
>VZRU01019199.1:75818-95526 GCA_013398155.1 Pedionomus torquatus
TTTCTCCATCGGAGACTGCTATCTCAGTTTCCAGATTTCCCAGTTTTCTGCAGGCTTTGTTGTAACAAAGAAAGTGCTGTAACTGTACCAGTAGAGAACAGAAACTGCATGCTGATGTATTTCACCCCTAATGAAGTAAATAGAAGGCGATAACTGTGCAGCAAGGAGAGATACAACATTGTCTCATGCTGCCATTTAGCCCGGTCAGAGCAGGAGAGAATACAACTATGCCCCTCTACCANCTAAGTCTTTCAGTTTAGGTTTAGCATGTTTGTTGCCAGGCTGTTTTCCTCTGTCTCAGGGCAAAGTCTCACAATGCAACTGTGTCAATCCAACAGTTCTGTGAGAGGAGAAGTTTCCCTTGCCTTCTCTTTACCCTTCCAGCAGCTCTGTCCACCTGGGAGTACGCATAGAACCACTTTCGCCTCCCTAGGGAGCGCTAATGACCCCTGCAACTCAAGGGAGACATTCAGCAGTACCAGGCTGCCCGCATCAGCTCCATCCATGACAAACCAACCCCTTAGTGGGGGAAGCACCAGGCTCCTTGCACCACAGCACTCACTCATCCCCACCTTGTGCAGTAGCAGGCACTGGCCATTCACATTGCCAGTAAATTACATTTTTTCCAAATTAACATCCAGAGATGCTTCCAGGTAGCTAATAACACTGGGAGTGACTCTTCTGGCTGCAGTCTCACCACCTGCTGGAAGAGTGGTTCATCTAGAAAGAAGTGTTTCTTCTAGAAAACTGCTAATGGCAAAAACCCATATGAAAATAAATACAAAGAAAGGAAGGGGACCAGTTACAGCAGATCTTAAGTCATTACTTTTTAAAACAGCTTCACATTTCCTTGTGAAACACCAAGGGATTTGCTTCAAATGAACTGGAGAATTTGATTTCAAAGTGTTGAGTAGCTCTGGGAAGGAGGGAGTGTGAAAAAAGCCAGGAAGATAAATGGTAATAATAGTAATAAAAGAGAAAAGGCTGGATTGTGAGACTGTTATTCCTATCTTGCCAGAAGCCAGCAGGTAGGCAAGTTGCAAACCAAGGAGGAACCTTGAGTAAAATCAAACCCTGACTCATTGAGGTTTTCTGAGATGGTGGAGCTGAACCAATCTCTCAGCAAGTGAGGTGGAGACTTCCTCCCTCCTCTCTCTCAAGTGTGCAGCTGCGCTCCATCCTCTTCTTCCCAGCACTGATTCTCCTCTGAACCCTTGATCAGACTAATCAGCTCACTAAACCACTAGAAAACTGACTCAGCAGAAGAGCTTCAAATTTCATGGCAGCATAGCTAGCTGACTCAGCTGACCAAGGGCAATCTTGTGCAACTACATAACAAAGGCAACAGGAATGCTCAGAGCAGGACAGCACTGGCAGCAGTAAGACACTGGTCATCTTAAATATCTGAATGGAAAATCAGTCTGCAGTGGAAAAAGGAAGAAAGAGCAAAGAAGGCAACACTTGCTACAGCAAATGGAGCAGCATAGTGAATAGGAAGTAAGAATGGCCCATTTCTATAACAAAAGCCATAGGACAAGATCACCAGCAGCTAGCTGACCCATGGCCGTTAAGTAGGTAACTCTCAGTGCCACACAGTGTTGGTGAGTGGAATAGTGAGGAAATGAAGCCCAGGGCACTGTTTTACAGTTGATTCTTGACTGAAGTGCGCTGCACTGCTCTGTTCTAAAAATCCTATGGTTTGTTATTGCACTGAGGTTTGCAAGCTTGTACTACAAATCAGTTTCCTCTTCTCCACAGAAATTCCTAGGGAAGTAATCCAACTGAAGTTTATGACTAAAAATATCATCAACAAATGCACAGCAGAAGCAAGACACTTACCAGTGTTGCCCAGAGCAATAAATTGAGTACAACAGGCATCTTTGAAAAATTGTGACCACGCTGATTGTAAAATACAGTTCTACGTACAAAGATAGCAGCACTTCAAGCTACTCCAAAAGCACAAGGATATTGCACCTTGTTTCCTTGCTCAGTAATTATGAAAATATTGTTAAATATTTATTTTGAGAATGTACATAACATAGTACATTTGCACAAAAGTGATAAAATCTCTATGCACTTGCACATCTGTGACTCATCACAGGCTCTCACTTCAAGAGATGAGTACTCCTGACCAACAGGCTAGAGGTACTAAAGAATGAGCAGAGTCCAGGCTCTTATTCCCCTGCACTTACCATTGAAACTCTGAGATGATATGGATCATTGACCCAAGAAAAGCCCAGGTGATTTTCTGCCATTTTGGCAATGAGTTGTTCCAAATGCATTAGGGCCAGGGAGGGATCATGACCACACAGTCAAGAACAAAAGACTTCCCCAGCTAGTCAGCATTGACTGACTCATCATTCTTACAAAACCACAAGATTCAGTTTTAGTACCCAAGCCCTGCTTTCATTGAAGATGGTTACCCCAGCAACTGAGGTTATCTTATCTCTGAACACTTCTTTGAATTCAATTTTTCACACTGAGCATTAGTTTCTCATGTTAGACGCTATAAAATTTCAAAATTAACTTAATCTAAGTAATTCAAGAAGTTGAATTAGAAGTTCACAGTTCTCAAGAACACAACAGTCCTGAACTTCCATATTTAAAGGCCAGGTTTAAGTATGCTTTCGGTTACCTACCTTTTCGCTTCTTCTAAGTGGCACAGATACTCATAAGCAATATTCTGACGCCTCCTCTCATCCATTTCCTCTGCTGAAAGCCTTTCATCATCCACAATAGCTGCAAACAGAAACCCATATCAAGTTACACAGGAGTCAAGAGTGATTTTTAGAGTAACTTTAATAAGAACCTAGGCAAAGGCCTAAACAAGGCCAGACTGGATGGGGCTTTGAACAGTCTGCTCTGGTGGGAGGTGTCCCTGCCCATGGCAGAGGGGTTGGAACTTAATGATCTTTAAGGTCCCTTCCAACTCTAACCATTCTATTATTCTATGAAATTATTGCAGAAAAGAAAATAAAATATCCCTCCACCTCAGAAGAGGCCTTTTACAGCATGGTGCAAAAAATATTTGGATCACCAAGAAGATATTGTTCTCTGTATAGTGAATTCCTCAAGTTTCATTTGTTTGAAACCAAGCATGAGTTGCTCTTTGTATATGAGGTGGTTTGAAGGCAGGATAGAACACTCAAACACATATGGCCAAGGCTACACCCAGCAGAATTTCAGTTATGGTTATGCATCCTGAGGAGTTTGAGGACTCCCATGCAGAAACTCAAAGCAGCAGTAGATGTAGCAACTCTGTGCTAAGCAGGGCCTCAGTAGTAGAGATGAAAACAATGCACTGCAGATATATCTCAAAGACAACTTAGGAACCAGCTACAGCTTCAGCAACCTATGAGACTGCAACAGACTGAGTTGACTCCCACTGATGGGGCTGACAAGGGCTGTAATCAAATGAACAAGCTCTAGTATACACACCCTACTTAGTGCTGCAACCAGATCACTTCCCATAAAAATGCTCTCCCAGCCTATTAAGGATGACTGACTCTGTTTGCAGATGGAGGTGTGCACAATCTCAATTAATAACATTACCCCATGACTGTACCCTCTCTTTGCAGGGTACAGAGGCCCTCTGTGAGCAAATCTACAATTTTTTGAAATGTTGCCAGCAACGAAGCCAAAGGACTGTACCGTAGTGCTGACTTCTGGATGAGTTTCAATCACAGCATGTCAGGCTTTCAGAAACAACCTTCAGCATAAACCAGTTACCAAAATGACACCCTATTTGTGCTAGAGGTTGCCAGAAGAACTGTCCCTGCTCTTCTTCATATTTCCCAGCCTGTTCTCCCATCACCTCTCATGTCAGAGCCAGCAATCCCATGTTAGTGAATCAGACCAAGGGGCAGCCCTCACCAGTATGACATCTATGAGGAAAACTGCTTCTAGGAAGATCAGGTCCCTGATCTTAGCCCCTGCACACCTGCAAGCACACTTGGTGCAGGCACAAGGGAGGGGACGGAAATGCAGGGCTGGGCCAGCCGCTTTCTGTGGCAGCCCACAAGCTGGTTAGCTGACAACATCAAGATAAAAAAAAAACACAACCACAAAACACGGGCCCCTCTCCTTTTAACGTGCACTCTGATGTACTTTTTGAGTTCAACTGCCACACTTTTCAGCATTTCCCTGGCACAGCTACCTCATGTAGGTAAACACCTTCCAGCAGCTGATAGGGACAACTCAAGTAAAAGACATTATTATAAAGTAAGAAACTTGGCTTTACAAGTGCATGCATACTTTGAAGGCTACGCCTCAAAAAAAAAAAAAAAAAAAAAAAAAAAAAAAAAAAAAAGAAAACAAAAAAACAAAACAAAAAAAAATACAACAAAAAAAGCCATGAACCTCATGGAATTAGGGTATCAGAGCCTTNAGCAAACAAAAAAACCAACCAAACAAAAATGCAGCACAGAAATGATCCCACATGTATTTACTGAGTTCACAAAAGAAGTTACACTACTCTCCCACATTTGGACCGTTGCTATCACACACTTGTTAATGTATCATATAGCTGCTTTAAGCTTTCTAGTTTCAGTTTTAATCACCACAAGCATTGATCTCTCTCATCTTCCTTAGCTTTTAAGATGGCTCTTCCTAATTACCCACAAGCTTTCATACACTGATAAAATAAATACATCTCTTGATCTGAGTCCTTTCAACTCTAGTATCTCCATAAAGGTGACTCACTCTAGAATGAGCCCTCAGATATTGCAATCAGGCCGTCACTTGCTATGAACTAAAACATCGGTCTGGAGGCAAAGATGAGATGTACATGACAAAACACTGAGCTGTCAAAGTGGCCACAGAGGTTGCTCTACTGCTGCTCTTGCCTATGCCACTTCCAGCACGTCCACTGGCTTGCTCCCACTCCCTGACTGAGCTCCTCTGCTGCAGAGGGTGCCAGGCAACCCACAGGGAGGGAGAAGTATGGATGAGCCACTACACTGAAATTTTACATATCACTTTATTACTTGTGATGTTGAGCTCTAGAGCCACTTTTCAAACATTGTCACTCCTTCAGGTATGAGGGCCCCATAGACAAAACCAAATGTCACCAGAGGAGCTAAGCTGACCGTTCTAGTGGGCTACAGCTCTATCAGCCAGGATGGCACAGCCAATACTGGATATAGTCTTCGTCCCCCGTGATACAGCTCTCATGCCCTGCCCCTCTGAGCTCATTAAATAGCCATTTACTCATACCCTCCAAATACAACTCATTATAGCCATAAGCAAAGCAGGAAAAAAGGCAGTTTGTCTTAAAGTAGGAGTAAGAAAACCACACAGCTCATAAGACAAGTATCAGTCTAGGAGTTTATAAAACATGAGTCTTGTTCAGGTAATCTAGTCTTGAATCTACACATCCACAGGCTCCTACCATCCTCAACTGGCTAGCCTCAAGTCTGACATTAAAATTATTTGCAAAGATTGATTCAAAGGGTGGATAAAGGCACTGATAGATATCGTGGGATTGTTATAGTTGTTTTGCTTAGGAAACCCTCCAATAAGGAAGGAGAAGGGCAAGAGGCAAGCAGTAGTAGTTTTTTGACACTGAGAAATGGAAAACACAGATCTTTTCTAGAAAGGTACTGTATCAGCAGCTCCCAGATTAGGCTTCTTTCCTTCCATGGCCAAAGCAGCTGTTCCTGGGCTGTTCCTACCCAAGCACAGAAAGGGCAGAGCACAGGGAATGCCAACACTTACAGTGCATATGCTGGGAGGATTCTCTTGCAACACCAGCTTGTGATAAGGCTGATTAGGCTTTCCGCCTCCAGCACATACTAGCTTCAAAGAAACAGTGCTATCACATCAAATAGGCAGTTACAGACACTTTTAGAAACAACAATGACAACCTGCAGGACAGAGGTGCAGAGGAAACTACTTTGAAGGCTTGGGTCCTTAAAGTCTAGTCTACTATAATACATTTTGGCAAAGGCTTCAGTCTTTGTCTAGAGAGTATATAGCTGTATATAGCTTTCCATAACTTCAGACAAACACACCAAGAGTACATCCATCAATCCAGCCACACCAAGCTCAACATCAACAGATGAGCTTAGTTTGAAGACAGAAAGCTCAGTCTTTCTGCCTAACAGGAGAAGCATTAGTCAGAAGACTGGGAGATTGATGAAAGAGCACATACATCTCTGCTGTACCAATAACTGCTTGATAATACTCAACTCACAAGGGAAGAGAGTGCTACAAAATAAGGATGTTACAAGGCAGAGTAAGCAGGGCTGGTCTTCACCTGAAGACCTCCAGCCCATTGGTAAGGCAAAGTAGGATCCAGGAAGACATCAAACATTGCAGCTGAAGAGATCCAAATGCCACAGAACAAGGGACATGCACACTACACAGATATTATGCAGGCTGCAGGTTGGAGGCTGGGGGCTGGGGGAGGGAAGTGAGGGGCAGGGAGCATCTAAAATGACAACTTTTGTGAGTTTTGATTTGGAAACAAGAAAAAATATTATATATTGCCTCAAAGAAGGAACGTTAAAAATATATCTGGACTACTGAGAAGAACTAATAACAATGCCAGTGTATCTAGCCTAAAAGCTATCAATTTCAATTTGGTTTAGATGTTGCCCCCCTGTTAGCCAACAGGCAATACATATAGAGCATGTGTGCTATGACATCAAGTTCCCCCGTAGATATTACTTCATGGAAAAACACTGAAGGGAAAGTGTATAGGAAATACTGCATGGAGCTTATATTGCCTCACCTGGCTTTGAACAAACCTGAGTAAAGACTTACTCTAGCACTCAATATGATGGAGCAATTGTCTCTGTAAATTCTAACAACTGAATCAATGGAAATAAAAATCACATTCCACTAGTAAATTCTTACGTATTCTCATTAACATATTTGTCACAAAGTCTCTTTAGCAGGGAGTGTTAATAACTTGAGAGACTTGAGCACCTTCCATCAGCTGACATATCGCATTTACATCCACCTTCATCTTTGTCAGAAATATTTGTCCTGTGTACCACCACAATAGAAGTAGAAGAGCAGACAAGGCAGTAGCTATGAATAGTGGTCATTTGGGGTTTAGCAATGCATTGAAAAAACATTCTGATGTTCCATGATCCAAGACAGCCACTCCAGTTGTTGGCAAATACTTGGAGCTCTGTCAGCTGCTAACCACAGGGCTAACAACACAACTGAAGGTGCTCCATGTGCCTACAGACAATATGGCACAAGCAGCACTTACTGAGTCTGACTCAATATTAGCAGACAACATTAAAGCATTTTAACCTTCTAGATTTGAGTAAGTTTTCAAAAATAGGGCCACCACTTCTGAAGCTGCAATAAAATTACTGAAATTAGCAATCAGCCCAGGAAAGATTCAAAACTTCAGGTTCACACCAGATATTCTCCGTTTACACAAGAATTTTGAGAACAAGTGCTGGCTGTGTAAATGTTGTCCAAGTTCAGAGTTAACCTTCTTATCACAATCACTGCAAGGATTTTGGAGGTTCCAGGGTCACAGAGGTAATCCACATCAACACAGAACTGACCAGATTTCCTCCATTAGTATGTTTGTAGTTGGGATGACATTCAGCAAGAGGTATTTTACAGGTTTAATTTGCAACAGTTTTCAAATGAGCCTAAGGATCCATGGACTGTATTTTTAAATGAAGTTAAACTGGAAACTGCTATACTAACATGTAACCAAAGAGTGTGTAAGGAAGAGTAATGTTTATTTCAGTTCCTGAATGCAAATTTACAGAACACTTTACAAGGCATAATTCTAAGTTATTCAAGGTTAACAATTCCCCAAACAGTTTGTCTCAGAAAACTGAGGTTAAGAAAAAGCCCTGCAAAACCTACAACAGCACTTAAGGCTCCATTGCCATCCATTTGCACTCAGACATACAACTATCTGCAATACCTCAAGAACAGCACATGGCTGCTTCTAGCAGGCACACCCTTTAATAAGGCGTTTGCACACAAACCCAAAGAATTCCTACATTGAAGGCAGCAAAGAAAGAAACAGAGACTTATTTCCCAGGGCCAATCCCCCTCTGTTTCCTGACATCAGAGACTTTTTCCCATGGAAAGTGAGATGTGAGCAAGGAGGAGGGCAGCTCTTTTGGCACCACAGCAGGGAAGCTCAATACACAGGACATAACAGAGCAGAGTACGGAGAGAACAAAATCCTCTTACAGTGACAGAAAAGAATTTGTAAAGTCAAGACTGAAGGAGAAAAAAAAAATAGATACATGAACAAATACTGTAAAATGTTGGAACAGTTTTTTTACCAGAGTATTTTAATTAAACATTAGCTAAACCAGATTTGGCAGCCCTGGCTGTTTGCCATCCTGGCCACGCAGTAGACAAGGCAATGCAATGCAGTGCTCCAGTCTACTGGTGAGAAATTCTGCAAATCCTGTGTATCCGCTCACCCCTGACCTCCACAGTCCTGCCTCCTCCTCTCAAGCCCACCCCTACATACCCAGTATCAGCACACTGAAAAGCATTTAACAGAGCCATGCTCTAACAGCTGAAGATGCAAAAGCTGAGACCCTCTTCCACAAAAACTCTTGACTGACACTTTGCTGGCCATAGCCAGTCCCAGTGAAAGCTGAGCCTGGTACAACACCCTCTAGGCAGCATCCCACTTACATCCGCTTGTACCGTGAAGACAAGCTGCAGACATGAAGCATTTGCCTTCCACTTCAGTGCTATAGCCTCAAGAAAAAGATAGTTGCATTTTAGATGGCCACGGTGACTTAAAACCTTAGGTTATATGGAAGCATATATCTATTTTATCCTAGTGTGAAAGAGGCAAATAAATCCAGTGTCTTACTTTGTTCCTGGTAAAATTTCTACTTTCAGGTACCCAGCACCCCAAACTGCCTATCCAGATCACTTCAGCTCTGTGGGACAACTAGGTTAGCAATTCAGATGCTGCTACTGCACCAACACAGCACCATAACTGGAACAGGTCCAATTGAGTGATTTTCTGAGCCAGGCTTACTGCTACCTGAGTTGCCCTGACTGCAGTGGGGCAGGATCTTACAGCCCTGGCAGGGAGCTGGAAAAAATATGTGGACAGGATTACATGTACAGATATCAAAAAAAATACTGTTCAAAGCTACTGAGGCAGAAGTAGTTCACCCAAGCCTTCACTCCCAGTATTGACTCACAGGTATCTAATGCAACAGTTCATTTAACATGCAGAAGAAAATTTGCCAACTTTAACAATCTTAACAGAGATTATTCAATAAGCCACTAAGAAAAAAAAAAGTGTCTTTACAGCACCAAATGCCTGTTAGAGGTCTTTTGCTATTGAGGTATTTAGTACTTACTGGTCTGTCATTACACTGGAAGATGTTTATCTTTAGATGAGAAATTTAAGGCTTTGATCAAAAGAGCTTTTTTTTTGACAGACTTCCTCTGTCAAAGAGCACAGTCACAAGCAGCTAGTGCATGTCCCACAACAATAAAACCAGATGGCCTGAGCTTTTTTCTTATTACTCCAGTTAAGGGAATTCAGTCTGTTCCTTGAACATTAGCTCCAAGTAAGGGCTCTGGACAAAGGCAGACACGGAAAGCACTCAAAAACCTACCACAGCTGTGAACTTGGAGGGCAGATTCACTTAGACTAATACCCTTTATTAAATTTCAAGGTTCTTCAATATGGTATTTTTCAAATCTTGCCAACATTGAACTACTAACCCCCTCCCTTAAAAATTACTGTCTGTCCTAGCTAGTTATTACATTGTCTGAAGCACACAGGCTCAGATTTTCATACAGAAATATACACACATCTTCTGGTTAGCAGACAGACATTATCTGCTCGCAAAGAGATCACACAGGATTTACACAACCACTGTTCTGGGGCAGATCTCCCTAAAAGATACTGCACAAACAGGGAAAACAAACAAACACCACTAGCATGAGAGTGTTGACAACAGCAGTACAGTGAAAAGGCAACCTGACGCAAAATTAAAAATGTTTGCTAAACCAGTCTTTCCCTTGAGGTTTCTGATGGAACTCCATTCCTGTGCATTCACTTTCCCTAGTCCTCCTCCCTCCATTTCCTTAAAAAAGGTCTTGTTTCAGTCTTATGTATCTGCTACCACAAGTCCAACCACATCCATTTACAGAGACTGAGCACTAATACAGTACATGAACCTCAGGACTATCATACCAAGGGGACAGTGATGCAACAGCAACCACAGCCCATGCTTCTGGAGCCAAGTCTTAAAACTGGTTTCAGTCTGTTAAGTGCTGACACTGGCAGAAGTCTGAAAGGCATCATAAGATATGTCCTAAGATACTTGACTTCTCACAAAGTTTAGGGAGTCTCATTTTACCAAACCTATTTCGTGTCTGTGAGGTTATCAGGAAATAACTACATGCACTAACAGAATGTTTAAAATTAATTTTTCTGCCTATAGATATACACATCCTTTACCCTACTTTTAAACTTCAGGCTTTCTACAGTCCCATCAAGTGAGATTTTAGTAGAGGAAATACATTAAAAGACATTAAGTTGCTCTGACAATATCTTACGTATAAAGATATCACAGCATGGACATCTTTTCTAGTAGAGTCCTTTAACCTTGTGCAGAAAAATAATATGGTTCATTTTATCTTAACTTCAGTGTAATTATTCTGTATGTTTGAAAGGACAAGAAGACAGAATAACGAAGCTGAAAGAACTACATGAAAATTCACCTCCAAGCAATTT
This sequence comes from Pedionomus torquatus, assembly GCA_013398155.1. Classification (NCBI taxonomy): domain Eukaryota; kingdom Metazoa; phylum Chordata; class Aves; order Charadriiformes; family Pedionomidae; genus Pedionomus; species Pedionomus torquatus. The sequence goes on from VZRU01019199.1 coordinate 86,530, forward strand.
CAGTTAGGCTCAAGTGTTGCTATCTGCAATTACAAAGAAGAAACACAATTTTTCAGCCTATTGCCCAACTACTTCCATGCACATAACTGCCAGCCTCACTGTTTACAGTAATGCTTTACATCACTGTTTCCAGCAATGCTTTACATAACTCCTAAATAAAATCATAACTGCTTATCTTTGCATGTTTTTCTAGCTGGTCACCTCAAGGCATTATAGGTATCCCCCAAGACTCAGGTTAACAAAGAACACTTTTCTAATTTTAGCTCCTTTCTATGAACTGCACCATTGACCTTGAAAAACTGCAAGCCTAAGGAAGCACTGATGGATCCTGAAGAGGAAGTGAACACCAATTACAAGTTACTTCTTTCCCTTACAGGCTATCCTATCTTCATTTGCCTAGGCGATTAACACAGCCAAGTTTGAAGGTAGCTTAGACAAGGGTACACTGGTAATTAATCAGTCTAGTTAGAAGATTAGCTTAGTTTTCACATGCTTACAGCAAGAAGGACCTTTTTCATGCAGGCTTTAAAGAAAGACAATTTTTTTAAAAGGTTGGCTAGTCAGATTAGCACATCACTGGAGGTTTGAGGCATTCAAAACAATATTGCACATTCCAGCAGGAATTTCCAACAAGCTTTCCTTCTCCAGAGGCTAATTCATGAGGAAACAAGTAGTAAAGTGTGAAAAGTTTGTCAGCTTTATACATTCACTGCTTTCTTAAATAAAGGACTTATTTGAATTCCATGTATTTTGACACATTCACCATTTGCCTTGTTCATTTTACTGGAATTACTTTAACCCGTTGACTTTTTATTAGCAATCTATATTAACAATCTTCAATAAAAAATCCAATATTTTTACCATATGGATTTCATTTCCTTATGTTTTACCTACTGTGACCTCAGTTCAACTTAACACAAGTGGAGTGTAAATGAAATGAAAAGGGCAGTTTAATATTGCCAGGCTAGTAAAATACTAGCCTAACTACTCAACTATTAACAACACAGAAAAATATTGGTGTTTACAGTATGTCTCAATGTACCTGTAACTGGGTTTAGTCAGAAGAAAAATTCTAAGTTTCTTGCCTACAAATGCAATCAAATTTATTTCTAGCATTAGAAAGTATATATTTCATTCTTCTCCGAAAAGAATTGCAGGTATATCGATAAGTCCAATGTACACACACCCCTACACAATGGGAGGAGTGACTTCTGGATGGTAAAATATTTTGAAGATTACTCAAAAAGGGTAATAAGCTCTTCTGTAAGGCATTCATCCCTATAAAATGAGAGAAGCAGAGGCATAAGAAGTTAACAGCAAAAGGTGTGGTGCCCACAGACTTCTGCTGAACACCAGAGGCAGCTTCCATTATGTATAGTCACATCAATACTGCCACCTGTGGCCACAACCCCACCCATAAACTTTTGTGGATCAAGTATGGGGCAGAAAGCTACTGCAGAAGCAAGGGGAAAGAACAGGAAAGTGGGGCTTGAGACCATCAGGAGGAAGGGCAGGGTGCATACTGAACTCACCAGTGGTGGCGGTAAGCCCAAATTCAGGTTTGTCTGCCCCTCGTCTGTTTGCACACATTTATGTTGACCCACAGATCTATCACACTCCTGCTGTTGTCAGTTTAGGCACTTTGCTGTGCAAACAGCAACTAGGATCACCCTCATTAAGTCTGAGACATCTTAGCCAACATGCAGGACCAGAATAAAGTACAAGACGTTCCCAGTTCCTAAGGAAGCCCGAGGAACTGAAGAAACTAAGCATGTCTGACAAGAGCTACCTATGCTTCACCAAAGACAAAATAGTTGGAGTCCCAAGGAAGAGAATAACACAAGTCTTTGGACACTGTTGTTATTCTTTAGTAGAAATTCAAGAGACTGATGGACATTTAAACAGTAACCAACTAGAATAATGCCCTGCAAATACTGCACAGGGCTTTTGGCTAAATCAGAACCTTGTCCCACTTTTTCAATTTTGAAAATGTCAGAAAGCTCATCTGCATTACCAGCTGGGACCAGAACAGTGATTTCTACATATACTTGTGGTAAATCCCTACTACCTGGAGACTACTTTTGACTGTGAGAAAGGAGAAAGACAAGAAAAAACGGTATGGAGGAGTGAAAGAGAGAGGAAGGGAAGAGTCCCTTACAACTCCTGCAAAAGGTCCAACATAATATTCTATTTGGGAAGAACATCTGCTAAATCAATTCAATATTCAGATCACTGGAAGCTGATCAAAAGCTTCCTACAAGCAAACTCACAGTACAGTAGTCAGTTGGACAAACTGTGGTTAAGGTGCTTAAAGAACAGAAAGAGAGGATGACAAGTAAGAACACTGCAGTGAAAGACAGGGAACCTGAGAAGAAAGCTGTGCCTGAGTGTCACTGAGAACTCAGACAAGAGCTACAGGAGTTTCAGGATCTGAACTATAGGGAGGACTGAAACACCTATATAGGAAAAGCCATAAGCAAGAGTATCACTTAAGCACTGATTAACTTTGAAGTCACCAGGAGAAAGACTGCAGTGCAGAAACCCTCATCCCTGATATCTGGTCATAATACTTCCTTTGATAATTCCTCATCCCCTTCCCCAGCCAATCTGTTGTAGAGTCCTTCTGCCAAGGTCTGAACAAATCATCTGCTTCACTCTCTCCATATTCTGAAAGGATATCCAGAAAACATCTGCAATGTTGCAGCAGATTTCTCCTTCAAGATACAAACACAATCATGTGAATAATAAAAAAAAACATGCATGCCATAAGGTATCCAGCTTTAAATCTGAAGAACACATTTCTTTCTAACTGCCTTGCTTTTTGTTCTTAAATAATTATGACAGTCATAATATTTTTGAATTCTGCAAATTCAAATTCTTTGATTTACAGGGTTAATAGCTTGTATCAATCTTAGTAGGGACAACAAACTTCAGCATCAGGGATAATACACTTGGAAATTTATTTTGAACCTGCAGACCCATAACATGAAATTAAATTATTTTAATGCAAAAATCAAACCAAACCAGAAAAAAATGGCTTAAAATTCACAAAAAAAAATATAAAGAATTGCTGTATTATACAGTATATCAACATAGGTATAGGTATGGTAACTTTAGGTGACGAGCAGGACCTCTGAGCACCGAGAAGCAGAGTCAGAACATAGCCATGGTGGTTCTTGCCCCTCCATCTGACATTCCAGCTCCAGCTGAGCTGCTTGTGAAACAGCTCCCAAAAGCACTGTGCACTCAGCAGCTGTTTCTGCAGCTGAGATGACCCAGCACTAGCAGGAACCACACAATAAGGATGGAGGTGCAGTATCAGTCTCCCAAGCTAGGGTCTCACCTACAATCCACTGCGTTACTCCACACAGGTGCAGAGATGCACAGGGGATGGAGATACTCCTTTGTTCATGCCTCATGGGTGAGGTCGTAGGTTCTTACAGGAAGAAGGCAAACTCTGAACTGGTTATCTACATGAGTACACTGAGGAAGTCCCAGGTCAGCAATGACCACAGTTATCTGAAGCCTGCTTAGCTGCCTCCACTCCACAGAAGACAAGCAAGTTCTTGCAGAGTTATTAGAGCTGGCACCACTGGCTCCAAGGTAACCTCCTCATTCTCCCTGCTGGGTCACTTGAGGTGCACACCATAAGAGGCAGGCAGATGTTGCTTGCAAGGCAATTGCTTATATTGCTTTTTAACAACCCTAGCCCTTATTTCTTTATTTACACACATAACCAGTAATAAAACTTATATTTTCCTTCATCATGAGGAGTTAGATCTATAGGAGAGAAAAAAAACCACAAGGGATTTAAGTCTCTGATCACAGACCTTTGAGCGAGTTTTGAGAAGGGCAAACAAACCCACACACCCTTTCTCTCAGTATACCCAGTACCTAAATACTGATACTACAAACTGCTGAGTGACAATGACACATCTACGACCCTATACACTACTGCAAGGTCAGATGCATCATGAGCCAGATGTTCCTCCTAACTTATCAATAAACCAAGTATTTCCAGCTCCAGAATAAGTCACTGACAGCTGCATCCACAAGATAAGTTCCCACCTAAATCTTACACTCACAAGAATTAGTTCTACTGAATTCACGTTCCCTCTAAACTGGCAGAAAACTTCATCAATCTCATCTTGAGGAACTTAATTTTTCAGGTTACTTGCTTGTGTGTACTCCATAGCCCACTTAGGAAGGGAAGTTTGGATTAGTGCATCAGTTACTGACCACAGGACAGCCACCTTGATGCCTTAAATCCATTTCCACTGACGAAAGTGCCACGGTGACAAGACTAAACATCAGTTATGAATAAAATACCAGGAGTATATTAGAAGCATGGTATAAACAGCTCAAAACAAGCATTCTGCTTGAAATAGCAATACCAAAACCACTAAAAAAAAAAAGGTAGCTTAGGTAGCTTACAGTGACTGTTATGGCAACCATAGTACAAGCAACACACAAACTTAGCATCAAATTAATGTATTTGCAAGTTTTGAATTCTCTACCCAACAAGGAACTTCACAACCTCAAGGGCTGAACATTGGCTTTTATTAACTTTTGCTTTGCTGCAGTCTGTTTTCTTTGTTGAAACTATTTAAAAATTCAAGACTTTTGTTAGGACTTACAATGTTTCTTCCCCCAAGCTTTGCCCCATTTTTCAGTTCATGCTCCTTAGTAAGCTTCCTTATAATTATACATTTACAGCTGCTACAAAAAGCAAAGCAGTCGGAAAAAAAAAGTAGCTACTCCATCATCAGTATCTTGACCAGGTGAGTTTCTGCCATTCCTCTTTTATATGGGTACTATTTCTGTAAACACCCAACACCACAGCAAGCCTTCATCAGCACAGGACCTGTACCCTCCTGCCAAGGGTAAGCACAAGTGAAAACTACTTCTACTTAACTGGTAATAGTTTTCATGCAAACAGTCAACTTCCAAGAAAGTCTATACTTTTAAACCTGAGGAAATTAAATTGAAATAACTTTATTAGATGTAAATTTGCATCCCAAAAGTGCCTGTGCAGCTAGTGCAGACCAATTCTCCTGCTGTTGTAAGAACCCAAAAGTCTTGTTTATTGAAGCAACATTTGCAACTTGGACTGAAACAGTCTACCAGCCAGCACCCTCACACCATAGTTTCAGGAAAAAAAATGGATACAGGTGAATGTTACAGAAATACACCTCTAATTTTGTCAGAAGCCTCTGTAAACATTTATGGAGCTACTTAATTTTGTTTACGTGTGAGGGGTGTGGGGGGAAGAGAGAAGGAAAGAAAAAAAGGGAAACTGCTGACTGTTATTGCTATGGTTCAGAGTGATAGGAAACACCAGCCCTTGTTTTGCCTGTTACTAGCCACAATACTAAGAAATTTGATTCACTTTGTTCTAAAATAACTGTCATCAGTGAAATCTTCAGCAAAATCATGTGGTCTTACTTCTCGTGATCTGTATGAAGATAGACACTAGATTGCAAGCAAAGAGTTTGCTTTACATGTGATAAAAATCTGAATATTTTCTGGACCATGGTAACTCATAAACACCATTACCATAGTTAGAGGTGATGTAAATTCCAAGTCACAGACAATCCAATCCTTGTAAATAAGGTGTCTACCCACCTTCAGTAGCCAGCTGCTATGCAACTTCAAATGACAAACCAAGGCTAGTTCATCTCTACTAAATCACAGTGGAGACATCTGTGCTCTGCAATGGCCTGAAAAGCCATATTCAAAACAACTTCTGAGCTCAGATGTAGTGAAATCACATTTACAGGGTGCCTGGTATTGTAAAAGCAGCTGACCATTTTTCTTTAGTAAAAGCTCTGTCCCAGATTCATCTAAACATAATCCCAGCTCTCCTCAGGACTCCTTCATTTTCCTTTTCAGGACACCACCACAGAGCCATGCTGATATTTCAATGTATTATTTATTTTGCTATACTGTATTGAGAACACATGGAATTTAAAACTTGTTTATCCCTGAAAAGAAGCCAGCCAGCTATTGATTGGATAAATCAGTTGCACCTGAAAAACTAAAAATCCCAGAAATAAGCAGCACATACCACAAGTCACATCTTGTCCCTACAGCTTTGAGGCCCTGCAAAAAAAAAAAACCCAAAAATACTACAGCAGAACAGTTGTTTTACCACCAGAAAAGTGTGGAAAAGCATCTCAAATCTTACTTTGTGTACATAAAAGTGGGGTTTTTTCTTTCCTGTTCAAGTAGTCTAGTATATAGACAGTTTCTTAACAATTTTCTTACTCATGCCATTGCCTGGTGAACACAGCAGTGCCTCTGTTGATACTTAGTGACTCCAAAAAACTGCAGCGTTAGAGACAAAATTCCCTCAGAAACATTTCTCTAACTTAAAACTTCCTGGGCGGCAGGAGAGCTGAGAGCAACCCAAACGGTGGCAGGCAGCACTGCAGCAGGGGCAGCCAGGAGGACACCATGGTGACACACACTGCTACTTCTAGTATGCCCCAGTCCACACCTAGGCATTTCCCGCAGATTTTGCTGCAGCACCACACACGTTTCCCAGATCTGTATGTCCAGCAGTAACACAGCTTAAATCAAATCAGCCTGCCGTTCCCCCAACTGCTTGTGCTCATCCCTGCTCCAGCTACTACATCATGTTGGCAGACCTGCCTGTGGGTTTATGCTATGAGCCAGACTGGGGACCTAATCCAGCCAAAAATAATCCCATTGAAGGAGTCAAGGCTGCTTCTTCCACCAGCAGAGCTGACTGGAAACACATGCAAAACCACAGATTCTGGATGCGGTTCCAGAGCAAGTTAAATATTTAAATTCTGGCTGCCGCAGTTCCACCTGGCTAGAAAGACCCCTGAACTTGGGACTGCAGGCTGAGCTGAGATCTACAGCCAGCCCCTGCCGAGGCCTGAAGTGACTGCAAATCCAGGAATGCAAATCAGCTCTGCAAAGAGAGATTAGCTTCCTGGAAGATTAGCTCTCGGTGCCATCATATGCACATTGGTAGGAGGTGTGGACCACAGCAACTTAGAGCAGATGAAGGCACCTTAGCAAGTCCAGGCTGCTGAAACCCCACCAGTTGCAACAGTCTGCAGCAAGGTGGGAGCTGGGATCAAAACGTAATTACCACCAGTTAAAAACAGCAACTTCTCTCATGAAAGATGATAACCCTAGATACAGGATCATGTTTTCAGCAAAGCAAACCTGTGTGCTTGTTTAGTTTTCAAGCTTTTTACCTTGTGTCATCTGAGCCAGACTTAGATACCCCGTGTACTTACCTCTGATTCTTCAAAACAGCTTTGAAACACACATTTAAAAACACGATTACTGGCCTATACTTTGACATTACAACCCCGTGAAAGAGTGGTTGCCTTAATAAAGCACATTTCTGTGCAGAGTTTGGGCATTTCCCGTTCCAGCTGCCCCTGGATTAATCTGTGCTATGCTCCTAGAAGCTGTGAGGGCTCTGATTCTGCAAATATAAACAGTGCACTGAGCAGCTTTACAAAAGAAGCACAAATGCAAGGAGGATACCCTTAGTTTTCAGAAGAAACAGCTAGTAGAGGATCAATAGGGTGAATGACCACGTATTTCCCAGCAGACTTTGGAGCCTGGTAAGAATCGGTTTAAATACCTTCTAGATGCCACAAGAGCTTTTACTGCACTTTGAAAGAAGCGGGTCAGAGTCCACAGGGAAGGACTGGCAGAAACCACATCCTTCATCACCCACTTAAACTGAAGCTGCAGACAACTTAGTCTGATACACACACCCAAGGCAAGAGAAGCATCCAGGACAAGGATGGTAGTTTCAAGCCAGCTCGAGCCTGGCTTGGAGGCAGGACAAGTCCTTAGGGGCTTGCAGTGGTTTGCCAGTAGTTGCGAGTCAGAACTGCAAGGTGCTCCTTGAATCTGACTCCTGAAGAATTTATACCTGGCTGACCATTTAACTTAGGCAATAAGTGATAACAAAGAATGGATATAATTCCTCCAGGTAAGTGTTCCTTGCAAGTGTACACTCATTTGAGCAAAACAGTAATTTAATACTGAAATTGGCCACCAGCACAAGTTCTTAATGGCTGTGCATTTGCTCAGGCATTTCAAAAAGTATTTAGCAGCTGTGCAGAGTTAGTATGAACACCATCTGATTCAGCAACTCTCTTGATGGGTAGTAGGGAGGTTCGTCTCCAAGAGACAGCATCCCTTCTCTCCATGAGAGGGAGAGAACAGCCCCATCCCTTCCCTCTGCTGCCACATGTCCCACTTCAACACCCTACCAATGCCCTTGACCATTACACAGCATCCTGCAGGCACTACCTGCCCCATCCCAACAGTGGACCAGGGTACCCTTGGGACAGTGCCATAGCAGCTAGCAAAACATAAGTGGAGCAGTGCCAGGAGCAAGGAGCTGGTCACCATCACAAACCTGATATTGCACCAGGTGCTCAGCAGGCCCCTTCTTTCCACAGCTGTGAAGATAAGGCAGTATGTATGCAGCAGACAATGCTCTTCAAAGCCCAGATGGCACCAGCCTGAAGAAAACACTAGTGTTTCTTCTGAAGGTGAACACAAGCACTGAGGTGCAGGAAGTCCTGACCTACTAGTGAGCTGTGCAGGACCTAGGCTGGGACAGGAGCTATCTCATAAAGGACCAGCAAACAATGTTCCCACAGCAGCAACTCCCCTCAGCTTGCCTCCCCTCCCCAGAGGGTGGGCACCCAGCCCCTACCCTCCCTGATTATGCTCCCCAGGACAGGGTGGGCATCACTTATCCCCCATCCAGCACCTGCTCTTTCATCCCAAAACATGTGGCAGTTCAACAATACCTGTTCCAAAAAAACACCAAAAAAGCCTGAGCAAGTGAAGCAAACATAGCAGGTTAATCATTTCCTGCAAGGAGCAGAGCGCAGGAGAGCACAGTCACTTATCATCCCACTGAAATATGATCTGCCAGACCTGCCTATCACTGCCAGGCTTTTTTTTTTTTCTACTTCACAGGTAAAC
>VZRU01019199.1:100153-153402 GCA_013398155.1 Pedionomus torquatus
AAGGGGGGAAAAAAAAAAAAAAAAAAAAAAAAAAAAAAGAGAAGTAAAAAGGAGTAAAAACTTCTAAACCAAATAGGAAGCAAAACTAACAAAGAAATAAAAGAAGAGGGGGTGGGGGAAGATCTCGAATAAGGGAAAAACCCTAAAACTAAAAAAAAATAGCCCAACTAGTAACAGCAAAGAAAAGTGAAAAAGGCAAATAAAACAAAAAAGGAAAAAAAGGGAGCTTATCCTCCCCCACAAAACTAAAAAAAAAAACAAAACCAAAGAAAACAAAAAACCTAATACGGTACTAAAATAATGGTGGTTATTAACCACTGTTCAAACAGGAANCCTCTGGCATTTTGGTAGTGCGAGGTTGTGAAGATGAGGCCAGAAAAACCAGGCCCAGAATTGCCACTTGCAGGTTTGCTGTTTCAAAAAACTCTCCCCCTCCACAAGCAGTGTGTCTGTAGAGCTTGAAAGCCACTGCTGCAATCCGCAAGGCACCTTGGAATGAGATGCACTCATTCAGGCCTCTCCCATGTTGGTGCCTCTGTCTGAGGGGTTTTGTGAGGGAGCAGGGCATGTGTCTACATTTGTGGCTTCTCTACAGGGTGTCCCTGATATCCTCAAGAGAGGGCTTGATTTCAGAGAGCAGAGCAACAAATCCATGGGTCTAAGGTTCATGTTTTGTGGCTGCATGCTCTCAGGTGAAATGAAATATGAAATATGAAATGCATCTGGAGATGGGCAAGGCCAGGGATTTCTCAAATGGAAGCATATCATAGAGCAGCACAGGATCTTCCTGGCAGTATCTGAGCCCCTGACATTAAATTCTCTGGAAGACAGTGAATGAAACAGTATCTGTGTGCAGCAACAACCTGCCTCACAAAGCCCACAGGACACAGCACACCTGAGCATGTTTGTGCTCTAATGCATAGCTAGGTACCATGCAATTCTTGATGGGTGTTTGCAGATTGTCTCCGAGATTTTGGTCATTTTGGCTTAAAATAACACACATTGCTGGATCTATAGAGTTTCCTCTGTGATTTTCTACAGGCTTGAGGATGTCTGTAGGTTGTTTGCAAGGCCTTAATTTTGCTCATTCCCTGTCTTACAGGGAATCTTACAGACTGGGAACATCCTGGGGAAAGGAAGACACTGCTGGTAGTAATTAAAATATGCATTATTCAGGAAGAAGGGACTGAGAGGGTACAGGAGAAGAATTATGCCCAACAGGAAACAAGCTACTTTTCTTGAGTTCATTTTGATTTTCTCTGCTCCTCTTTCCTCCCTTCCTAGAGCCCAAGGATGATGGCTTACTGTAAAGATGTATGATGCAGGCACTGGTAGAGCTGGAGTACACATTTGGCTTTCTGAATGTTTTCTTGAATTTTAAACAATCACTAATTTACTTGCTTCTCCTTTTATTAAAGAAAGAAAATGGATGACTAAACCAAACATGGAGATGAAAAAATTGGCTTTCACAACTGAAGTGCATTTGAGTTGATCAAAAATATTACATTTGCTCTAAATGGCCATTTTTACTGCCCTTTACACTGTTATACTTCACCTAAATCAAGAAAATATTGAAGAACATTTTCTCCCACTGTTTCTTTTATTCTTTAGTCAAAATCAGACACTTCAAAGTGTTCTTTAAAATACTTTTTTCTGACTAAAATCAAGTGGCCTTGCCCCCTGAGAAGCTTATTTCTGACAGAGCTGCATCACATTTTAAATTACAACACTTCTTTCTTGAAAGATTTTCAAGCTGATCTGCAGGGCATGTAGATGTGGTGTGACACAGTGATGGAGGGGCTGTCTGCAAGACAGTGCCAGTCTCTGGTGTGCTTTCTTGCTCCTTCATCACTGTGGTTGGAAAGACAAGAGTGTGTGCATCATGTGCATATACATTGACACATCTATTGAGAAAGTGTTCATCCTTCTTCTCAGTATCTGTACCTGGAACATGTCTTTTCTCTCCTCTGCCCTATGGTTTCCCTTGCCCTGGATTGGTCCCAGCATTTTTGTCACTGCATGGGGACTCAGTGAATTGATTCTGATGAAAAACTAACTTTTTCCTTTTATTGGTAAGGTTATTTATTAGGCCAGCAGTTCCTCTGCCACTTTCACCCAGCTGCCTCTTGAATGCGAGTGTCAGCACAGAGCAGCAGGCAGCCTGAAGGGAGAAATGAAAGGCCAGGCTAGTGAGAAGTGAGAGTAGTTTTCTTTGGCAATGGTAACCTCTATAATGCCCACAGAATAAGAGGCACAGCAGGAACCAAATGCTCTCAGTGGGAGATGAGACAGGTAAAAGAGTATTGGAGTAACAAGCAGTAGCCTGTTCACGACCTTTCGTATTATATTTGTTAATCCCTGTTTTTTTGACTTGAAAGGCAAGTTCCATCAGCTGTTCGTGAGACGAAGATTTAGACAGCTCTGGGAGGAGCCAGGCAGAGGGGTGGCAGCTTGCAGGTGCTGCACATCAGGAAAAGGGAGCAGCCCCTCAGTACCTTCCTTCTTCCCTTCCCTTCCCTTCCTCTCCTCCTTCTTCCCCTTCTGAAGCACCACTGCAGCTGTGCCCAGCACCTTCTCAGCTGGCTAGAAAGTTTTTCTGTAAGAAAGTCAGCACACTGCATTGTCCCACCATCTTACAGGAACTAGAATTGCAGTAAATGGTATAAAATCAACCACAGACTTTTAGTCAGCCTACATCACATCTAAGGCTATGGACCATATTCTCTTTTAAGTACCCAACCTCTGCTTTTATAGTTACTAAGAAGCACACGCTTAAGAAATCAGTGTAGCCAGTTATCTAGAGTAAATGTTTGAATGTGAACATTTCCTGTTCGCACTCTGAGTCCTTTAATGGAGCTTAAGATCAACGTCCTCACCGTATTGTCAAGGACATCGTGCTGTACATAACGTGTTTCCCACTGTTAACCTCCTAACAGTCCAGCTACCAGCCTCCACACGTGCCCATGAGCAAATCAACCCACCCCCACAGGGAGTGAATGTAGGAGCAAGCTCTGACTGATTTGTCTGTTTTTAAATACCCTGACTGTATTTTCAGAGGCAGTTATGGACTGCTCCAGATCTAACCAGGAAACAAGCGGACGGAAAACTGAGGTGAAGGAAGGATGAAAACATACCCCTCCTCCATCTCATTCCCCATAGTTGGACCAAAAAAACTGCAGAGGCCTCTGCTACTTCATGTTTCCTGACAGTCTTGTTGTGTACAAAGGGATTTTATATAGCAGTGGATATTGATATTTGAAATTCTTGGGTGGCTTATGTAGTAGTGACGCAAGTACATGCAGGTAATTAGAGACAGTAAGCTTTTTGTTGGAAACAGAAGCTTTACTGTCACTTTTTCTGTGACAGTACCTTTATTTTATTGGTAAGTCATATGCATTGGCTGGCTGCATTTGTCCTACAGAAAGGAAAACTGCATTTGCTAACTTAAAAGAGGGTGGGGTTTTTCGCTTAAGTATTGCAGAAGAAGACCTGTATTTTTCTTTTTATTTTTTGCAGGACAGAAAGCCTGGCCTGGGCCTTTTTGCAGGAGAGAAAGCATGGGAGATCATGCTGGTAAGCAGTAGTGAGGAGCTGCTTCTTGGGTGGGTCAGTCTGAATCCGTGCAGCATAATACAGAAGATTAGCTCCAGGCAGGCTCCCAAGCTACCACAAGGACCTTTTTGAGTGTTTCTTTCACACAGCTAATTAAAGGCTGACAAGGTCAAGCTGGACTTGCCTCATTGGCACTTGTGTAGATCCAACAGCAGTGTGTCATAACCAAAAACATCCTGCCACTCTTTGTGTTCCCTATGCAGTCAGCATCCCTGACTAGTGGGATGGACCCCGGTTGCCTCAGTATGGTGGGAGAGAGTCCTCAACCCTGGACTGAGGACACCTGAGTCATCAGCTGGACATCAGAGGTGGCCAAATGGGCAGTGTCTCATAGCAGAGCTGGTCTCCCAGTATGATGGCAATGACTTAATCTGAAATTAGGTTAGCAATTTTTACATAAATTCCAGTGAAAATAACTGCTGTGTTTATGAATCCAGATTAATGGTAAAGAGGTGCTCAAAGCAAAACACAAAATTGGGAAATGACATCATATCCCCTCCCTGCCCATCCCCACAGCACAAGTGCTGCTACAGTCTGCTGTGGGTCTCACAAGCAGCCGCCTCCACAGAGAAGGGGATCATCTGCAGGGATAAGCACTGGGAACCAGGCTGGGTTACAGCCTCCCTCTCAGCATGATATTCACGTTTTGCATTATTTATTATTGTGAGGTAAGTAAACAAATATGTCATCACATAACTGGCCACAGGGGTCCCTGGAAAAGCAGAACTAGCTTCAGTGGGGAGGCTGTAACTCCCCTGCTCATGAAAAACAAGACAGGGACATCACTTGCCTTTGCTCCCTGCCTTGTGCTTCCAGAAGGGAGAGGTGTCAGTGCAACCCAGCACTCTCCTTCTTCAATTTCCCTCTCAGCTCTTCCTTTCCAATAAGCAAGGACCTCTGGTCACAGTAGAAATCATAATTGGAAGAGTATATTAAGCTTGAGCTAGGCTGAAGATAAGATTTCTATAGAAATATGAGATTTCACATATTCAAAGTACTGTGGCAAACTGAATGGATGGGTAAAATGGAAACCCAGGACAAAAGTCCTTTTATCTCTCAGCAGCAACTGTTCCTTCCCATGGAGGAAGTGATTTTTACTTCTAAACTGTCCTGGGGTAGAGTCAAAGCACCACTGACTACCAAAACTCAATATCTAGAGGAACACGCTATGCAGATTTTGTAATGGCTGCTAAGGTAATAGGAAATATAACTAAATGAACTCTGCTGGGCATCAATCTAAGTAAAAAATAACAATTATGTTGTTATTTACCTTGAAATTGAAAATTCAGTTTTTAAAAGCAAAATAAATAGTTCATGGGATAGAGGGAAAACAAACACATGGGTGACTTTAAGCCAAACTTTGGGAGAAAGAAATCAGAAGATATGTATTCAAATGTGCACAAAAGTGTTTTTGTATAGCACTGACACCTGAAAACCTGAAAAAAAAACCAAACAAAAAAAAAAAAAAAAAAAAAAAACAAAACCAAAAAAAACCCCACAGGATTAGAGAAGTTACTTCAGTGTCAGAAATCTGTCATCTTTCTACTACTTGCAAATATCATGTTGTTTGCCTTAAAGCTGCAGCTATGAAAGAAAGAAGGTTCTTAAACACTTAAGTTGTTGTAAGGAAAACAGCCTTTCTAGACCTTGTGTTTTGAGGAGAAAGCATTGTGTTTGTGGGGCTATCTATAGAGTCACACCATTATCTCAGTCAAGGGACTGATCTGATTTAACATTCCTCTTCCCTGCCCAAAAATTGTGATTATTTTTTTTCTGAGAAGCCAGCTCAGGTCCAAAAGAGCTGCCTAAGTATAAAAGAGAGGTGAGTGATGAGTGCTGTGCTGTGTGTTTCAGCTTTCTTGCTGAAAGCAAGAAGCAGCGGTAAGATGGGAATACCAAGTTATACCATACCTTGTTCTGTCTACCTCTAATTACTTCATGTTATGCACTCTAGAATTACCTAGGGTGTATTTCTAAGGTATACTTTTATATGCCCTTTGCTATCAGGTGAGAGGTCCCTCTGCTTTTACCCTCCTGGCAAGGTTTTGTTAAATCCTGCCTGCCAAGGTGCCTAAGAAACCAGTTTCTCTGCTTGAACGGGTTTAAAAAAAAAAAGAAGTATTTGTTCAAAATGTTTGGACAAATGCCCTGGTTCCTGCAAAAGTGGCAAGAGTTTAGCAAGACAGAGGTGGAAATCTTTCTACAAGAACTCTGCCAAAAAAAGACCTTTTTCCATTTGTCTGTCGGAATAAATATTTATTCATTTGACAGAGTACTTCGGAGTGGAGTGACCCTCCTTGTCTAGACATAATGAATGACCATAAAAATGAATTCAGAACTGTTTGCATGCACGGAACATCTATGCCTGGATGCAGCTTGTAAATTCAGCAAAAAAAAAAAGCATTCTCTATCACGTTGGATGTAGCAAAAGTAAAACCTTGATTGCTTCTTCACATTATCCCCAAAGTATAAGTGGTCTGCTTGTGGCAGTGTTTCTTTCTTGGAGGGATTTTAGGGTATTTTGGAGTTGTCTGGGTTGGTTTTTTGGTGCTTTTTTTTCTTTTTTTTTTGTTTTTTTTTTTTTTTGTTTTGTTTTGTTTTGTTTTTGGTTTTGCAATACAGCATCTATGTGCTCCTTTGTGGCTGCACATGTTTAGTAATGTTTCCACTCTGCTAAAAGTCCATGCATTATTCACTCATTAATGTATTATTTATTTATTACTTTAGAGGCAGAGTGCTAGGAGCTTTACATTTAGAGCATACTGAGTGACAGCTAAAGCAGCCCTACAACTATTTCTTGCCTGCCAAGAGTTGCCCCGCAGAAATCCCACGGATTTCCACAAGACTAATTCTGGTCTTCTTATTTCCACTACTTTTCCTCTGGCACAGCTCCAGCCTTTTGAAAACCTCCTCATTATTCACATTAGTGTAAAAAAATGAAGAACACGTCTAAAAGACTGACAAATTCAGGCTCTGGGAGACTTGGCAAGGAGAGCTAATTCCAGCATCCAGGATCCTTCATAGGGAACACAGTGTCAGCAGCCTCCTCTTGTTTAAATCAAAATGGCTTCAGTTTGAATTACATTTCTGGAAGCAAGTCTGTGGTATTTCTAAAAGAGAAAGTGTCTTCCTCAGAAAACCAGATCCCAAATCAGTTGCGGCTGTAGCTTTCAATATGTATATTGAAAATCAATATGTAAAATTCCATGTAAAAATGAACCAGAAGCCTGTGTAGGTAGGGGAGCATCGGGATCCTGACACTGGTTCATTGGGTTGTAACAGCACCATTTGTGGAGAGGCCCAAAGCCACCCTCCATTCAAGACTTCTCCTGCCAAACACATGGCAGAGGCAACCCAGTCCCCAGCTCAGGACACTGCTTACCCATCTCACGAGGTGCGTGGTACCCAGGTGGTAGGTTTACCCACAAGGAAGGCTATCAGTCTGCTGCTGAACAATGGCAGCTTAAAGTCTGTGCAAGTTTATAAGGTTTTTCCCAATCTTTTCCATTAGCTATTTTTCCTGCTCCACCTGTAGGTCAGATTGGCAATTGCACTGCTTCAGCATGGACCTGCTTATTTTCTCTAGCCAGGTTACAGGCAGTAAAATATGCTCCCCTGACATGACCAGCATTAATGTTTTCACATAGGGAGGGTACTGTGTCATAGGAACAGCTATTTTTCCTTGGTTTCAACATTCATGTAATAATAACAGCGCAAAGTAACATCTAATTACAGATGACTTCTTAAACAGATGTGCGCTCTTATCCACCTTTTTTTTCTTTCAGTTTATGATTTGTCAATA
This sequence comes from Pedionomus torquatus, assembly GCA_013398155.1. Lineage (NCBI taxonomy): Eukaryota > Metazoa > Chordata > Aves > Charadriiformes > Pedionomidae > Pedionomus > Pedionomus torquatus. Next base: position 107,568 of record VZRU01019199.1, read on the forward strand.
GTTCTGATATGCTTTTGCCAGGCAAAGTCCAGAGTTTTTCCCTGGCAATTGGATTCTGTATGCTCATGTATTCTGGTCTTTAACTATTAAGTGGTTTATATGAATCTTAATTCAAAAAACACATTATGAAAGCCTTACTGAAGACTGGTTAGAGTTCACACTAGCAGTGTAATACCGATATTGCTGTAACTCAAGAGCATAATAATATCTCACTGATCTCTGGTCCTACTTCAACACTTTACTAGTAGCTAGTGACCTCTACTTTTCTGAACAGATTCACCATTTTATTGAAATTTTAAAAGCTCTGATTTTAGCTGCAGACTGAAAGGATGAAGTCAAATTCCTCCTGCATATTGAGAATTGGGTTGCTGAATGACTGGTGTCAATGAGCTTGAACTTATTTTACATATAATTTTACTGGACAGTAGCAAACCAATCATTTCTGTAGCTCCTTATGGACAGAATGGGAGCAAGGAGGAGAACATATTCCTAGACAGCAGTTCACCAATGGCTCAGACCTTCTAGATGGGAAATAAACCTGGGAAAAAAAGATCCTAGCAGCTACACAATACTATATACCAGGAGAATTGCCCTTCAGGTAGTCTAGCTTCACCACCAAAACTGTGATGCTGTTCTCAGGCAAAATCTGGAGTTTGCAAGAGTCCTTGGGGGAGTGCATGCAAGGACAGCTGTTCAAGGCTAAATGATGTAGCTAATGCAAGAATTCACTAATAGTTCCAGGATGCTGAGGAAGGTGGATTACTTTTAGTTTTATCTGATGCCTCATTCCTAGTCTCTGTAAAGTCCAGTCAGACTGCAAAGTAAAGGATGTTTTTATTTAAATCCTAAACCTGTGGATTAAGTGTCTTGGAGTACCTATTGGCACACAACACAATTAAATAAATTATGATGCAACCTATTGTAACAATCACAATTCAGAGCAATTGTAGTCACTGACAAAACTACTGCTCTGCAATAATCTGACTCTGTGCTTTATCATGAAACTTTTTTAATTAAAGTGCTATTTGCCTCTGGTAGACTTGAGATTAGCTCTGTAGTCACACTATCTGGATATCCAACAGAAATTTTAAGGTGTTACAGTAGGTATTTCACACTTTGTTCTCGTAACTAACAGTTCTTAAGTACCAATTTCTTTTTCAGCATTAGACAGTGTGTTTGAAGAATATTTTGACAATTACCCACTTCATGGCTAGAAGTGCCAAGTCTGGTTTATCTGAATGATAACAGAAGTTACTCAAGGATTGATAAGGCTGACACAGATTGGTGTTCTAATTTTCAAAGCTGGAAACATTGCCTGGATTGAATAGTGTAGGCACTGGATTGATTAGTGTTTCCAGAAGCAGTGTGTGCAGACATTACCACTGATGGCCTCTGGACCCAAATGTAAAGGACAGCATTTGTCTTTCTGAGCAGAAGTCGTAGAATCATGCAATAGTTTGTGTTGAAAGGGACCTTAAAGACCATGTAGTTCCAACCTATCTGTCATAGGCTCCCGCTAGACAAGGTTGCCCAAAGCCACATCCAGCCTGGTTTTGAACACCTCCAGGGATGAGGCAATCGAACTTCTCTGGGCAGCCTGTTCCAGTGCCTCACCACCCCTACAGTAAGGAATTTCTTTCTAATACCTAGTCTAAATCTACCCTCTTTCAGTTTAAAACCGTCACCCCTCACCCTATCACTACAGTTCCTCAGAAAGAGTCACTCTCCATCTCTTTTGTGGGCCCCCTTCAGGTACTCCCCAGAGCCTTCACTTCTGAAGTGACCTTGGATGCTTCCAGGGGTGGGGCTTTCACAACTTCTTTGAGCAACTGTGCCAGTGTCTCCCCACCCTCATAGTAAACAATTTCTTCCAAATATCCAATCTAAAGCTATCCTATTTTCAGTTTAAAACTGTTATCCCCTCTCCTATCACTACAGGCCTCTGTAAAAAGTCTCTTTCAAGCTTTCCTATAAGTCTCCTTTAAGTATTCAAAGGCCCTTATAAGGTCTTCCCAGGAGCCTTCTCTTCTCCAGGCTGAACAACCCCAACTCTCAGCCTGTCCTCAGAGGAGAGGTGCTCCAGCCCTCCTTTGGACTCACTCCAACAGGTCCATCTCTTTTCTGTGCTGATAACTCCAAAACTGGATGCAGTACTCCATAGTGGGTCTCACCAGAGCTGAGTAGTGGGGTAGAATTACCTCCCTTGACCTGCTGGCCATATTTCTTTTGGTGCAAAAGAAATGCATGAATTTCTTTCATAAAAAAAAAGCATGCAGTTGGCTTTCTAAGCTATGAACACCCATTGCCAGCTCATGTTGAGCTTCCTGCCCACCAACACCTCCAAGTCCTTCTCTTCTCAATGGACTGCTCTCGATTCATTCTCCACTCAGGCTGAATTTGTGCCTGGGATTGCTATGAACTGGGCACACAAGCTTGCATTTGGCCTGCTTGAACTTCATGAGATTTCAACAGACACACCTCGAAAGCCTGTCCAGGTCCCTCTGGATGGCATCTCTTCCATCCAGTGTGTTGATCGTGCCATACAGCTTGGAACTCAACAGCACTGTCCATGTTGCCAGCAAAGATATTAAACACTAGTCCCAGTAACGATCCCTGAACACCACTCATCTCTGATTTCCATTTGGACATCAAGATGCCAACACTGTGAGTACAGCTGTTCCTGATCCACTGAGTGGCCTATCCATGAAATCCATGTCTTCCCAATGTAGAAACCAGGATGTTGTGTGAAACAGCATTAAATACTTTGCATAAATCCAGGTAAATAACATCTGCTGCTTCCCCCTTATCTACCAATGTTGTAACCCCATTGTAGAAGGCCACCCAACTTGTCAGGTATAAAACACTTTGAAGTGTACCCTAGTGCAGTCAACAGCGGTACACAGATCACAGCTGGTAAACCTTTGTGTTTGCATAATTCTGCAACTGATAGGAAGTCTCACTATAATATGGCTTCTTATATCTTCTCAAGCTATATTGCACATAGAACTTTAGTCTGCTATAATAACACAAAATCATGACTGCAATCCTAATTGGATCAGTTAGGTCCTTTCTGAGAGCCAAAAGTAACATCATGTGAAGTGCATCTGAATGCTCTCAGCAGAGGGTGGATTCACCTCTGTACTGTGAAAGTTTCCATCTGGTGCCACCAGAAACATATAGAAAGGTATGATTTTCAGTTCAGTCTTATATTTTTAGGAAAATCTATGAGGAACTTTAAGTCAATATTTCTTTTCTCTGCTGTCAATGTAAAGCCTTATTAAAAAGTTGCAGAAATGATAAAATGGGATAGGGAGCCATTCAGGTTAGATACTGATGTCACATCAGCACAATATATCCCATGCATAAGTTTACAATTGCAATGGATTAAATAATAATCAGAGCCTGCTTGGCATCCTAATGGAAAGCAAAGCATATGGAGGATCCATGTGATATATTTTAACATTTGGTCTCAGGTATGCATTGTGTTGCATGCCACAAAATGCCACCTCCTCTTATGTTTGCAACCACAGTCTCCATGTACTTGTCTTAAACAATTTACAAGCACACACATAAACACTGCTCTGAATTAAATATCAATTTTTGTTAGTATAACTGTGTCAGCCAGCAGTATATGCATATATGCATGCAAAAGTTTTTGGCGAAATGCAGTCCTACAAGTCAAAGTGTCCATTTTGCCTGATGATGTGCTCCAAAACAAAATTCACTGCTATTGCAGGTTTTCTGGAGATCAGGTGAAGTTTCTGAAAAGTAGCTATGAAGAATATGTGCCAACCTTCTCCCACACTCCTTTTTGGATTGTTACCTTATCGTGTACACAAAAGAGGTTGATTTCTTCCCAGACTGAGACTGGGAGACACAAGTGTAAAAGCTTCATCTCCACTGGAGTGTAATTATACTACCAATCCCCTTCAAATGCAGGTAGATGAGGTAGGTGTACACGTAGGAGATTTAAAATATGGATTTCTAAAATATGGACTTTTTAAATAGTATTTCTGTTGGTTTTACTTAATAAATGGAGAAATTTTTTTCTGTACTGTGTCACAAAAAAAAACAAGAGTTGCCAAAGGACAGTCACAAAACCATGCATTGGTTGTTGGGTTTTTCAGACAGACCTCTTGTGTGAGCTGAGATACACTTCAATTCACATGTAGTTTAACTTTTCCCTATTGGTGACACAGCTGAAAAGGCTCATGTGTTTCACTTAGTCCATCATCTGTTTAGAATAACCTATATTTGGAAATGTATTTCCGATTCAGCCATGGAGATGGCAGAATATCAATAATTCAGCAGTTTTTTGTTTTTTTAAAAGCACATTTGATCCGTTGAAGCTTTTCAGAGGCCCTTAATGCATAGTATAGTGAAGAACTAATGTTATTGCAGTGCTGCTTCAGCTTTTTAGGTTTGGTTGGGTTTTTTGGGGTTTTGTGGTTTTTTTTGTTGTTGTTGTTTGGGGTTTCTTTTTGTTTTTGTTTTTGTTTTTTTTTTTTTGTGAATACCAAATTCTTACAGAACCACAGGTTATTATATAAATTCCCATTGGCCTTTCAGATGCATGGATCATCATACCTTGCAGCAGTATGCTTTTCACATGGAGTTAGATTAGACCCTTTAGGTGATAACATACCCCTGCAGTGCAGTTATGTAGTGAAAGGCCAGATGTCTATTTTGTGCAATTATGTACCATAAAAATATGAATCCCAAATGATTAACTAAAGAACTTTGCCTTTTGCAACCATAGCAACTTTTACTGTGTTATTTTTTAATGGCCATTTACATTTGTTTAACTTTATTAACTTGTTTCATGTTTTCTTTTAAGATGTGCTCAACCTCTTACTACAGACACTAAAGATGAAATACATAGTGTGCCTTTGCAAAAGAGCTAATTAAGGTAAAACAACTGTTTTCAGTATTTTGTGGGCAGTGAATAATGATGTACTGGCTATCATCACACGTGATATGCATTCATTGCAGAGAACAAATCTTTATTTGAATATAGTGAAGCAAAATATCCCCATTCATTATTCTGATGTACACTAAATAACTTTGCATTTGTTACATGGATGATAAATATTTGGCAGATAGATTTATAAACACTTCCACGTTTTATAGATTTATACTGTACACATTCATCCTACACAGAGCATGCCCTTTCACAAGTATACAGACAGCTTTCCTCAGGGGACTTAATCAAAACACTTGGTCAAACATTTCAAAAGTTGGCAATCTGACACAGAGGAGCATACTGGAAAGATGAATTCACAATTGTACCAGCTGGACTTGAAATGAAAAATTCAGAACTCCAAAAGAGAGAATTTATCAAGGCACACACATGCAAACACATATATACAATAGAGATGGCTGCAACCTGCTTTACAGGAGATCACATATAGCAGTAAAGAAACAAAGAAAGAAAGAAACAGAGAGGTCAGGACCATTGCCAAGATCTTGTTGCAGATTAGCAGATCTGGAAGTAAACATGTATAAATGGGAATTTGACTTCAAAGTAGCTCATTACTGTATATACAATATGTACATGTTTTCACGCATTAAGAAATGGAGACTGTCAGAGATTATTATGGTTTTCTTGACAATATATGCACACTAGCACATCAGTGTTTTTGTACACTAAAGATGGTTTGAAAAATTGTACTCCTAGTTGGCTCAGAGCAATTGGCAATTTGTGAGGAAGTTTAGTAGGAGAAACCAGGATCAGAAAATGGCTCACAAAAAACTAGCAAAGAATACATGTTTTTGTTCGGCTGCTCAGCGTTAGAAAATGTTAAGTTTTTAAGAAAATCAGTAACCTGGCAATGTCAATAAATTACAGAGAAGGCAAAGAACTCTACTTTCAGTACCTTATCCCTGATGCTTGATTTCTCCACATCATTACACTGCAAAGGAAACTGTCCACTTAAAAAACCCCACCTAATTATGTATAGTATATTGTCGCATGTATTTGAGGCTAAGTATGAGATACAACTTAGTTGAAACAATGTTATGGAGCTGAGGATAATACATTTTTTTTTTTTTAAAGTTTTAATTTATATTTTTAATACAATATTCGATGGCAAATGGATAAAATAAGCTGTCAGTTGATTCAACAGGCTTGCAGCATGGGATGCTATTAAAAATCCTTTTAGTGTTTGGGAAACATTGCATTTATAGGAAAAAGCCAGGCTAAAATTAACATTAAAAATAACACCTAAATGGCCTAGTTCTCTCACAACAGCAATTCCAGCATGACAGTATGCACAATTATGCATCTAATATTTTTGAAAGAGAAAAGTGAGATCCCAGTCCTGTGAATTACTTCACTGATTTAAATAGGGATTTAAATAGTTTACACACACTATGTTATCATGTAACACTTTGTATGATCCCAAACCACTAGGAAGACAATAAACGCAGTCACTAGCATGTTGGGGCATTTTTTTAAGCTCTTTATAAATGAGCTAGCTTCCCTATAACACTAATTTCATGCCTGCTCTCCTTTTTGTTGCAAATGTCAGTAAAGACTTTCATTTCACTGGTGTAACACTAATAAAATCAGTCACCATATCAGAAGGGATCTGTGGCAGGAAGAGACAGGAAAGGGCTGTAAGTTTTGTCCAAAAAGAAGATGACAGGTTATGTTTTGTAAGATCACTCTCCAAATTTTTATATTCTCTTTTCCCCTTTAAACTATTTGGTTTAAATTTAAAACTTCCAAATAGAAGATAGTGTTACTTACTGCTACTTTGAATGTGAACAGAAATTTCCTATTTTAAACTGCCCGCTCATGATCACACTTAGAGTCTATATGTTACACCCTCACTCCGTGAGTATGTTTTCCTTTTGGAAAGACCCACTGCTTTCCAAAAGTACTATTACATAAGCATTGCTACCTTTTCACAGTGTGCTCCCACATGTTTGTTATAGACTGGTGGTATTCAGTTTACCAATTCGTAGAACACATAGAGAAAAAAATAAATTAGAATTTCAGGCTGCTTGTGTGTGCTTGCTTGTTTGTTTGTTTTAATGTCAATATAGACTTGGTTTTCCTACTGCAAATATACATTGTTAAGTCCTTTGGAAGGAATACACTCTTTCTTCTGCTGACTTTTTAGTTCTGTAGCATGTGTGCATGCCCACTACCAGAGGAAGCATGCTGGAAAGAGTGTGTGTCCTGCAAAGAGGGAAGGTGAATGTGGAAGATGCTAGAGCTTTTGAAAGAGCTCTCCTACCCTCACTGCTCCATGTGTATGTGCTGCCATTTTCACCCTGGATTTGCTCAAATTATAGCCACAAATACTTTATACAGCACTGATTACTGTAGAAGATCTTTGTGGATGTTAATCATTGACTGAAAGACACCCTGGCAATGGCTCTGTTTCAGGCTGGTCAAAGATTGCTGATAACAACAGTACCAAACAATTGCTTAGCCACATTACTAGGACAACAGCAGTTATGTATGCAGAAACACATACAAATGAAAAACATACAATACAAGAAAACACAGATATTACAAAGAAGTTAACATGTTGAAATCCACATGGAAATTTTTGACAGACTTCTAGTTGAATAAGACAAAATTCATAGCTTTTAGGATTTTATGTATCTGAGTGCTGTGCCTCTTAATCACTGTAATGTGACCGGTGCCTTAGCAGGATGTGCTGTTTTGCTATTTGGCACAGTGTGGTAGGGGGAAAAGGCTACAGCTAAGCTAGAGCTTATTTTTCGGACCATTTCAGGAGTTCCCTTCCAATGATCAAAAACTAATGGCCAGCTAAGATGAATCTTGGCATCCCCACAATTTTGCACATGAATAAGTAAAGGATTCTGCACAAAGAACGGAACAGGATGTTATTTGTGTTCAAAGCATAATGCATCATGTAGAAAATAATACTTACTATCATGGAGAATACGGTTTGTAAGTCTTATGTTCACCTGTATTATAGGGAGGTTTGTGTGTAGATATGTGTGTACACTCACCACAAATGTGTCTGTATATGTGTTCACCTCTAACTGTGTTATACTTCTTTACAATGTACAATATTACATAGCTGCAGGCTGGGATTTAAGGAAAACAGCTGGCAGAAATAAAAGTAATTGAAACCTAGTCCTTGAAATCTTACTCTTCATAGTTTGCTTTTAATTTCATTCCATGTACTATTTTTTCCTGATACTCTTCTTTTGAAGGGTCAACTTTTAACTGGGTAAGACAGGCCTACACAAAATTCACGAAGGAGTTTTATCACATACCCAGTGGGGAACAGGCATATGTTACAAGGCACACAGTGAGAGGATAGAAGACATGTATCATTGGTTAGAAAACATGCATTACTATCAGAGAGAAATGCTAGATGACAATGCTAAGCAACAATGAAACTGGAACACATAAGACACTGGACTCCTGCAGAGTACTGTGCTAGTGACAAGTTATGAGCTCTGTCCATTAGCTGCAAGTAGCTTCAACTTGCTTGGTCAGGACTGTGGGTGAAAACTGAGTGGCAGGTGGTAGATGTCCAAAATTAGAAAGAGGCTGAGCAAAAAACCAGATCCTTAGGATACAAAAGAAATTAGCTTAGTAGCTAGCTGTGGGAGAGAGTGATGAAAGCCAGCCTGCCAGCAGTTTCTCCCTCTTGCAGACAGACATGTTCGGCTACAGCTCAGAAGTCTTGATGGCCACAGTGGGGACAAGATCTCTAGAAATTTTATTGGGCATGCGGCATTAAAATGTGTATTCATTAGTACCCTGTGTAGAAAGAACAATACTTTTTTGTCAGGTCATCCTCATCTAAATAACTTTGTTGTTAAGTAATCTTCAATCTTTGGTTATTAGACTGCATAGTCAGAATCAAGCAACATATTCTAGACCTTTGTCAAGCCCGGAAAATTGTTTACAGAAAAGCAGCAGAAAAGCAATTACACCTATATTTTTCCTCATTTTTTTCCTAAGTATTTTGGTCCTAGTAAATGTCGCTTGTGTGAACGTTGTGGGAGGAGACTGCCAATAATTGCTGCTTTATCCATTTTAAGTTAGACAGGATGTACTCCAAGGGCTAGAAAGCATGCTATAAATTACAGGCCAGCATCTTTGGAGATAATTCAACCTACTATCAAGTAAGAAAATAAAATTAATTGGACGTATTTTGTCTTTTTCCTGTTTCTGACATGCTAAGTCACTGCATCAAAGAAAGGTCCGAAATGGGGGTGAAGTTCTTTATAGTAATCTTACACATCTACAGTAGGAGTAACTATTGAAGGATCCTTCCTTTGCAGGAAGAAGCAGGGTATTCATCACTGCAACAAAAATAAAGAATTTAGATAACCATAATGGATCAGAAAATATTCTTTCTCACTTGGTAGAAATTATCAACATTAGATGAAAGCAAATGAGACTGATTTCAGTATATGGACTGGTTGTAGCCTGGATGAGGGTAAGTGCAGTTAAGGGAGATATGAAAGCAGCACTATAACTTGGAAATTTATATTTAATTCAGGTTCTGAACTGAGTTACAGATTTTCTGGCTAACACGTCTCTGCAAATTCCACATTACTGCCTGATCTATGTCTCACCTCGAAAATGCAGGCAAAAGCCTGTTTTTTCATGCTGCATTTCCTGAACTAGCAGCCCTGGAAAGTACTAGTTTAGGAAAATAGCTAATATTTTACAGTGAGTTTAATGAAAATGAAGGCAGGAAATGCAGAGGAAAAGCAGTCTCTTAAACATGTTTTCTTCTGGAACATGATTACTGAACATGTGTTTTCTTTCAAGACTCCAGAGGAAGTGGAGCGTTTCTGTTTTCACTTCTTGTGTCTCTGACCCCCTGAGTGCAAGGATTCATTTTTTAACATTGTGATTGAAATTTCAATTGCATTTCCAGGTTATTAAACAGGAAACATTGTTTGTAGGTTGTATTAGCATGATATCATCTTGTTTAGGTAAAGAGGTGTGACTGGATGTAAATATCTTCCTCTGACTAATTAGCATAGTTTTAAAACTCACAATGGGGAAGAGAGCTAAAGCCCAGCGCAGAGAGGCTGTCCATATGAGGGAATGAGGGTTACATTCATTCTATTGCTAAGAATTAGGATCAGCAGCTGTTCTTCAAGAACAATTAAACAAAGATAAGGCTCCACAGTGGTAAAAAAAAAAAAAAAGAAAAAAGAAAACAAGCAGAGAATAATATTTCCTCCAAATGGAGCTGAGCTAGGTACACCCATGAAAAGACTCCCCCATACCTGCACTCACAGGAGAAGCTGCCTTAAGAGGGTTAGACTGGCTGAAGTACTTTGGAATTTGCCTTTCATCTTGGTTTAAAAAGGGATGGCCAAATTGCAAAAGATACATGGCAAAACTTCTTACTGACTGTCACTTGTGAAGTCAGAAACAAGTGAAAGCAGGAGCAGTGATTTTTCACTTTCTTTAAGATTTGCCCTCTGCTGAAAAAAGCAATTTGGGATACAATGAATTGAATGGCATGAAAGAGAAAAGAGAGAGAGAGTAGAACTTGAGGGAACAGTCTTACTTCACCCCACTTCTCTAAGATGATGAACAAAGAAGATTACTGGAGCCATCAGCAAGGAGGGCTAAAGCTTTTTCACTCCTGTCAAAGTTTTGTAGTACACATTTATGGAAACACACTGGCTAATATCTAGCACAGAAGAAGAAAGTTTCACAGTGTATCATTAATTAGCAATCCTTGTCAGCTCTCCAGAAATCACCAACACCTTGTCCTGGTTTTCTTGCTAGGAGTCTCTACTCAGCAATCTACACAATGCATACCAAATATAGTAGTGCATGTTCCCAGTCAACAACTTGCTAACATGAATACAGCCAATCTGGTTAAAATGTACAAACACAATGAATAAGATATTTTCAAGAAATTAGATTCGGCTAAGTGAAGCTTTACTATCAGACAACTTATAGAACTAATAAAATAAAATTTCTTTGCCAAAAATGAGAATTTGAGCTCTTTTGCAGACAGGTTTCAAATTTTCAAGTAATTAACCATCATGGTTTATACTAATCTAAAAACTGTCAGTCTTCTCTGTCTTCAGGGGGTTATTGTACTTTTTTATCAGCACTCTCACTGGGATGAGCCTTCCAGCTTTACAGAAGAAGAGCACCAAACTTATATCCTACTTCAATTTAAACTAAAAGGAGTTTCCAATTAGTGGTCAGTCAGTTCAGTGACCAAAACAGAAAAATTAGCAGTTTTGATTGCATGTGTTTCACAGCTTTGACACACAAATGTTATCAAGTTCCGTTCTCTGCGGTGTATCAAGGACCTAAACTGGCCACAAAATGACTCTTTGTGTGAGATATAACTGAGCAGACACAGAAAGGAAGTGCAATTCCTACTCTCCAGTTTTTATTACCTGAGTTTGCTTTGCAAGCTGCAAAAAAATACCAAACAGATTCACTAAAGACCAGCAAAATCACTTTAGCTTATAACTTAAGTAACATTTATGTCCAGATCTCCATAGGTTAAGCATTTCTGTTCCAGCCGGTGGATTGCACCTATCTAACCAAGTATAGCTTGAAATTGCATTCACTTCTTCTGTCTTTATGAAATGAATCTTACTGCAAGATCAAGACAAACAATTTATTGTTCAGTCTTGATGTTGGCTTGTGCAGTAGTTCAAAACTGTTGAGCCAGCTGGCTTCCCAGCTGGGGAAATTAGAGATTTAGGTTTTGATTAATATGTTGGAAATACTTGAGTGGATTTTTTTTTCTTTGTTTGTCTCTTCCATTTACATTTACTTTTTCTCCCCTTTCCTATCTACTGTTCTTCATTTTTTTTTTCTTTTTTTGTTTCCCTACCTTACAACTTTCCCCCTAATCCCAGACCATGCAAGGTCTGTGGAGTTGGAAATTTTGTTCATGTTTACTAATTCCAGTTGTTGCTCTATTCCATTCCATCCAAACTTAACGCATGCTTATGATGTAGTGAGGATTTAGGGCAAGAACCAGCACTGAAATCATCATAATTCTACATGTAATGAGATTTTAAGAGTTAACCTTGAACCATAGCCCTCAAAAGTTGAACCTTATTTTTCTGTGGCCCATTTCCTCCACACTGGTCAGGTGACATGAAGTGTTGGATCTGGATGTTCTTCAGAATTACATACAGAAATGGACAGAATGTACTACTTTTAAGTGGACAGTGCATAGCAAGACAATGTAATATTTTACCATTGCTGCTGATGTTTACTCCAAACCTGTACAGAGGCTTCAGATTTCAAAATTTTTGCAGAAATTTTGCAAAATTTCAAGGAAATGAACACATGCTATTTATGAATGGCACAGAGAAACACTGCTCAAATATAATTCCCATTAGAAAAAACAGCCTTGAAGTAACATTAAGAGTATGACTAGTGGACAAAATGGACAAAAGCCACAGGTGCAAAACTAAGTCTAGAATTTTGTTCTTAACCTGGAACTTTTGAAAAAGAATTCTTCCTCCTTTTTTTTTTTTTTTTCAAAACAGAATTTAGAAATTTAAAAGACATGTTTAAGTCTTCTTTAAATACAAAATATTTAATCTCAAGTACCTAGACTGTTTATATTGCAAAATAAAAACACTTCATAAACTTTTTTCTTACTATATCATATTTAAATCATCAACATCAAAACAATGCCCACTAGTTTTCCTTATTTATGCTTTTTGTTAATTCAGCGACTCTTCTCTTTTGTTAATAGCAGAAAACCACATCTTGGGCTAACATTTTGGTGTTACAATGTGTAGCACAGGCATTTGTTATTAATTGAAAAATGCAGTTTTTAAAACCAGTAGAATAAACAGTGACTTTTAAGTGTATTGAGTTATATTCTTATTTGGACTTTTACTGACTCTTTCAGTATGACTAAAATGGTGATTGACATAGAATGCAGCAATAAATATTACTACCCAATTAGGCTTACATATACGTGCAAGAGAAAAAGTAACAAACAAGAAATAATCTATTTTAATCTATACTTGACACAATGACCTTATCTGAAAGCCTAATTTCTTTGGCAACAATACAACCACCTAATAAATGTTGTCAGATATAATTAGAAAAAATACTGATAAATTTTCCCTTATGTTTTATAATAAATTTATTCTTTGAAACTTGAAACTGCAGATAGTTCATCAACTGATACAAATTGTTTTAGTTCCACTGAAAGCAATGCCAGTTTCTCTCATCAAAGGATCAGCTCCTTTTGTCTGCTAATTTTATGGATATATTTCTATTTAATTTCCAAAGCTAACATTTTAAAGAGTTCCCACAGCCTTTTTCATAGCAGTAGGACCGGTGAGGAACTCTTTAATGTAATCCCCAACAGTCCACAGAATATGGCTTAAAAGGAATATATTTACTACCATTTATTCTCTATCCTTGCACTTTCTCCAATAAAGGCATTACCACTCCCTGCAGCCTTGGCATGCCTTCTTTTTAAAGGCCTTTCAGAGAGACATTTGAAAGTGTTAAATGCTGACATATCTCTAGAACTATTAAGAATCAGCAGAGAAAAAGGTTGTAAAAAGAACTGTATGAACTGTGAAGATAATGGTGTTTATTATTGCTTTTCTTTGTTTTGAGATTAAGTTAAAAAAAATAATAATTTGAAATGCTTTAATTGCGTTGTACTTTGTATTGAAGTTATGACTAGGCTAAATTTACTAGGTGATATTCTACAGCCACAAATTTTTATAACCATTTTGTCACAAAGAAAAATGTATTAGAAATTAAAATATCAAACAAACCTTTCTGAAAGCATCTTACTTTTCATATATTTCACTGACCTGAATCCTCCTTTACTCATACTTACAACAACATAAATATTTGCATTGATTCACTCCTGGAAGAGTGACAAATTCACTTTTTAAAAATGGCAAAAATATACTGGGTGTCACAAGTGGGAAAAAAATTAATTTCTGGAGGATCAGCAGTAAAGAGCTCAAGTGCTTATTTTATTTTTCTTTTTGCTGCTCATCCACAAGGGTTTCTCATCTCTTTGGGGTAGCTGGTGCCTTCTCCTCAGCAAATATGGGGTGTAGTTGGTAATCTTTACTTTTGATACTGAATTTACCTAAAAAAAGGTTTCCCAAGAAAGAGGCATTGCCACAAGATTTTACCATCTAAGCACAGCTGCAGAAGCTCAGTATTCTCAACACTGGTGTGGTCTGTAGATTTTCCCAGTTAATGCCACATGCATTGATACATGTAATCTTAACATTCTCTGCACCAATACTACTAAGAAATTCACTTGCATGTCTCTACTGTTACAAAAGTTCACAACTGCATGGCCAAATTTAGCACATAGTTTTAAATACTATGACTGCTTGCATTTTAAGTGTCTAATTATCAGTATGGTTTTTATCTTCCTGGACATGTCACTGGAAGTGTTTTAAGAGGTAGCTTTGCAGTTTGAAGTTAAGTGGTTTTGAATAGCAATGTATGCAAGCAAACAAAAGTGAAATTTTGAAATTTAAAACTTTCATCCAGAGGTTTCTAAATCTCTGGCATTCCAAAGTATCTTTTGAGTTTGATTTCTGACATCTGAGCATTCTAATGAGCATTGAGAATCTGAAGCCTTTGCACCATTAGTCAGGAGAGTTGACATTTGTACAAAGAAGGAAATAAAGAGTAAATGGCTTTTTCCGGTTACATCAACACCTGGGTTCTTGTGTCAGGAAGTCGAAGTCCTACCAGACCTCCACATACTAGAACAGTAGAAGCAAGGAGGATAGGGATTGCTTTGGTGATACCAACAAGGGAACCAAATATTAAGTTTCCAAGTACAGCTGCTGCTTTGCATAGTGCATTCAAAAAGCCGAAGCCTGTTGCCCTAGAAGAGAAAACAGAGGAAAGTTTAAAAACGGGTGAAAGAGTAAAGCCTTTGAGATAAATCTTTAGTGGGAATAAATCATAATATCCCCAATACCTTAAACAGATTTTATACCAACAAGGATTCTGTGCTTGTCTTTATAATACGAAAATAAAGCTCACCTGCTATAGCACTTTATTGAAGCAAATTCATTCTGCTGCCTCAGGGACCAAAATGTGAAATGAATGTCTGAATAGGTAACTTTACACCTCTACAGTATAACAAAGGACTTACAAGTGGAAATTCAGTAACACTTGAAATGCTGAGTTGGGAGACAGAAGGTGGGAAATCTTTTGAGAGCTATTGGGAAAAACGTGATTTGGGGAAAACGTCACAAGAATAAAAGGATGATCATCTTGGGGTACTAAACAGAAATTGATTTCTTACAGGTGGTATACATGTCCAATCAGTGTTTTCTCAAAAGGCAAATGAGACCTCCAATAATAATGAATAATCTCTTAAAGCTAAAGAGAGTAGGGCATAACAAGACTCTGCTTGGTGCAGAAGAGAAACTGAGAAAGTTTCTGAGAAACTTTGGAAAAAAGGGAAAGAAAATAGCTTGCCAACAGAAAGTATGATTCATGCAACTCAGAGAGGCTTTTGCATTGCACTGCTGTGATTTTAGTAGTCTAGATTAAATATTTTAGATGTTTGGTAATTCATGTATAGATGTATTATTCAGACTGTGTTCATTTCAATAAATTGTATTTTGACATGACTGTATGATTCATAATTACAGGAATAGCCTTGTCCTACCAAAAGTGTCTTAACAAAACCCCAAGCAACACTACAGGCTTGGGGAAGAGTGGCTGGAAAACTCCCCAGCAGAAAAGGACCTAGGGGTGCTGTGGACAGCCAGCTTAACATGAGCCAGCAGTGTGCCCAGGTGGCCAAGAAGGCCAACAGCATCCTGGCTTGTATCAGGAACAGCATGGCCAGCAGGAGTAGGGAAGTGATGGTTCCTCTGTACTCTGCACTGGTGAGGCCTCACCTTGACTGCTGTGTTTGGTTCTGGACCTCTCATTACAAGAAGGACATTGAAGTGCTGGAGCATGTCCAGAGGAGAGCTACCAAGCTGGTGAGAGGCCTAGAGAATAAGTCATATGAGGAGAGGCTGAGGGAACTGGACATATTTAGTTTGGAGAAGAGGAGGCTGAGGGGAGACCTCATTGTCCTCTACAACTGCCTGAAAGGAGGTTGTAGAGACATGGTTGTTGGCCTCTTCTCCCAAGTGAATAATGACAGGACCAGAGGAGATGGTATGAGGTTGCAGCAGGGGAAGTTTAGATTAGATATTAGGAAGAATGAATTTACTAAAAGAGTGGTCAGGCACTGGAACAGCCTGCCCAGGGGGGTGGTGGAGTCACCATCCCTGAATGTATTAATAAACATGTAGGGTTTTTTTCTGTGTATATTGTTGGACTCAGTGATCTCAGAGGTCCTTCCCAACTATGAAAATTCTGTGATTCTGTGAAAAATATCCATACAATGGTAGATTCTCTAACATTTCTCAAATCTCTTGGAAGTAAAAATGAGAAAGGATTGTGCTGAGCTCACACTGTGCTCACTGGAATAAAATAATAAGAGTCAGGAGGACAGAAACTTCTTTTCAGAACAAAGTGTTTCTTTCTTGTTAGTGTGAAATAATGCCACTGGAAGCAAAAAGCCTCCAGTCCAAACAGCAGGGATTAACAGAAATGCCAATGGTCTGAGTGAGTAAAAAGAGCCCTAGTTATTGTTTAGAGGTGCATATGAAGGAAAGGAAGAAGAATTGTTCTCAGATGTATCCTGAATTCCTAGGAAGTAATTTTGAGAAGCTTCTAGCAGAGCTCCTATAAAGCAGCTCAGAGAATCAACTTGAAGTAAGCAGACTTAAACCCCACTGAGAGCAAGGATATGAACTACAATGTTCTTCACAGAACTACTTTTTTATTCTCATGAGAGCAGATCATGGAATCAAGGGAGAAGAGGTGCTCTCCATCAAGCAATGATGAATGTGGCCACAGCTCAGAGTATCATCTCTTTCACTCTTTGGCAAATCTGGCTGCTGAACCTCAATACTGTTGATCTGTCCAGCCTTTTGATGTTCCATATCCAAGTCTTATACTGTGGGAGATGTAAAAGCTTCTGTCTAGTATAGTTGACCAGGATATAGGGAGTTTCAGCACTGTCCATACCCTGGCTATCTGACACACTGTGCTTCAGAATTATACCAGTCCTGGTATATTTGAGGACCTGCAGCAGTGGAGGGGTGAAGGTAGGTCTAGATCCTTCTAGTATATTTCTGAACCACTCTAGTTTGTTCCAAAAAGTAGAACTGCAGTTAGCCCACAGAGTCAACTCCAGAATCTGAACAAGATTCAGAAATGTGCTAACAAATAACAGTAGTATTACTACTGCTACTACTCCTACTCCTAATAATAATAGTAATAGTAATAACAGTCAAATTCTTACATCAGTTAAAAGGATGTTTGCAGAACAGAATTAAGACATAGAACAGACTAATTAATATACCTCCAAAAGGTGGGGTTTTTTTCTGTTAAATGTTTGTTTGTCCATGGTTGCAGGCCAAAGTGAAACTTCTTTGCTTAAAGCATTATGGAAGTAAAATCTGAAGAGTTAATATTTATAGTTCCAGTGTCATCTCTGTGTATCATATGCCTTTTCTGACCCCAGGAGAAGACACATATTGGTCTATTTTGGTGGGTGGTTATAATAATAATAAATTTATCATTAGTTTGGCTGCAAGTCTCTTGCAATTGACAGCAGTGTTTCAATCTCTTTAAAATACCTGAGATTTAGCAAAGAAATTATTATTTTGCTTGAAATCATTGTAGATCCATTTTATGCAAAATGAGGCATCTATCCAGACCTTGTATGACAATAAGTAACAGCAATATTTAAAAAAGGAGGGATGGGTCATTCTAATTGCAGAGCAAAAACTTCTTGGAAACACCATAAAAAAAGAAACAGAAGACTCGGATATGCCTTCTTTATGTTGAAAGCCCTCACTTGCTTTTTTTTTTTTCCTAAATTTGATCAAATCTGCCGTACTTTCATATATTACCTATTGCCAAAAAACAGCTAAACATGCACATCCTGCAGATGTCCAACAGTGCAGGCCAGTGACAGTTGCCTGAAAGTACACTGCTGAAAGCGGGTAAAGAAATTTTGGAAGTGTTGCTTGTGAAGCTTTCAGACAGAGAGACACTTGCAGCAGCTCCTTGAAAATGTCTTCCTCCAAGGAGAAATTAGAAAGTTTAAACATGCTCCTTTTAAAGCAGATGTTTGGAGGAATCAATCCAAAGGAGGAATGGGAGATGCACTGAAAGAAACAGTGAACAACTACCCTGCATCTTTCAAAGCCTCTGATAAGATCAAATCTCTGCTGCAGACATCTGTACTACAAGGGCACATAAAGCAGAGCATCAAAAGAATATCTGGAGGAAGCTGACTAGGATGGGGAGAAGACTCTGAGAGGGAAGGAGCTCCTGACTGATGCATCTTCTAGGGTCACTGAGAGTGCAGATAGTAAGGATGAGCATGAAGAGGAAAAACTGTGATAAAATAGACATTATCATAGTCTGGAAAATAGAGTTTATGGAACAGTTTTATCCGACTGCAGCTTATTTGAACAAGTTGGAGTAAGGAGAGAAAAAGAGTCAGAGCTGCTCGAATTTTGGTGTCATTTTATGCACAGAGAATATTTCTAAAGTTATGGTGATGACTGGTTGTGATCAGTGTTTGTACAAGTAAATACAATTTCTTTAGTTACCAGGTATTGATGTAAAACCAAACTTGCCCTGAAATAACAGTAACAGGAAAAAACCTGTTCACGTAGTGAAAATAGACACTTAGTCATCAACAGCTTCAGTGCAGAACTCCTAGATACAAACAAGAAATCTTTGCAATGACAGTAGAAAAACATATGCATATGCTTTACTTGCATTCAGTGTTGGTTTTTGCTGTCTGAAAGAGGTGACACTGTTTGTTTATAACAACTAGTTATAATAGGAGTCTGAATTTTATTTTCTGAGCGATTTGGACCACTTCTTTTTCATGTGCTGGGCTTTACAGATAGCAGATTCAGTGTTGCCACTCTGATTTAGATCTATTATGAATTATATACCAAAGACCGCGTTATTAAGGTTTAAAGTAATTTTGTAGTACAATATCTCTTACATCTGAGCAAAATTAAGGTAATTTGTTGGCACTGGAAAAACAGTTCTGCTTTTTAAAAATTGACTTACTCATTTTTTCCAGTTGTAAGGAGTTATTACTAGTCTAATCCCATTAATGCTATCAAATTATAAACAAGGAAGAGCTAAGACAAAGTCAGCCCATTTTTATTGCCCTTGGCCATCCTGATGATACTAAAATGAATAATGCAGCAGAAGTTAAATCTTTTGATCTTTAAGCAGTTTTCAGGCATGTCCTTTTGACTAAAATATGCACATCACTGTCAGTAAGATTTTTACAGGCTTAAGTAAAATGTTTTTGCAACTTATACGTGAAAAACTTTGTCACTGTTCAAACCTCTGCCTTCATATTCTTCAATTTTATTACTGTGTTTGAATGTGAATTTGTTGTTTACTAATAGTCAGAGCAAAGTCTTTGAGCAAACTATTGAGCTCTAGACAGCAAATTCATACTTGGTTTTTAAATATCTTTCTTAGAACAGTGTTTGTGATTCAAATAATCTAAAATCTATATTAATTTATGCCTTTATAGTTAATTCTGCTGAATTCAGAGAAGTAAAAATAAATATTCTGCAATTCACATACATGCAAAACCACAGTCTTCTCTTGCAACACTAGTACAGTCTCTGCTACAGTGTTTTGGGAAAGTGCTATAATGTATGGAAAGTCTGCAAATGATCAAAGATATGTGATATGTCATCTACACATCATGAATGAATTAAGTGAAAAAAACCCAAAGGCATAGGCCATTACTATGTACAACAATTTCTGTTATGTTGATCACTTGCTGGGTAAAACATTGCCACAAAAACAGGCTTTTTGACTCCATGAACCATCCTTATTACTGGTCAAGCAAGTTCAGTAACAAGAATCCCTTGTCCAGCAAGGGAATATAGTTAAATCCTTCAGGCACATTAGTAAGAAAATGCTGGTGAAACAATTTGTCATTGCCTTACAAAAAAAACGTACGGAATTGTATTGATTATACAAGTGTCAGGTCTGAAATAAAGGTGGATATTAGGGAATAGGAATTTCCCCCCGTGTATATTACTTCTGTTTCTGGGAAAGCTGTGACAAGGAAAAAAAGTTTAGCTTCCTTTCACCCAAGCCCCACATAAAAATGGCATGAGTCCAAACAGTTAAAAATAGAGGGATTATCCACGCCTTTAGATTAAAAGAGCTTGTTTCCTGGTTGCCACATATGCTCCTTAGACCAGGTGCCTATATTCCTACATAAAACATTTCAGGCCCACTTTTCCACTGCTGATAGTGGCTAGCACTTAAAAACTTCATTTTCCTGCACTGGAGTGCTGCTGAATGTGTAGCACAGATACTTGACAATTTTCTTGCCAGAGCCATTGTGCTGAGCATATCCAGCAAGTTCCAAAACACCGTGAATATAACTTTTGTGGGCATTGATGATGTCCAAGGGCTACTAAAATTGAATTTCTGAATGTACTACAGACAATTTTTTTAACATCCAGACACTTTAAGATATTTTAAAAATTTTTTACATAGATACCCACCATAGCTTGGCCAATTATAGCAGTCAGTGTAAACATAAAGCTGTGGAATTTGCCTTCCTGCCTTGGACTACTGCCCAATGCATTGCATAGGTTCAGCATGTCATGCCTTAAAAACATTATCATGAAACTTCAGCAAAATGCAGTTGAACCACATCCACAGGATGGCAGTAGAAAATAGCTGTCAGGAAGTATACTAGAAGACAATGACTGTTGTTATGACTTAAAAGAATAGAAAACGTCTCTACTGGCAGCTGCAGCAATGCAAAATTGGACTTCAGATAACTTATGAACAATGTTTATTACTCTGGTGATAGCTTGTCAGGGCTAAAGAAGAAGAGAAAAAGATAAATATAATCAACTGAAGATGGGCAACTTCTTAATTATGACCAAACCCTTAAGAATTTATTTCAGAGGTATTAAAAAAAGGCAAAACAGGGTGATGTCATTTTATAGCACACCTTGAATTCCAAATATTCCTGGTCAAGATTCAAACCCAAATGCCTGGCAGCTGTAGTAAAACTGATGAATTCTTGGTTATCTGATGCAATCTGACCTTGATTTACTCTGTGGGAGACAACCTGCTTCTGTAACACTTTCTATTTAGGTTTGGGGTATTTGTTATATCTCCCCTCCTTGACAAGAGTTTTGGCTTATGAAGCTGGTGTTTCACAAGTTAGTTCTTAAGAAGATACTTATCACTTATGTGAAGTAAATAAAGTATTTTAAAGTCATAAAGATTTCCTAAATATTACTTCTTCCGAGAATTTTAACTCTCTTCCATTCATATTTGTATTACAGGCAGAGCTAGGAAACTGTGCAATGGTATTGCAAGGCCCTTGGGCACACACATTACAACACAAGCCATAATTAACTCATCGCACAATATTTTTTTTTTCCATGTCACTCTGTCAATGCACAGAACAAATAGAGCTTGAAATTAAAATATAAATGTTGTGAAGAAAACTTGCTTTCCTTCATCTGCTGCAGAGTTGCAAGGTGCACTGTGAATAAGGCTAGGGACTGCAAAATGAGAAAACAGTTTAGTGGTTAAGGTGTCAGGACTGCTGTCAGGAGAAAACATACAATCATTGCGCTTCCACAGGATTTGTATATGATGCAAGCAAGTCACTTAAAGCTAACTAAAAGTTTATTAAGTATGGACTTCACTTTTCTGCCTCCTTAGCCTAGCACCCTCAGGTTCGTGTTGCTGAAGTGTTGAGCACTTACAGCTACAGTAGACGTTACACTTTCAGCCCCTTCCCTCTTCTAAAACGTGCAGTGACTGGGACTGTTGGTACCACACATCTCAAATCAGGCACCTAAAGTAATTTTCAACAATTTCTTTTTCCTCTGTGACTCAATTTCTACATTACCTCCTTATAAATCAGTATTTGCAAAATATAAAAAGTTTATGAAAGGGTAGGAAAGAAGTCTAGGAGTGCTGAAAAATGTTTGCAAGACATTTAAAAACCCTCCTTCAGAGCAGAACTTCCAGGGCTACGGAATAGTTTGGTTTGGCCTTCAAGAGGATCACAACCAACCAAAAGCTTTTCAGAACCATCTGACTAGTTCAGAATAGCACAGGGTATTAAGAAGATAAGGGGAAAGGCATGAGAAAAGGAGATAAAATATGAGCTCATACAGGTTCTTTGCATTGTGGACCTGAATTAACCTACTTGCTAATTGGAAAACAGCTATTTTATATGTAGTGATCGTGATTCATTTAAAATTTGTGTATTGAAAAGTAAAAAAAAAAAAAAAATTATTAAGCAACTATTCATTACTACCATGTATCATCTGGAAGGCAGAATCTACCTACAATTAGCATTAGTAACTTATCTTTACCTTTTAACACAACTTTGTTCTCTACCAGAGAAATATTTGAAATCTATACAGCCTCTCTTATTTTAGCAGTTATGCACATCAGCTGAGATATTATAAAGAATGTGCAAACAGAAGTTATGCTAAAATGGCAAAAAATTTGAAAGTACTCATCAAACATATAGGTAAAACTACTTAATTATCTCAAATTCAAACTTTAGTAAATTAAATTGTAAATAGGCAGGTGAGTGTGAATGTATACAGGTTCCAAATCTGTTAAGATTTTGAAGCAACCTGAACTCTGCCCTGCAGGCAACTAATGAAAAGGAAACTGAAATGTGTGCTGTGTGTCATACACACCACACATTTCCAAATTACTCACCCGCATCCCTACCTGGCAAAAAGCCAGTATGATCCCCACATAACTTGGAGTACAATTTATGAAACACCTTTTGTATTACACTGCATGACACTGACAAAGCCTCAGCAGTTTGGCAACTGGCTGGTCTCCAAGAGGAGTTGTACAGGAGGAAAAGGAGGGGCTGCCCAGCATGGTCTCTTGTGCATGGTAGAGTGAACTGGCCTCCTTCCACACAATTTTTCTTCCAGCCCAACCCCAAGCTGCTCTTTGCTGCTAGTTTGTGGTCACTTCACTGATTGGGAGTAAGAAAGAAGTACATATTAGAATAGTAAAATAGTGACAAAGTGAGCAAAGTTGCTAGGCCTAGAGTGGAAAATGTGTTTTGAGAGGGAAACTGGAAGCCAGTTTCAGGACCAGACTCGGTCTGGTTTCAGCTTTGGATTAAAAGAGGGCATCATCTTAAGTATGAAGAACCTTATATGGAAAAACAGATCAGGCAGCTTCATGTACTATACATGCTTGGAAAGGATGTTCAGCCCTACAGATACTTGCAGAAGCTAGAAATTCCAGGCAATGCCTAGAATGTTCTCCATGTCTGGCTATGGAGATCAGAGGAATCTTAGAAGGAAAGACAGGACCATCAGGGGTGGGCAATGGGGCCTGTTAAACTGTAGGTAGTCTGGATTAGAACAAAACAAAACAAAACAAAACAAAAAAAAAAAAAAAAACAAGGAAAAATTTTTGGAAGCAAGTTATTTGAGTCCCCACAGGTATTAATTTTCAAATAGTTCTATGAAACATGAAGCAGCTTTTCTTTGGTTTACGAAAACCGCACATCTAGGAAGTAACTTCTAGAATTGCTTGTTTCCTTATAACACAGCTGGCAAAACTGGCAGTGACGGTTCCACCACTTTTGGAACTCTTGGAAAAAAATACCATCTGCAGTATATATCATTAATATCTTTCCTGGCACAGGCAGATTTGGCCCATCAGCCTTTTATATGGATAATACAAAGTGGCAAGTTTTCTGTCTGAGTTGTTGGCAAAGAACTCCAAGAACTCCACTGCAAGTAAATTTCTGAGGTGGAATTCCAGGCAGCTATTATTGCACACACAAGATTTTTAATAAAGAAAAATGAGGCAGAATTTGTTACAATCCCAAAGCTAGCAGAAACTATTAAAAACAACTATTAGCTAGAAATACAGATGCCCTAGAATAGATAGCAGTTACATTCTGTTTGTCATTTCTAATAAAGATGATTATTTTTGCTTCCATTATTATCAATGGCTTTTCTAATTATTTTTTCTTTACTTCCTTTTAAGAAAACGTTTGTGGCTGCTACATTCAGGAATACCAAAAAGTTAGCTATTTCTAAAGTATGTTTATTGGAATTATACAATAAAATTTGGATGATGAAATCATAAAATAACATAATAGTTAGAGTTGGAAGAGACCTTAAAGACCATCAAGTTCCAACACCCCTGCGATGGGCAGGGACACCTCTCAGTAGACAAAGTTGCTCAAAGCCACATCTGACTTGGCCTTGAACACTTCCAGGGATGGGGCATCCACAACTTCTCTGNACTGTGCCAGTGTCTCCCCACCCTCATAGTAAAGAATTTCTTCCTAATATCCAATCTAAAGCTATCCTATTTTCAGTTTAAAACTGTTACCCCCTTTCCTGTCACTACAGGCCTTGGTAAAATGTTTCTCTTCAGCTTTGCTTTAAGCCTCCTTTGGCTATTCAAAGGCCCCTATAAGTTCTCCCCTGAGCCTTCTCCAGGCCGAACAAGCCCAACTTTCTCAGCCTCTCTTTATAGGAGAGGTGCTCCAGCATTCTGATCATTCCCCTGGTCTTCTGCTGGACTCATTCAAATATATCCATGTCTTTCCTGTGTTGAGGACTCCAGAGCTGGACTCAGTTTTCTAGGTGAGGTCTCACAAGAGCAGAGTAGAGGGATGGAATCCCCTCCCTCATCCTGCTGGCCACAATTCTTTAGATCCAGGCCAGGATATGGTTGGTTTTCTGGGCTGCTGGCAAGCATTGCCAGTTTATGTCAAACGCCTCATCCACAAGCATTCCCAAGTCCTTCTCCTCAGGGCTACTCTCACGCATTTCTCCATCCAACCTGTATTTGTGCCTGAGATTATCATGTTCCAAGTGTAGGACCTGGAATGATTCTTGCTATAAGAGCAATTTCCTGAGGTGTAATAAAAACAGTAGCACTTGATATTAAAGCTTGGTACTTTGGATTCATAAGTAGCCTAGTATGGTTATTTGATACAACCACAACAGCAGACATCAATTTTTTGTGTCTGTTGTGCAGGAGCATGTATTTTTAAAATGCCAATGAAAAGAAAACAGAGAAACTAGTCTACAGTCTTTCTCTCCTGATGGACAATACTAAGCCAGTTGCACCTCTTCAAAAACTTAGACTTGCCAGCAAGGCATCACACATTTATAAACTGGAAATATGTTTCACCATATATGAAATTTTAGTGAATGACACAATAAATAGCACTGTGACAGGAGAAAAGACATACTGTCCCTTAACAGGAGTCTGGGCAATTTTACATGAATTTTCTTTAAGGATAATAGGGGGAAGAAATATCCCAGTGTATTCAAGAAAACAAGCTGTTACATTTTTATGGTGAACATGCAATAGCATATGAATTGACTGTTCTTCCTTCAGTTCATTAAATGACATAAGACCAGCATTAAAAAGAACCTCCTGCCTGAAAAACAAACCACCTCTATGTCATCTAGCACTCATGCTTGTAGGACATGGACACTGTACTGAGCTTTCCTGCAAGAGTCCTGAAGAGTCAAGAGCAGCGCACAGGACACTTTTGTATCTGCTTAATGTTGAGTATGTATAGTCCTAATCACCCTGCATACAAATTCATAGCAGATTGATTAACAGCTCAGTATGGTTCAAGCCCACAGACTCTTCCAGAAGATTATGTTCAGCTCCGCACAGTGATTTTTATTATCATCCCCACCATTTCACAGCCAACAGACAAAGGCAGCTATATTGCTATTTTGGACCAAAACATTGCCTTCATAGGCAGTTGGAGTAGGGAAAAAGCATTCCATTACCATTTTCAGAAATACTACTCATCAGCTGTGTTTCACATGAGAGTAGCAGTTAGAACTTCTTTTTCCATGTGAAACTACATTTGTGTATTTTCCTGCTTAGGTGATATTTAATGTGAAATGCATACCAAATAGCTCAAAAACCCCTCTCTTTTGTCACCCTGTTATTAATAAGAAAAACTGTTTATTCAGCCTACTCAGAACATCACTGATGTTATGTATGATCTGTAAAGATCATACTTAAGTGTTTCTATCTACTGTTTCTGCAAGAATATAGAGACAGTGTCAGTGAGGTTAGGTGAGGTGTATCTGCACATACCTTCTGTCTGTAGGATACAGCTCCACAGTAATGACATCTAGTGAGTTCCATGCTGAGATGGTGAGGCCATTGTAGAGGCACAGCATACCTATCATCATGGATTCACTGGTCCCAAACCACAGGAAAAAGCAGCTGATGCCAGAGAGAACCATGGAACCGCCTAAGTACAAAACCAGTGAAATGAACATGAGATTAAGTTGTAAAGAAAGATCTTTGTTTGTTTTGTCTAATGTTTCTATACACACAGTGTAGTTAAATAACCGACCCATATATTCGAATTAAAAACTAGAGGGTCCTCCTCTACTGTAAGACCAGTCAGGCAGACAATTGTTGCAAGGGTCTCAAGGGAAAAAAACACCCCATCACTCCTCAAAATATTAGAATATATCATAATCTGGAACCCTCTATGAACTCCCAAAGAAAGCTGCCTGAGGAGAACTACACCTTCCCTGTTCTTTATCTTCTGCAATTACATGAAACTTGTTCATATATCGAAGCAATAAAAAACACTGAGCGGGAATTGCATTTATATAGAGATATTCTCCTAGAAAATTAAGAAAATTAATTACCATATAGTTATATAAGTAAATTGAAAACAGATTTATCATTGCAGGTAAGCCACGGGAGATCTCTTTCAACAATGCTACTTTGCAAAACAGGTAACAGGCAAAGGTCTGGTGACTCCTCTGAGGAGCTGCTCTGCTTGCTGAGGGTCACCTGTGCAAATCTCACTTTCCTTTCACCGTGTGAGAAGACAAGCCAATGGTCAGCACTCTCCAAAATGTCATCCCAAATGCCTAAATAGGGATCTTGTAGCATCAGGATGGAAGTGCAATGACTGATAAAGTAGCATAGCAGAACTTGTTACAGAACACATTCTTCCTGGAGTTTCTAAATTGTGATGTTGTTAAAATGACACTTAGGATGCCACATAAAAGAAGTGTCTGCAGAAGAAGTCTTTTATATATCTCTGAATGAAATTCTTTAACAAGTGAACTTGCTACTTTATCAGGAGACCTTCAAGTTTTGGTATTGGTCCCTGTTTTAAAGTGAAGCCCCTACCTAGCATTGTTAACCGTCCAATTCTATCCATCAGAAGAGCAGACACAATATTCCCTGGTAACACTGCCAAAGTTCCCAGGAAATTAACAAAGTAAATCCAGTAGGCACTGTAGTCATCATCGAAAGAAATCTGGCATCCTGTCCTGATGTGGAAAAACGTGCAATTTATCAATTCGCTGTCAACAAATTTATATTGCTCAAGATCTGTGGAAAGAAGAAAAAGAAACATTTCAGCTAACAGCCCATTCCATGTGCAGCTTTTTATTAAAAGCATTCCAGGTTTAGGCAACTTTAATAACCTGGAGCTTTCGCTGCTTCATAAATGGGACTAGTTATTGATGTTAATTTTGATACCTTTTTATATTAATAGAAAAATATGCAAAGCTCATGAAAAAGGGTAACTAAGGCCTGGAATTAAGTTATATTACTGTATTTTAGCTCTGCTTGGCTTTTATTTGGTTAAGACCTTTCAGCACCAGCTGGCCTCACATAGAAAGCATTGGGTATCTGCAAGTTTCTATCACTAGGTCTTGCTTGGTATCAGATGTTCTGCTTCCACACTAGAAAGCCTTTCAGACGAGACTGATGATCATGCTCAGTTTGATTTGACATCCTTTAAAGCAAAACAATCCTACAGCATTTAGATTGAATGAATTTTAACTTCTGAGACGGTGTCATGGTCTTCAGCTCGAACATAGATGAGTTGCTACATGCAACCCAGTCAGGTCATTCTTTTTCCAATACTATTTCAGAGATCTCTCCCTATACTTCCACTTCCTTTCTGTTCCTCTTATCAGCTTTATAACCCTGAATCAACAAAAACTTCCTTCCACACAAAGAAAGCTGGTTGTTGCTTGCTGTGAAATCTAACTCCCTTGATACTATGATTGCTGGAGTTATAAGAAAGCAGTAAGAAGTGTCTCATCTTTCCAACAAGCTTAGTTGGCCATGTTCTACTTTCAGCTACATTTTATTAAACTGAAAAAAAAACCCAACCAAACCCTGTCTTTTTAAACACATGAAAATATGCATTCCTATTTTTTGTTACAGCACCTAGGAGAGTGGGAATGATTATAGATTAGGTAGTTTAAATCCTGAACTCAGATACCCATTCCACAGCAAGCACAATGAACAAAGTATTTCACCAGTTCCATTCAGACTAAATAAAAATACACTAAAGCCACCAGTAAAGCAGTGAATATATTTTCTCCTCTCCAGACCTGATCATTTTAGAGATAAATAAAATGAGATGTTTATTATATGAATCAGGTTTAGGTCTATTATTGTTATAGTGCAGGTATGATCATTTCACTTTACTATTACCTCATTACAGAAGCATGTTACTTTTTATAGCTCTTTATTTTCTACAAGAAGAGATTTCTTATATGCCTTATTAGAAATCCAGAAATCATAAAGATAAGGTGAGAACATGTAGATGAACAATGGATGTTCAGGGTTTTTTCTTGTAATACCTGTGTTGTAGAAAGTGGTATTGATGAAAGTACAGTTCCTGAAGTATGTGTTCAGTGAAGTAATGTCTTCAAACACACAGTTCTTAAAAAGTGAATCTTCAAAGGTTACTGATTTAAACTTCATCATAATAAACCTGCACAATATAAGTAATTTCTGTCAGTCTGCCTTCATAGGCTAGGAAGAGCAACAGATCAAGCTGATGCAGCTATACAGGTCTAAAAAATCTCAGCCATAGTAATAATGATTCCTTAAAAGCATTCTGGAGACATAGCTAAAGATTATTTGATTCTAAAATACTATAGTTCAGAAAAAAACATTAATAAGACAAATAGCTCCATATAGCTGCCAGCCACAACCAGTAATTCAATTTCTATAGCCTTGTAAAATCACTATTATTTCTAATTTGACATTACAGTCAGAAAATGGGAGATCATGCTTCAGAAGCTCAGTCTCTTGAACCAAACAAACACCTGCTAATAACAACAGCTGGAAAGCAATAATTTTTAAAAAGCTTTATTTCTCCAGATGAACATGCTGGGCATTGCGTCAGGCTCGAAAGCAAAACATACTGGTCCATGTGTATAAAAAAAAACTTTTGCAAAATGGTTTAACATAAACACAACAATACATTGCTAGTTATGCATCTAGATATCTAATTGGAAATATGTGTTTGTTTCTCCTGTGTCTGTGGATGTAATTGCAATTACTGTGTAAATAAAACAGGTATGAACAACTTGCCAGCAACTTTTCTTATTTCTGACCATCCTCCTTCCTATTGATTCTCTTTTAACTTCTATGTCTTTGATCACGACTATCAATCAAGTCATTCATGGAAAAAGTCAATGACAAAGTGTATTACTTACAAAGCGTAGTAACTTTCTGCCTCAATGTCATTCAACTAAAATAATGTTGTAAATATTTTTAAATATAATTCTACTAAATAATATTATTATGCTAACAAAAAATGAAAGATAAAGAAATACACCATTATTTTTGTGATGTCTTTTATTTCACATAAAGGTGTGGGATAAAGTAGAACTGAAAAAGGGCAGAATTTATGCAAACTGCTAACAGTTTGAAAAGCAGTGCTTTCATTATTATATAGCAGTAAGAACTTGTAAAATGGCAAAGGCTTCTGAACACAGACTTGGCTCTGCTCTGATTTAATCTGGTATGACTAGCAAGGTTTTTTTCCTATTACAAGACTGATAGTTGGAATAGGAACATACAACATACTCTGCCTACAAAATACTCGAATTTAAACTCTCTTACCAATAGTTGTCAGAATCGCGTATTTATGAGAAAAGAGAGCAGAAGCTAATTGTTTTTATCGCAGGAGAAGACTTACTAGCTAATGAATTCTGATTGTGTATTGGTCAGAATAGTGTTTTCAGCTCATTAGTTTTAGTTACAATATCGTTTCTCATTTGTGACAGACTCTGATTAAAATCAGGCTGGCACTCAGTGTCAACTCATTATAATTTCTCATATAACACTTTCCATCGTAAAATGTAGCCTAATGCCAGAGGAGAACAAAGAAAATTTAGCAATTAGATTAGTCAATTGGAACAGAAATGTCAGACTGTGTCATACATTCTTCTGATGCACTTTTTACCTTTGGACAGGAAACATGTTGTGACTATGTTAAAATTGGTGTTGCAATGATTTGAACTAAAATCCAACAGCGATGTACTGAAGTAAAAAGTCAAGTATTGAGGGATCTTCTAGCTAAAAAAGAATATAAAGGAAAAACTGATATTGAGGGTGAGTGGAGTATTGAAATATTTGTGGAGGTAGAATATCAAATGAATGCATAGTTTTGTAAAAGATGTTTGTGAATCTCAAACAACTGTCAAAGGTCTTACAAATTTGCATATTTGAAAGAGTACATCAGGGTTTTAGAGTAAATTAATGTTAGATTTAGCGTTCTACAAGAATTTTCAGTTCAAATTGGTAAGACCTCAATTGAGAGAGTGCTGTTAATTACTGACAGTAAGCAGTTCTTTGCTTTTAGGTGAATATCTATCTCCTGGAAAAGAGTGAAACTGGAAAGCTGTGACTAGTTTAAGAAGGAGATAACTGCTATTTTTTGTTTGCAATGCATAAACCTTTAATTGTGTAAAAACTCAAGTTTTTATAAAAATAATTTTAAAATACCCATATTGCCAAAAACATTAATTTTATTCATTTAGATATAGAAATTCCTATGGAAATAATAATTACTTAGGACCATGACTTCCAGGAGACCATTCACACGGCTGTTCTATGCCTTTCTTAAGAGAAACCAGATACCTAAACCAGCTGTGTTTAATTTTCCACTAAGTTATCTAGTTATCTGTACAGTCCAGATAGAGCCTTAATATATTTGGATTCAGTTGAAAAACACAAAAGGCATTGCCAATGTCTTGTTTCACATTTGAGAGTGGTTCATACTATTTATAGATTTACAGTAACCTTTAACTTTTGTTTTTCTCTGATAAGATCATTAGCTCTCCATGTTCAGCATTTTCAAAGGCACATCTTTCCTCAATGGGAAAAAAAACAGCAACAGAGATTAAAGTCTGTCCTTCCCAGCCCCCCTGCAATATGTTGCATGTGTTGGATCTGAAAAGCTTTGAATCTCACTGTGAAAGGAAGTATAGTTAACTTAGAGTTTTCGGTCTGTTTTTTTCAGGATGACATGGGTTTGCATGAAGGATCCTCACAAAGAAATAACCAAGGCATGTACAGGTCCACTTCTCCCCTTGCTACAGGAATTATAAGAAATCAAGAACAGAAATAAATTCCCACTGAAAGCAAAAACCCCATCTATCATTAGTTAATGGAGGAAAATATCACATTATTAGGACATGCTTCAAAACATGCATTTGTTTATTCCAGCTAAGCCAGGATGTTAGGAAATTTCTAAACCTGTCATTGATGTATTCTCCACTGCTGTGGATCTGATTTTCCAGTGTGAAGTTGAAGACGAAATGGGAAACCTCCTCATTGCGAAAATGTTTCACTCGGGACGCATACTCGTCTGACTGCAGATGTTTAATGACATCAGGAAACCAGACAGATAAGCCGTAGTAGCTGTGGAGAACAGAAACAGCTCAGTCGCCAATCTCATCTACTCTGAAATCTGTGTGAGGTGAAGATGAGGAGCTCCCTCGGCTGGTTACATAGCAGAGGGATTACAGAGCAGAGATACAATTGCTCCATCATAACAAAATCCTCCATAAACTGAAAATACCGAAAGATGCTGACATCAAAGATACCAGTTTTCTGAAGCAGATAGTCTTGATGAGTCAGGCTTGCAACCAAGAACAGACTAACTGATAAGTGTAACACTTTGTGGAAAGTTACTGCATAAAACATTTCCAAATAATAAGGATAATTACAGTGACAGAAATTTGAAT
The DNA here is from genome assembly GCA_013398155.1 of Pedionomus torquatus. Taxonomy (NCBI): domain Eukaryota; kingdom Metazoa; phylum Chordata; class Aves; order Charadriiformes; family Pedionomidae; genus Pedionomus; species Pedionomus torquatus. The sequence continues at coordinate 139,710 of VZRU01019199.1, forward strand.
ACAGATGATTTTTCTGTCTGTCAAGTGGTATCAAAAATGGTTTAAGATTTCAACCAGTCTTACCCGAAAGACAAGGTGAACCATACAGCGGTAAGTTTGATTGTATTATCCTTCACTGGGTAGTTGAAGCATCTCATAAACGTCAACCAAATCTGCAAAACATTAGGAAAAACATTTATTCCAAATTGTATTTTGAACAATTTATTAAATGATAGAAGCTTTTTGATTGTGATTTCCTTGCTTCTTCAGGGCATTAGAGAAAGCAGATCAGCTCTTTGATACTGTTCACAGCTGTACTTCTCATATAAGTATGTTAATCTCCAGCTATTGTATGTGTTCTGTGAGTTTCTGGCTTCTTTTCATAGAATTATAGACCAATTTGTATTGGAAAGGACCTTTAAAGATCATCTAGTCCAATCCCTCTGTGTTGGGCAGGGACATCTTAGACTAGACCAGTGCTGCTCAAAGTTGCATCCAATCTGACATTGAACGCTTCCAGGAACAGAACATCCACAACTTCTATGGGCAACCTGTGCCAGGGTCTCACCACCCTCACACTAAAGAATTTCTTCCTAATATCCATCTAAAGCTATCATCTTTTCAGTTTAAAGCTGCTAACCCTTCTCCTGTCTCTACAGGCCCTGGTAAAAAGTCTCTCTCCAGCTTTCCTTCAAGCCTCCTTTAAGTATTCAAATCCCTCCTATAAGGTCTCACAGGAGCCTTCTCTTCTTCAGGCTGAACAACGCCAACTCTCAGCCTGTCCTCAGAGGAGAGGTGCTCTAGCACTCTGATCATTTTTGTGGCCCTCCTCTGGACACACTTCAGTAAGTCCATGTCTTTTCTGTGCTGAGGGCTCCAGAGCTGGATGCAGTGCTCCAGGTGGAGTCTCAGCAGAGCAGAGTTGAGAGGCAGGATTACCTCGCTTGACCTGCTGGCCATGTTTCTTTTCATGGTTATGATTGGCTTTCTGGGCTGCAGTCACACATTGCTGGCTCATATCGATTTTTTTATACATCAGTGTGGACTGTGTCCAATAATTCACCCTTGCTCTGACCGTCTCAAACTTCCTTAACCTCTAGGCAGCTTCTTTTCACTATCTCAAATAAAACAGAGATCTTGGCAAAATGTTTCTTCTCACTTCCCAGTACTACACTGCTTTAACTTTAGATAAACTATATAGTTTATATAATAGTTCAACAGGGATGCACTTAAAATTTGATCTATCATAACCTACCACAGCTAGAAATTGGTACTTTAACTATATGAGGAAAAGCTGGGACTACCCTCATGTCAGAGACACTACAGCGGAGGTGACTAAGAATGATGTTCTCCTTTCTCTATTATCTCAGGATGAGCTCCTCCTTTTGAAGACAAGAGGCAGTCTCTCTTGGGAAGTTTCAGCACATGTCATGCAACAAGGAATGTCGTCTGACCCAGGCGCCAGTCCAGGGAGACTGAATGTAAGACAACCAAGCTCCTTTAAAGCTGGTTTAGTAGCAAGGCCAAAGCATACTAATTCAGTCTTCAACTACACTAATTCTGGACAAATACTTACATAAGCAGACTCTTTATGGGTACTTTTTTTTTCATAGGGAAATAACATTTTTCCAAGCAAAGAAGTTTTGTGACAAACCTTTGTTTGCAATACTACATTATAGCTCTGGAGAGCTTTAAGATGCCAGATTTTTAACAGCTGTGAAAAGCTATTTTTTACATTATTTATTTATTAATTTATTTTTAATTAATGAGACTTTTCTCAATTTTCATTACAAANGGCAGGGACACCTCCCGCTAGACCAGGTTGCTCAAAGCCCCATCAAGTCTGGCCTTAAATACTTCCAGGGATGGGATACCACACAATTATTTTTTTTCCAAAAAAGGAGAAAAGATACAGACCATAAACCCAGTGAGATTGTATTAAACTCTCTGAAATAACTTTAATGTATTTTTCTGGTAAAATAGTTAGCATGCCAAAAAAACCATATGCAGATACAAGGCTTTATAAAGGTTTTATTGACGTTTATTTACACAATTTATTCATGACTTTTCCATTTGTAAACTCAAGTTCCTGCTGACAATTTTTCATCTCATTGTGTGTCACCTCTTTCCACAGGTGACATTGATACGCATTCCCAGCACGTATTACACTGTGGTGCTTGGGAATGTGTCTATGAAACTATTAGCCATCACTTGTGTTAAGATCAATGCAGTATTTTGCTCTTTGGGAGTTGGAACTAACCTCTGTGATTCACCTGCACCTCTTTCAGGAAATGAGAACCTTGCACTGGTTCCTGCATCTCCGAGTTGCATGGAAAATGCAGCACTGCAGCTATAGCCAGCATGAGCTAAATTAACCCATCCCATTTCTGAAGGTTAATTAAAAAGAAGAAGGGTAATTAAGAATGGGCAGAGATGCTGTTACTTACACCATATAGCTCTGTGCGAATTCTAACAAAACACCTCCTGTACCAAGTTCCTGTATCGCTCTCTATTTCTATGAGTTCATCTATCTGCTTTGGAGTTTTGATTCTGTTAACCTAGAAATAAAAACAGAAGAGCAAACATTTGCATTTTCTCAAATCATTAATTGTCTTTTGAGGAGTACTGGAAGTTTTTCAAAAATATCATAAACTGAAAATAATCAATTGTTAAACCTGCCTGTACACTAGAAATGCTTTAGAAATATGAAGGAATAGTATGAATGTAATGCTAAAATTCATTATGGATGCAATTGTATTGGAAAAGCTCTACTTTTGAATCATGCAGAAAATCCGTTTCCTCTGACTGAACCAAGTTGTTGCTGCCAGATTCTGCTAGAGCTTGGTGTAAGTACCCCTAATGCCACAAAGAATAAAACATTATTTAAACCCTCCATTAACCATGTCCAGAGTTTGCTATCAAGTTGTTTCTGACTTGCTATCACAAAATTGTTGAATATCTATTGATTAAAGATACAGTAATGAAAATAGAAGTATTTGAAATGGCAAGGATTAATAGCGGAATAACATTTGTCTTTTTTCTTATTTCCTGTAGTGTGAGACAGGGAACTCTCTGTCTTTTGGATGTTGTCTTTAACTATATTTTATAATGAAGAGAGAAAACGTTAGGTGAAATGATCTGGAACCACACATGTTATAGCTGTTATGAGCAATCATTTACTTCAACTAAAGTGAAATGAGATAAACAGACATCATGGAAAAATACAGAATTAACAGTGACAGAGAATGAGATGTTGCCTACAATGCTCATTTTCACTTGCACTCTCCTGTGTAGCAGAACAAGAATGTGTTATATAGTCTTTCCAGACACAGAACCTGACAAACTTATACCATTGTAAAGTTTTGGATTCTGCTCTGCTCCTGGGTTTGTAGCAGTATCACAAAGGGCAGTGTAGTCACCCACAGTTTATTTAAAAAGAAGATGAATAGAGAATGGAAAGAAAATAAATAAAATGGGAAAAGCCACTGGGAGTGAGCAAGAGACTGAGCATTCAGTGTTTCGCTGCAGTTGCTGAACCCAGCAATAGCTTGTGTTTCTTCTTAGCAGAATGAGGCCGCCACCACCCACAGATGTATCATAGTGGATTACAGGGCATCAGGGAACAGCAGTATTGATGGCAAAGCTCTAGTTTTGAGCCCTCTGTACATATACTGTTTAAGATGCACCAGCAGCCTCATCCCACAAACAAAGGCCCACTACGTAGTTTTGCTACAACCACACTCATTTCTGAAATACTGCAGCTCACTATCTTGCCAAACCCTGACTATATCAAAAGGCTGTACTCTTCACATCTTGGCTTTTCCAACAGCAATAATCCTGCCTGCATCATTCCATGGATTTTTAGCTTTACATAGACTGCTTTTATGAAACATGTTATACAAAAGGCTGACTTGAATCCTCCAAGATAATTTAAAACCTCGTATGTATAGGCATCCTCTGGGCAAAAAGAGCACACTTTTTGAAAGTAGGTTTATACAGGTACCACTCTTGTAGGCTCAGGGGCAGCCTTTTCACTGTCCTAGCCACCTGAATCGATTTGGGCTGTGGAGGCTGGGGGAAACACACATACCCTAGAACCACTGCACTTGACTGGAGACAAAAAGCCCCTGGCCTTGATGGTTCTTTAACATAAGAAAAGTCCTATTGAATCAGGAGAATAGTCCATCTGGACCATGCAAATTTAGCTGTCAGTATATGAAGAATGAAAGAAAAAAACAATACAGAAGTTCCATCTTAATGAAAATGGAACTTCTGTTTAAAATCAATGGCTAGAAATATGCAATGCTTTAAATTTTACAAAATAAAGACATGCTGCAAAGGAAAAATATTTGCAGAAAAAAAGAGATTATTTAATACATGGCAATGAAAGAGTGGAGACAATTTTGGTTTTAGGGATATAAAGATTTTTTTTTACTTAAACATTTTAACCATCAGATCTAATGAATGTATATTTTAAAGACTCAGGAAGGTAATTCAGCATGTACAGAAATATTTAGCTTGAGTAGTCCCATAACAGAAAATACTATTGAGTTACTACCATCTCTGTTAATGTCACTGCACTCAGGAGAGGCTTTCAAAAGTACTAAGAGCCACCACTCGCACAGTCATTAACTAGAATATGTCCTTTCTGAAGTTTCTAACTCTAAAACAAACTGCTCCTAAACTGGTGCCTTCTGTCTTCAAAAGGTTTGAAGCTAAAATCCTCAATAAAATGAGTTAAAAAGAATAAGCATGACTTGTGAAAAAAAACATCTAGAAAAAGATGTCATCAATATAGTTAGGAAAATATAAAGAAAAGCACACTAAAACTACAGTAGTAATGGAGAAAATGTTACATCAGCTGCAGGTTAGAAAACATGCTGTCTGATATAACTAGTGGTGTGAAGTGGAGGAAAATAGTAACACAGAAGTCATAGCATGGATGAAGCAGCAGGCTTTAGGAGAGCTATATGAATAAATTACTCAAACAAAATGCCACAATATCCAGGACTAACACATTAAAAAAAGAAAAAGAAAAAAAAAAAAAAACAAACAAACAAAAACAAACAAAAAACCCCCAACCAACCAAACAAAAAAAACCGCAACAAAACAAAAAGAACAAACCAAGAAACAGAGACTGAAAGGCTATCCCAAACAAATTATGCCTAATTTCTTTGTTTTTTGAGCCTTATAAGAGAAAGTACTGATATTGACCAATAAGGAAGCATTGATTTATTTTCTAATCATATTGATGCAAGTTGAAAATAGAGACTTAAATGTGTAACCTTCACATACAGTACATAATTTCTAACCCTTCAACTCCTCAAGAGCTTGGAGTTGAGTTTTCCCAATGTTCATGGCAGAGACTGGCAAAAATCCCAAGAAAGTGGTGGGTTTTTGTTATTCTTGCCCTATTTATGGCTGGCTAATAAAATAATAAAATTAATAAAATCATCTATAAATAAGATGTTGAGTTCAACATGGCTCAGTGTCACACAACTCAGTGGCAGTTAACTGTAGAGAGAGAGACTTCATAGATCACAAGAACTGAAAAAAACAAACACATGTTTTGTTTTCCATGGTTGCTTTAAGATGTGATTGCAATTACACCAAACTGATGTGAGACTGTGGCTGATCCTTCCTCCTGCTATTCATGCCAGCAGATTTCTGTCTTCTTCCTTGTGCCTAAACCAACATGGAAGAGGTTGTGCTATGGCTGTGTGATCAATCAATGAATATCAATGCTGGCAGAACGAAAACAAAAAGTGACCAGGGACAGGCATACTCTGTCTGAAAGCAGCTCAGATCACCAACAGCCAATTCTAAAATTATACCCTAGCTGTATGGTGTTAGGTAAATTCCTTTACTCGTAAATGAAATCAGAAAATAAAATATTAAGTTAGGTGGGATTAGGGGTAGATCACTGGTGTATCAACAAATGTGGATTTAACATGATGCATGTACTAACCAGCCTTCTTTCAGGCTAAATATAGAAGTCATTGAGATTCTTTGTGGAAAAAGCATAAATGGAGGCAACGGAAACTACATCCAAGGCAATAAACTGCAAGTCTCAGTTGAATAAAGTTATACAGTCAGATGGTCATTCCTTGAGACTGCCTGCAAATGCAGAACCTTTAAGAGGATTTTGTAATTGAGTTATGCGTATTAAAGTAAGAAGAAAGCCTCTAGAAGAGGAAAAACATGCCACACATGTCTCTGAGGGGGAGCAAAGTGCCAGCACTCCCATGGCACAGCACAAGCTAGAAAGACAGACTGGATTTCAAAGCAAAAAAATGTTTTCTGCTGTTTGGTTCTACTGTATTCAGGAATAAAAAATTGTTGTATATATTATTTATAAAAAAGGAAGATATCACAGAAAATCCCCACATCTGAATTGCCAATTTCTCCTCCAAATAGAAACAACACATCAACATTCTGACTATGGCCTCATCATTAGACCTGAAAGTCAACAAGATGCAGCTGAGCTTCAAAGATATATTGAGAAAATTAAGTATCTGAAATTACTGTTTCACATAAGTGGAAACAAATTTTAAAAAATTATTCTTTTAACTGATAAAATTGAAAAATATAATTTCAAAAGCTTTGAAGACACAATACCAAAATAATTTGGAGTTCTATGTGCCTACTGTTATTATTAAGGGTGACATAAACTTACTAAATGAAACACAGATGGAGAGTATCCTATATCATGGTACACCAGAGAAAATGATCTACTGTAGGTTCATAAGCTCGAGAATATGCTGGCCAAATCTAATATCTTAACATCTGCTATATATATAGCAGTTGCAGTGGGAATGATGTTCTTATATTAAAGTATTTAGAGTGCAAATGATTGACTTTGTCGTGTGAAGTATTAATATTGATTGCTTAAGCCCTCCAGACCTTGACAGTCAGCAAGGTTGCTAATGTGCTAAGTGATTAACTTTAAAACCAATACTTACTGTGAAGACTTTCTCAGGCTGACCACGAGCTCGCATGTTTGTGTCATGAATTTGCTTTAGTATCATCCAGGCTTCATCATGTTTTCCAACCTAAACATTTGATCAAAACATTTAAACAAAACACATGTACAGATTAAGATGGTTACTATAGTCACTGATCAATCTTAATGCCTCTTAAATAGAGGTCATGATGCTCACACAGAAATAATTTGACTGGAATCTAAAAACTGTATAGAAAATTTTACCTCCAGCAGGAACCGTGGGCTTTCTGGCATAAAGGTGAGGGCTACCACAGAAGACACACAGGGCAGTGCGCAGACAATCACAAATACTCGCCAGCTGTGGAACTGGTAGGCAGATCCCATGCTGAAACTCCATCCTATGAAAGCAGAAATTCATAAAAAGTAGAGAAATAAGGAGAATTATATGCTGGAATCTGCAGCTTCTTGGAGATGCAGAAAGGTATCTGTACTTAAATGAAGCCTGATTGACCTCTTATATTTCCACAAATAGAAATTATTTCACAAAAAATCCTACACTGTGAATTTCAGCCTCTTGCATGTGACCAGTCATGATGGAAAATGGCCATATTTTCCAGGGTGGGAGACTTCCTTACATAAGGATGAAGAACCCTCTGTTAATTCTCCTAGCAAAACCTGCATTAAGGTAATTATATGAACCAAAGACATGATCACCATACAAAAGAATAGATGTACTAATAAATAGTTTTCTACAAAGAATGGAAGAAGGAAGGAAAAAAAAATAATCTATCCACAGTTTATGTGGTTTAAGGAATTTTACAGCCTTCCTTATTAATTATTAACATTTTCTACAAAGAGTTAATTTCAATAATCTTATTAAGAGTCTCCTAATACATTACAGTGCAACATATGAGGCATTTACAATACCTAAGTTCTCTTTCCATCTTGTTCCAGAGTATCATTCTCCTGAAATTCTGTTAAATATAAACCGACACTCATCCTTCTTGCATCATAACTTCATGTACTTGAAAAAATACTCAGTATTTAAAATTCTGTCTGGAATCAGCAACCTTAGCACTGAAGTAAAGAGACAATTTGTGATTGTATAAAGAGATTAAGAAAAAAGAACAACAGGAAAAGAACTCTCCTCATCCAAAAATTGATCTTGAGTACATCTGAGTGCTGACATGCTAATAACATTGTTAAAATATACTGAGAAGAAAACAAAAGGAAGTACTGGAAAACTGGTAAAACCAGTTCTTTTTAAAAAAAATATATATGGTATGTTATAGCTAGAGTATTGAAATGCTAGAATTGTAAGAAACCTAAGAATTTCTCTGAAAAAAGAGAAAAATATATTTTAGGTAACTATCTGGCCTTTCAGTCTGGCTTCAATACAGCAGAAATTTTCAAGTAAAATTTTCAAGGGTAACTTAATAAGAGATGAATAGAAGATAAGAATAATGATAAAGGTCAAAGGAGGTTACTAGAAGAAAATGGAATCCTGGCTAACGAAAGAGCTGACGCCGGATTAATCTGATATATTTCTTTGCTAACTGATTTTTATAGATAAAAGACATTGTTAATTAAATCTGCCTGGATGTCTCTAAACAACTGTTACAGCATTCTACCAAATGGCCTATTAAATAGTTCTTCAAAAGAGGTATTTATCTGTTAAATATATAGTGTATTTTTTAATTTAAAGATTTCTTGCTGTGGATCATAAATAGATTCCTGGGGACAAAAAAAAAAAAAAAAAAAAAAACTAANTAAAGTACTTATACTTTACTATGTGAAAAATACAGTCAACCCATGATTTACATTTGCCCTTTGTGAAACAGTGAAACATTTTGATCTTCAGACTTGGGAACTTGTCTTTTCTGGTCTCCTACACACTTTTTGTGTTTCTGAAATGATACCAGGTTTCTCCACAGTGTCATATAGCCCTGTCATCTTTACCACAGGAAGGCAGAGGAAAAAACAATGACAGTATTGGCAATGATCTTGGAATGTCATTTTACTTTTTTTTAAGTAAGGCTACAGATAAACATACCTTCCCCCTCCAAAGTTCCCTCCAACTAAAAAAAGCTGTCTAAAATTTAATGTCTAATTTTATTCCAAAATAGAATTTGGAATGAAAATTTAAGATTAAAAAACCACAAACAACAACAAAAAAAGGATGTAGAAGTGTATTAAAATTAACGTTTTACTGATTTTTGGCAAACATCAACATTTGATCTTATGGAATTTCAAATCTTTAATAAAATGGGCATACTCTACATCTCAGTTGGGCAGGGAAGGAAAAAAGCTTCACAGTGTGTTAATGAGGCAATTGGAAACTGCACCTGTATTTTGGGTATTGTGTACACATTCTATTGTCATCATTAGAATCATATTCTTCACTATATATTTTAAAATACAGTACAGAATCACCTGATATAGAAGTTGAAGAATTATCTCTTTTTGAGTAAGTCAGTTCTTGGTCTGAGCAGTGAACTGATCTGATTCTCCGAGAGCTGTGCAACTGCTGGTGCCACAGGGATGGCTGCACAGGACAGGGCTTTCACCTTTCAGAACAGTGCAGTCAAGGCACTAGGTCTTGCTATCACAAGAAACTGTCCCAGAAACACACAGAGCCACTGGCATATTTATACAATCTGCCTTTGACCACTGTGGTTTGTGTTTTATAAGACTGAGCTGCACAAAGGGCATTTCTGTGGTAAATTAACTCAACTTGGCTTCATACCTGTTACAAAACAACAGCAACATCTTTTGTTTCATAGCCAGTCCTGAAAAACTGTCTTGAAAAATTCTGGTGATAATTGATTCTAAGGTGTCATTTATTAACAGTACTGAACCATGCTAGCTTAATTAAAAGCAATGACTGCACCCTTCATTCTGCTGTCATCCCAACAACCTACAAAACATCTTTTTTCCTTCTCAAAATGTCTGAAGTATATGTCAAGTGAAATGCTCATTTGTGGTTTTATTGTGCTTATTCTGTCTTTTTCTCTAAGCAGTGTATTAGTTGCTGCAATTTATCTTGTGATTTAACATACCTGCCGAATTAATTATAATAGTTAATGTCAGGATTATAAGAAGCAATAGGTAGAAAAAAAGCCAGCTTCAACACATCTTTCGTGAGCCTGCTCTCCTGTCTATTTCAGCATCAGCACTAGATCATCAAAAAAACCCATGTATTTTAAATGTAGGGCAACTTTAGATTTATTCTTGGGTTTAATACATCCCATTTTCCTAGGTCATGAGCTAATCCACAAAATGGAGCCATTAGAGTAGCTCTGAATTTGGCTCACAAAAGTGGCTTTCATTCCACTCAGTACATAAGCCTTGAAGCCAAATGGAAGTGTGTTCTTGGCTACAACTGCATTTGCTTATCCTTTCCCAGATTTATGACACAATAGCAAAGACAGAGCAGCTCTACACAGCTGCATTCAGAGCATTGCACAGCACCACTGCTCCCTGACTATGCTGTATTCAAGAGAGTCATTAATCTCAAAAACAGTGGCAAGGCCCAATGTTTTATGAATCACAAAACACCAGGCCCAAATGTATCTTGGGAAGGGTGTGCTGTAGAGCAATAAAAAACCTGCAATGACTGAATCTGCAGCTGCTGCAGCAACCTTTGTGCTGAATAGCACCCTCCCACTTCACTGGCTGCTGGAAAAGGCCAAGTGAATCACAGTCATCACAATTACCAATTACAGAAACACAGCAGCATGCAGCAGAGCAAAATCAAAGTGTATAAGATGCTAATCCATAGCTAATCACCAATTTATATTTTGAATTCAGTGTCTACAAAATCTTCCCTCCTGACACAGCATTTCATCTGCTCCATGATATTAATAAATTAAAAGGCTATTATAAGCAAATTGTTGCTCCAAAAGAGAGAAAAGAGCATTTGCATCATAGACTTTTTGAATAAATATAGAGGAAAACCTGTCCATATCATGGCAAATTGTGTAATGTGTATTACCTGATAAACAGCAGGTGTCTCGGAGTATAAGGATCATCTTTAATAGTGTCTAGGTTACTACAGAGCAGACTACTGGGGGTGATTTGCTTAACTTTCCAAAATGGGGGCTGAAAGGGAATGTCATAGGTCTCTACAAACTCATGATATAATAAAGTGTGGCATGGGCAGTGAAGAATATGGGTGCCTACAGGTCCTGCACAAGTAGTAGTTGCCATAAATTTGTGAAATAACTGTCTAAGAGACTAATGTCTGCAAGTGTAGGGTCTTGTACCTGGGGAGAAATAACCCCCTGTATCAGTAGAGAGTTGGGGCTGACCAGCTGGGCAGCAGCTCTGAGAATAAAGACCTGGGAATCCTGGTGGATAACAGGATCACTGTGGGCCAGCAATGTGTCATTGTGGCCAAGAGGGCTAATGGCATCCTGGCGTGCATCAAGATGAGAGGTCGATGGAGATTATCCTGCCCCTCTACTCTGCCTTGGTGAGACCCCATCTGGAGTACTGTGTCCAGTTCTGGACCCCCAGTTCAAGAAAGAGAGGAAACTGCTGGAGACGGTACAGCAGAGGACCACAAAGATGATTAGGGGTCTGGAACAACTCTCATACAAGAAAAGGCTGAGGGGCTTGGGTCTTTTTAGTTTGGAGAAGAGGAGACTGAGAGGGGGATCTGATCAACATCTATAAATACTTAAAGGGTGGGTGTCAAGAGGAAGGGGCCAGTCTTTTTACAGTGGTGGCCAGTGAGAGGACAAGATGAAATGGGCACAAACTTGTGCATAAGAGAGACTGCCTGGAGAGGTGTTGGGGTCTCCAGCTCTGGAGACATTCAAAGCCTGCCTGGACGAGTTCCTGTGCAACCTGCTCTAGGAGAACCTGCTTTGGCAGGGGCACTGGACTAGATGATCTCCAAAGGTTCCTTCCAACCCCATATCATTCTGTGATTCTGTAATGTAGGGGGGAAAAAAAGCCTAAGCAAATACGGAGGCTTTATGGCATAGTTAGCTAAAGACTGGCCATTCTTGATAACTATCTTTGTTCATCAATCAGTTGGGATCAGGGAAACTAGATTCATGTCAGTGTCAGGAATTTTCAAAATCCAAGTTTGCATAAACGTATGTTTATGCAAACGTATGTTTTTGGTAAGTCAAAGGAGGGGGCAGACGCAAGCGTATTCCCAAACTTCGGGCAGAGGAGAAAGACAGCCAAGAAATCTATAGGAATTCATAGACCGGATAGATTCTTCTGCAAAAGCCTTTCTAAAATTTTATAATTTTCTTATTTCTGTTTTAACACACAATCTTTGGTGAGAACTCAGCTTTCTAGCCTCAATTTTTAAGATTTTAAATTTGAAAAACGTGCAGCAACTAAGATTGCTTTAAATTGCCACTTGGAGGCACTGTTGCTGCACATAATACCAATAAGTTTAAAACGCTTCTGCAGAAAGACTTCCACTATTAAATGTTTTGTTGACCATTTCCCAAATATAAGCTGAATTAAACTTACAAGGAGAACTGGAAATATTTTACAGCTGGCAGCACTGAAATACATCATCATTGCACTTACATTTAGTCTATCCTGGCATTATTAAGTTAAACTGTGAGTGGCACCTAGCACTTGAGCCCATATATTTTAGTTGTACTGGTTACAATGTTAAAACACCTCTGAAACTGAGGGGGGAGGGGAGGGAAGCTAAGATAAGTTATTATATAGCTGAGGAAGCTTAGCTAGACATTTTTTCAAGACTGAGTGGTATATGTATTTTCTAAGAAATGCACAAGTAATCTTTTCAGAATTACTCTGTAATTGTATTAATGTGAAAATCCAGTAATACAAATTAGAAGGCTTGTCTTCCCTGTGATTATATTATTATCATCACATGGGAAAGGCAGTGATATTTTTAGCCTACATAGATAGGTACTCTACAAACCCACTGGCACAGCAGGTCAGCTGCTGGTAATTTATTAGGAAGAAATCTGGAAATAAAATAGGTGAAGTGCGGTAGGTCATGACAGAGAAAACTTAACAATGGTGGCTGTAGAAGAATCTCTAACTCTCCTTTGGGTCTGTCTGACTTTCTAGCTGATGCTAGTAGTCCCTAGGAGCCACGAGGATCAACAGGTCAATGAAAGAAGTAATACTTTTAAACAAATATATTTTATAAATACATTAAACTCAGACTTGGCCTGATGACACTTAAAACTGTGATTAAAAGGAATAAAGTATTTTCTAAAGACAAGTTTCATCTCCTGCAGGGGAGGGGCATGTCAACCACTGACACTCATCACTTCCCTGTGCTGGCACTGATCTTCATCTGAAGAACTGAGATTATCAGGTCTCCGATCACTCTAGTAACATTATCTGCCATTCAGCCAAGCCCTAGGACAGCTGCAAGCAGGTCTGACCTCTTACAGAAAATAATTTGCTCTCTGATACCATCAGGCACAACTCCACCCAGTGCATGGCACTGCAGCCTGGGTGATGTTTCCAGCTGTAGAGAACCCTTTGAACAGTGACAGCAATAGTTCATGTTCTGAATGTTTCTAATACCTGCCATAGTACTACCCAGTTTAATTCTTCATTGAGAAGGACGTTTGTATATCCTCACGCTTCAGACAATAATATGGTATGATATGTCCTCCAAATTTGAGGTTTAGTAATGATATATCAGCCTTTCACTTAACTTTACACATACTTTGCACAGGATATAGAACTATTAGCATTTCTTTGCTATGGAAAAGCTACTATATCTGTGACAGGCCTGATAGAAAAAAACATAAA
>VZRU01019203.1:179-18656 GCA_013398155.1 Pedionomus torquatus
TCATTTGATACCGTCAGCGCCGCCTCATAAAGCTGTTCACTGCGAAGCTTCTGCACCAGGGACTGAAGCAAAGGAGAACTAGGAAAGGGCCGGTCATGGAACACAAATGCTCCCATAAAGGCCTTTTCTGTAAGTCTGTTTACTCAGCTGCTGAAGTGATTTCAACCGAGTGATCAGTCTTACATGCTAAAACCAAGCCATCCGTTCTCTTCTCTGATAGTCCAAAATCGTGGGTCTGGTACTCTAGCTGCAGTCTTTTTTTCCCCCGTTTGTTTAAAAGAGACTTTCTGCGGTATTTGATCCCTACATGTGCTGCATCATCACAGTTTGGGCTCAGGGGTGAACCACAGATATTAAAATTGTTTTTTCAACAAGTCTTTGTTTTCTAACCCCCAAGAGGCAACATCGGTAATTTGAGAGCCTGATTTTCAAAGGGAAAGAAAATGTTTTAACGTTAGATAAGAACAACCTTAAAATGTACATTTGACCTCCTGTGGTGCCTTGGGGTGTTGTACCCCCAGACCCATGGGATGAGGCTGTCTGGAGGTACTCTGTTTCTTAAGACTATACCAGGAAAGATACAGATATGGAAGGCTTCACTTACTGGGTTTGGTGGCAGGGTGGAGTGGGCTACAGAGGTGGCTTCTGTGAGAAGCTGCCAGAATCTTGCCCTGTGGCTGATAGAGCAGGCACCACCAGCTCCAAGTAGAAGCAAGGCCAGGCCCATCAGCGACAGTGACAGTGCCTCTGGGAGAGCATGTTTAAGAGGGGGTGGTGGGGGACACACACACCACACATGACAACAGCCAGGAGAAGAGAGTAAGAAAAATCTACATAGAAAACCAAGGCCAGGTGAGGAGGTGGTCCAGGCACTGGAGCAGAGACCCCCCTGCAGCTCATGGAGGGCTAGGGTGAAGCGGGTGGAGATCTGAAGGAGGCTGTGACCCCATGGATAGCCCTTGCTGGAGCACGCTCCTGGCAGGACCTGTGCCCTCACGGAGAGAGGAGCCCACGCAGGAGCAGGGAAGAGCAAGAGGAGTCCTCCCCTTGAGGAGGAAGGAGCAGTAGAGGCAACGTGTAATGGACAGACCACAGTCCCCATTCCCTGTCCGGTACCAGTAATCTCTAGTTTTATTGGAAGGTTTAAAAAGCCAAATTTTTGTACTTATTTCTCAAATCATGTGGAGTCTTGCCTGAGCCTGGTACTGTTTGGCACAAAAAGAACTTACAGGCACATCTAATTAAATCATGAATCAGGGATACTGGATTTTTGAAGGGCTTTTTTTTATTGTTGTTGTTATTGCAGCTTTAGATTTCTGATGATTCTTTCTGATAATCTGTAAAATTATTAAGTCTTAAGAGAGAAGACCAAAAAACCTACCTTTTTGGGACTCCAGGGGCCATGTGATTTTTCCAAATGAAGAGTTATAATATCAGTTAAAACCTAAAGGCTTCGCTTTCACAAATCTTTTATGCTAGATTTTATACAGTTAATACATCGCCAGTGTTTCCAAGGAAACCAACATGCCCTGTTCTCAGCGAACCAAATCTCGCTATTAAAACAATTAAAAACTTAGTCTGGGCTCCCTCCCTTCCTCCCCCTCTCTCCTCTTGATATTATCACACGCATTGTAATTAAAAACACAGTTGTGATAAATTTTTTTACAGATACGTAGACTACACTGTAAATTACCTAAAGGAAGATTGACTCCAGAGCATAATAACTGGGAAACAAATATATTGCTACAATTGAGCAAAAACAAATTAACAGGCGTCTTGATGAATCAATTATAGCCACTGCTCATCTCTGAAGGCTACTGGCCATAGCTGATAGAGAGGAGTTCAATACTCTGTCAGGCTGCGGGAAACATGTTTAGGCATTAGATGTAGTTTAGACAAATTCCTGAATCTCAGCTGACATGGTGTGGCAAGATGGTCCTGGCTGGTGGCAGCTCTGGCTCACCAAAGAGGAACAGCTCCCAGAGGCAGCGACGCAGACGGTGCTCCAGCACATGGCTCTTTGGAAGGACTTCTCCGAATTTTTTTCTACTGGGTGACCAAGCAATGGGTTTCAAGGTCACAGCAGCTACAGAAAGCATCCATTTCACAACCCTATTTCCTCAAAGCCGTTGCACAATGTGCCTGGCCTGACCACCAACGCCTAGCTGTGCCCACAGAAGGGTCGGGCGCCAGGGCACGGAGCTGCCCAGAAGCTGCAGACGGGCTTGGGGCAGCTCCCCTTCTCCCTGCCTTTCCAACCGCTTGTTCGTACACCGGCACCCCAAGGCCCAGCTGTGGAAATGAACCAAGTGAGAAGGAGCCAACACCTCCACCCACGCACTCTGGATGCCAGAGAGCAGGCAGAAAGAGGGGGATTGACGATCTGTCACTAATTGCAGGCTTTGAACATCTGATGGGGTTTTACAGCAGCTGCCAAAGGGCCTCCCTCCAAAGATACGTGTCTGGCTGGTACAGACAGGGCAATCAATGCCCTTCTTTTGAGAAAGTTCCTTATTCTGCCAGGTTTCTGCACGTGAGATTTTGGGAGTGCTGGCCCAAATCAGCACCAGAGGCACCTTCCACAGGCAAAAGCACAGCACAGCCCCAGAGATGGCAGCTTCTCGTTGTATTGACTTAGAGAGCACCATTGCTGTCCTCAGGAGCTGGAAAACAAAGAGGAGCCCCAGGTGCCAGTGCCAAGGAGCTTAAAGCCTTGATGCAAACACACGTTTTGGGCTCTGTGTCCAAAGTGTTTTGCTGGTTTGATCTGAAGAGGAATAAGGATCCAGCCTCAGGGCTTTGGGGTTTGTCTGCCAACAAGAGGGATCTGCAGGTCAAGAGGCTCATGAAAAGACAAAAACAGCTCCAAGCACAAGGGGTGACTGCCACTGGGAAGGCAGTTGAGACAGCCCCACACTTTGTTTCCCCAGTATTGTGTTCTCAGCTCTGCCTGCTGCATATTGACTTGGCTTTTTTGTTCCCCTTGTGTGTGTGCGACTTCCACTCCCATGACAAGAGGCTGAGCATGAAGGAAGGGAGCAGTCGGCACAGAGATGTTTCATGTAGATCCAAGAGCTAAATCTGGCCCTGGCTTGTGTGCTCCCCGACTCTGCAGGGAGAAGGGAAATGCTTCCTCCACCATTGTCTGTGCTTGGACATCCTTCTGCCTACCCGTGAAAGGCAGTGGATGGGGATGGTGCATCTGAGGAGCTTCCACTTTGCCTCAGGCCTCTGCACGGAGCTGGAGAGAGAAACTGGAGCACGGCCCAGGCTCTGCCTTCCCTCCCTGGGGTTACCTTAGGCATTGGGTTGCCCAGAAGATTTAGGGAAATTGATCTCACTCACTCCTTCAGACACATCTTTTAGGATACTGCATGTTGCTGTGTGCTCTTTGCAAAAGCAGTTTCCTGTGAAAAAACCCCAGCCTTGCTAACATCCCACACGTAATGTGAGACACTCCCATTCATACGCTTCCCACCGCTCCAACACACAGCACTGTACACCCAGAGAGGCAGAACGCATACAGCACGTCTGCACTCAAACATACCAGATTCTTCTGGTGTGCAGGGGATGGCTTGGAGTTATTTGAGTGGGTGTTCCCCCCCTTTTCCAGAAGAGTTTGGAAAAATCACTTTCCACCATCTGTCCTGCCAGAGCTAGGAAGTATTTGGAATACATTCCATTCTCCTAATGAACATGCAGCAGCAGGGGTGCCACAAATAAAAGAGAGAAAATCTTTCTAATGAACAACAAACGAACTAGAAATCACAACTACATAGCTTCAGCTTTTGTTGCCTATAGCTTCAGGGTGATTCATAGAGGCAAAAATCAATGAATATGCTGTAGACCCAGGCCTAGCATGGCACGCGTAAGTCTTGCCATGACCCAAGCCGTGTTTGTTTTGGATACAAATACAGACTCTCAACAGCTTCCTTTTCTTTTAACTGAAAAAAAAAAAAAAAAAAGAAATAGGGGAAGAATTTAAGGAGGATTCCTACAACTCTTGTTAGTACTCTTCAAAATGTGTTGAATTTATAGGATACTGTCAAATGCATATGCATGACACATCATAGAGAGCTGTATCATACTCTTTTGTTGAAAAATAACAATGTGCTCAAACTGAAGAAATCAGTGGTTCTTTCTCAGAGGAATAAGGCCAAAAAGCTCCTCTTGATCCAGAGATCTCTTCAGAGACTGGGGACAGATGCTGCTGGGCATGGCCAGAGGTAAATTTCCAGATCCATCACAGTAGAAACGAAGGCCTTCTCTCAAGTACTTTATGTGCCTTTATGACTAAGCAATTAGCGGTTCTTTCAAGAGCTTTGCCTGCTGCAAACCGTCCAGACATATACAAGCTTCCACCCAAGGTTTCTGGTGCCAGAAACTTGGACATAGCAAGTGGAAACCTCAGTTGAAGGCTCAGATGCTGTGTGAGGCACAGTGTGACCTATCGCAGTTGGCCTTAGCACACAAGTGGGAGACATAAGGCATTCAGAGCTGCAACCCCCCACCCTTACTGGCAAAACCTCTGCGACTTTCCTTCACACCTCTTTAATGGCAGACTTATTTTTCTTGCACCAGTCCACAAGCTCTAGCCCAAAATATTCAAGAAATTATAGTGCCAACAAAGAACTCCAATTAGCAGCTCGGAAGCTGAGGCATCTCCCAGCCCCTCCCTTAAAGGAACAGCCATGCGAGCACAGGGAACGCTTCCAGCCTGTGCTGAGTGGCATCACACCAGCAACAGCAAGCCAAAAGCTTGACATCACCAAGTCAGACAGAGCTGGGTACTAGAACAGAGACGGTCTTAGCCCTACAAATGTGACCTCAGAAGATACTACTGACATTTTCTGTGCTACTCTGAAATTGTAGATTGATGGCACATGTTTCCTAGTCCCCAGAGCACCAAGTTCTTCATGGGAAACATCACCAACAGGTGAGATAGATAGGAAACTATATCCAAGAAATCCATCTCATCCTGCCCTCATGGGAGGTTTCTGAAAGCCTGGAGCCCTAAAGACATGCGTAAGGCAACTGAATACATCAGGAATAAAAGTGGTGACCAAGTGGGCATTGCTCTATAGGTACAACAATATCTGCTCTTCTCTATGCAGTCTCCATATCCTCCATGGGGCACGGAAAGACTGGGACAGAAGGCATTGGACTGGCTTTCCTCTCTGCACCTGGTATTTTCACCTGTTTCTGTGCTGAGGTACTGATTTTTTGATATATGCCCTCATTTTCTTGGAGCCTGACTCTGCAATTCCTTCAAACATTTAACCTGCAAGGAAGTCAGCATTTTCCCCAACAAAACCTTACATGACCAGGCCTCCTTATTTAACACCATCTTCTGCATACATATTCACGTCCCTTGTCTTACATTCCTTGCAGTTTCACCCACCTGAAAGAACAGCTGAATTCAGCATCCCAGACTCATTAAATAGCCACTTGGTTCCTCCTTGTTCTTGGTCTCTCACACTGAAGCACACACACAAAATAGATAAAAGCGACAAACAGAATGTTCCTACAGAAAAGTAATTTCTTGGCTGGACATTTTTCTTTTTTTTTTTTTTTTTAAACTCCCCTCAATATGGCAGGATTTATTTATGTCTGAACAAATCTTCTCCCTCACAATCAGTCCAGCTTCCCTTGCTTCTGCAGCAGCCACACTATATCAGTCTGTTGCTGTGAAAATTAACATGACAACGCAAAACACAACATAACAACTACAGGTGTATGGAGTGGTCCTGGAGAAATACGAAGTGGTTTCAGAGGCAAGGTATTCCCTCCTTCCCCTTTCTCCCATCCTACAAGCTGCTGCAGTTCCGAAAATGGGATCATTTTCAAGTGGGCTATATTTGCAGAGAAAAGATGGATGCTATTTTTATTGCAAATTAGCAGATTTTTTTTGCAGATCCAACCTCATTTGCAAGTGAAAGTGACTCTACTTACCAAGCAGATATAGGTCTTATGTTGGAAACTGATGGAAATTCATGTTTTGAACATACTTACAGAAGAAAAAAAAAATAGACCCTGCCTTTAATGCTGGCTGAGACTACCTCCACTGAAGAAACACCACTGGGGCAGCACAGATTTGCTAAAGTACTACATTACGGGAGCAAGTGGGAGCTGTGTTCCATGAACTGCTGGTGGGGACCTGGGGACTTCAAGGAGCCCACGGACACACGAGAAAAGGTGGTCATTTGTTAGCAGCCTGGAATTTGCAACCCAGGGATACACATTTTCCCTTGAAAGTTTTGAATGATCTGCATAATGATGAGGACTGAAAAATAACTACCCTAATATACAGAGTAGTTAAGGTTGTCCATGGTCTGCATCGACGTGATAAACTCAGTGTAGTAAACAGTACAAGAGCAAAACATTCATAGAATCGGATCATAGAATGGTTAGAGTTAGAAGGGACCTTCAGATCATTGAGTTCCAATCCCCGTGCCCTGGACAGGTGTCCCCCAGGGACCCCTCCCACCACCCCAGGTTGCTNGCAGAGGGGCTCCAGCCCTCGGAGCATCTTGCTGTCCCTCCGCTGGACCCGTTCCACCAGGTCCCTGTCCTTTCTGTGTTGAGGACTCCAGAGCTGGACACAGGACTCCAGGTGGGGTCTCAGGAGCGCAGAGCAGAGGGGCAGAATCCCCTCCCTGTCCCTGCTGGTCACGCTGCTTTTGCTGCAGCCCAGGCTGGGGTTGGCTTTCTGGGCTGCCAGCGCACACTGCCGGCTCCTGGGGAGCTTCTCCTCCAGGAGCACTCCCCAGTCCTTCTCTTCAGGGCCGCTCTCTCAGTAACAATTAGTCCTGCAAAAGATGCCTCTTCTGAATGCTACATTTTCTATTAAAATGAAAAAAATAATAATCTGTGAGTGGTTTAAGCCAAGAAAAACAGGGAAATAAAAAATAGGGAAATAAAGCACAGCATTTAAGTACTACTGAATCAAAAGGTTCTCAGGGCTTTTTGTTTCTAAATGAGGTTTTTCAGTTAAATGTGAACCTACAGCTTGAGAAAGCAAATGAGTGAGCAAATGGTTAAACACCACTCAAATAAACCAGAAGAAGAAGTCATTACATACCAAACTGCCAGTTGTGTCAAGCCCAAACCCACTTCATAAAAATTACTGAGAAAGTAAAATTCAGGAGCAAGAGAAAAGACTGCACGTACCTTTAACACCTTTATACAACATTGGTGCTGGATTCCCAGAAGCACGCTTTTGGATTCCATTACAGCTGCACCATAAAAGTGAAGTAAAAAGATTAATAAAAAACCCAAAACTTCATTTTAATATAAGCATTGCAAGAAGAAAGTGAAAAATAGAATAGCAGGCAGGGAAAGCAGAGAGCTCAGATTTCAAGAAGTGGAGTCTAACTTTAAGAGTCCAATTGCTACCTGCCAAATTTGCACATGCTCTCCTTCCACCTGGAGCCATACAGCAGGCATGAACCTGTTGGTTCCTCTCCTGGCAGGAGCACAGTGCGGGGGGAGCCAGCGGTGCAAGAGTGCAGGTAGGGCAACAAATTCTTCTGGCAGATGCCAGTTTTGCAGTTAACTGCTGCACATAAAGAGCAGAAGGTGAGCTGCGCGTCAGCCCTGCTGTTACCTTGCAACCTGACAGGCTCAGGTCTTCTTTCTCCCTACCCAACTCCAGTGTCTTTCGGAGGGATCTACAGCTCCCATTTCCACAATGTCCATTAAAATGTACAGGTCACATTCCTCAACATTACCAAGAGCTCCAATGAGACTGCTTTCACCGCAAGCGAGTTCAAAATCAGAGGTACCATTTAAAAAAGATCTAAGTTCATCTTACAAAAATAAGCATGTATTAAAAACTAAAGTTGTAATAAATAAATAAATAAATAATAAAGTCTCAGACACAACATCCCAACCCTCCACTGTTCTGCAGCCCTCTGTTTCATGCACATTTAGCAGCAGGTATTTAATGCTCCTTGTACTCTCCAGGCACCGATTCACTCCTCTGTGAGTGAGAACACCTTCAGGACGCTATTGCAGTGGCAGCGCTTTCAGCAGCACAGCCTGTATCACCACAACGGAAGTTACATTTTGGAAACTTTAAAAAAAAAAAACAAAACAAACACACACAAAACCCCCACACTTTCCCCATTCACAGTTTTTACAGACCTTATTTTCATTAATATATGAGCAGAGAATATTTTTTCTAATTACTGACAAAACAATCAGGGTATTCTTTTGTGAGCAGGAGGCCTCCTATCCCTTGTAGCAGGCATGAGTTATTGCATTGTCTTCCTCCAAACAAGTGAACATCTGTATCCCATTTTCACTGGCACTGTGAGACACCTGGCACAGCCCCAAAAGGGAATGTTTAGCTACAAGGGTTTAAAATACACAGTAATTTGCTGTTGTGTTATCTTCTGGTATTCTCTACTTTGGAAAAAAAAAAAAAAAAAGTTTATCAATGAAGTCCTCACACTGTCTCTTTGCCTTGCTATAGCCCAGAATGAAATGAATCAAGTAAAGCAATTTTGAAAGTCTCATTTATTTTCCCTCCCAAAGAGTGATGCTTACAGAAGCCAGTTGGAGCAGAGTTCCATGGAGGATGTCACATTTCACATCCCTCCCTCCACTTCTGGTGAGAATGTTTCATATAGACACAGGGGGACTGCGAGTTTACTCAATCCTTCCACAGACAGCATTACTGGGAGAACAATATTTAGCAATCCAAGAGTGGAAGATTCATGGAATGAAAGTCCAGGAGCTCTTTTAGTCCATTACTACATCCTTGGCTGTTGAAAATGTCTAAGATCACATCTTTGTTGAAAGCAAGGTGTGTTTTTACAGCAGATTGCTATCTGCAGCTATTAGCTGCATTATATAAAATTATAGGGCAGAAATACTCTGTTTCTAGGGCTTTCAGCTCAGCCCTTACATCCAGATACTTCTCAGGCATCTCAGATTCATTCTCCAGAGCATCCAACATTTTCATGTAGTTAAAAATTATATATATTTTTAATATACCCTTATTCCTTACTTTGAGAACTGTTTCTTTACTCTCTCATGGCCAAGCAGAACACTACTGAAAAGATCTTTTTCTCAGTTCCTTGCATTTACCTGGTCATTCTTCTCCACAATCCCAGGTGGGTGCTTCCCATCTCAGACAGAAGCTCCTTTGGTGTGATTTCCTTTCCATGCACCTCCACAGCCAGTCCTGACACTGGAGTGAAATGGGGATCACCCCAATAAGAAGTCATCAGCTGCTGCTGTGTCATACCTGTCCAGTTCAGAAACCATCCTTCACACCCCATCCTACCCCAGGCTTTGAAAAAAAAATCACAGCTACCTCCTTCAAACCCTTTCTTAACACTCTCCGCTTCCAATGATTTCTGTATAAAAGGGAAAAACAAAGCCTCAGTACTGGTGTGTGCCGTGACTACTGCCCAGGCAATGTTACTCACATTTCTCCTCATCTTCTGTAGCTTCCCATAAGGATTACAGGGAAGGGGATGCCCATCTTCCCTGCATTTGTACAAACGTTGAGCCACAGGTCGTGACTCCTTTGGACTGCTGGAGCTCCTAGATGGTTATGACTAGTGCTACTGTGACCTTAGTTTCTGGTGGTGGCACTAGTGGTCTCATCGGAGCTCAGTGTCACCAAGCCATTTGCTAAATGAACTCATGTAATCTAAGTCATTGTCACCTAAATATTCAATTACAGTTTCAGTATTTCATTGGTGGATGGGGGCTGATTTCCCCAGTAGATTAAAAAAGTTCTGGGTCACTTTTCTTAAGTGTTGCTGTAAAAGTCTCTTAGTCCTTTAGCTATGCTGAGAGTGACAGGACGTGGCTGGCGTGTGCTTACCAAGGCAGCTGTCCCTGCACGGTGCCTCTGTGCACCCCCTGCACCAACAGCACAGGACAAGCCCGGAGCAAATGCCTCCAATGGGAAGATGGCAAAAATCCTTGATTAACAGCTTGGCCTTTCTCCATAGCTGGGAAACTGAGGCATCCAAGGCAGATGACTGCATTTAAGTCACAGATGGGTTTCGGGCAGAGCTGAGTTTTTATCCAAGCTATTTTGACCACACATCGTGTCTGATGACTAAAATGATGGCATTACTACTCTGTTTCAAACTCTGCTTGGCTCTGGAATAAAAGACAATTAAATGGCAGGAAAATTCCTGTTATTAAATGTCCACAGGGAAGCTCAACTGACAAATATGAAACAAATTCAGAAATATCAGCAAACAGTTGAGCTATAGAAATAAAAAGGAAAGAGAAGTAAATGTGTCTTCATAAAGAAACAAACTGTTAGAGCAGTAACTGCCCTGGAAACTCTCCCATCTCAGGGCAAGGAGAGCTTTTGGAGCAGGCTTCAGAAAAATGACATTAGCTAATCTGCAAATAGGCTTGCTTTCAAGTGTCTTCACCAAGGAAGATACCCCCAAAATATCCGCATCAGTTTAAGTTCACCTCACATAATAATCATTATTTTCATATAGAGAGCTGAAGTCTCATTACAGCCCCCGTGCAAACAAACTTCCACCAGCGCTGGAGGATTCTGGCACAGGGAGCGCAGGACCCACCCCTGACGCTGCCCACCCTGGTTTGTGCTCCCTCCCATCCAGCAGAGCGTGGAAGGGGAAGGAATGCCACTTGCCCAAATGTGATAGACTATTGCTGCAGGCAGGAATATCTTGTGCTGTCAGTGTTCAATTAGCACCAAGTTAAACTAAACGTCTTGTGAATATTTCATAACGATCTGCCAGCATCATATCTGAACTCTCTGGCTTTTACCAAACCATTTTCCTTCCAAAGTGACATGATGCAGAATTAAAGAGGAATGATGAGCCAATCTTGCTTGTTTGAGTATCTGCTCAAGAATCATGCTGTATAACAAAAAAGTAGTCATTAAAAAAACAGTACAAAATACTCCAGCAATAACTGCCACCTAAAATTATCCTTTGATAATGAACAGTCTTTGAACAAAGTGAGAGTTTATATAAAGCACAGCTCTTCTTTTTCCAATTGTAAATTTATTGTAGCTTTGTGAGTTACAGGAGCTGATGTCAGCTTTCATATTTCCCATCTTGGTTTTTGGGTTTTTTTTGTTTTTTATTTATTCTCCACACAAAGCTCAGGAGTTAAATGGGTTGGAATAGACCTTAAAAGCCAGGGCTAACTTTAACTTGAAATGCCAAATCTGCAGCAAGCACCACGTGAGCTGCACAGGTGAGGAGTTCTGAGCAGAGCTCACTGCGGGATCTGGGGCAGGAAAAATAGACACGCTCAAATACAAATATCTCTGTGCTGCAAGCCAGCTGCCAAGCAGGTGTGCGAATTGCAGGCTAGAAATCTGTGGGACCTGCATCACCTGCCTGGGGCCCTGGGCAGCAAGTCACCTGGGAGGCAGCTTCTGGGCGTCACAGCAAGACATCTGGGGTACCCACTGAGCCCTGGCAGAGTGGGAAAGAGCTCCAGAAAGTAGAGGCAGCAAAATCTCAAGGATTGCTGTGCTGGTTGCTCAAAGTCCCCACTGAAGAACAGTAGCTTCCTCCAAGGAAGGATAGGTACCACTGGGCATGAAGAGCCTCTTCCAGACTTTCTGCTGAGGCTAAGATCAATAAGGAGATCTGTTGGTTCCAACAGTAATGGACCAAAGCCATGATTTCACATCACCTCATCCATCATACACCCAGATGATGAACGATCCTGGGTCTGCACCAGCCTGGGCTGATACTCTGCAAAAACAAAGCCAAATTGCCTAGTTTTGCTTGCTGAGGAGGTGGTCTCCTTGACTGATCAAGGACAGGCTCAACTAGAAACGTCTGCTGGCTTGGCTACATGTGCTTGGATGAATGTCCTGGTGAAGCACAGAAGTGCACAAGCAGAACAAGTGCTGAGACAGATTTTAAAGTTAACTCAGCAGGTAAATAGCAACAGTGAGGCTGAAATAACCACAGGGACTAAATCATTTCACTTGTGCAATGCTAAGTGGTCCCATGGATAGTCTCACCTAGCCACACTGCCTTTAGGTATTGGGTCTCATTGTTGCTGCATTTTACAGGAAAATAACTGGCACGTGTAAGCTATCTGCCCATAAAGAAAATAGAAGTTACACCTCTTGATAACAAAGATTTAGCACGAAGAGCCCCATGGGAGCTAGTCTACAGCATTGATTACAATACAATTACATTTGCTGCAACTTTTTTGATGTAACAGATAAAACTTCCTCACATGGGCAGGATCTGGGTTTTGTCATTTTAAGACTAGTGTTTTACAGCATAATACATATAAACATAGAGCAGCTCCGCACCCCTCGTCTCCCTCCCCATGGGGCCTTGTCCTTGCCCACCTGGATCACTCACTCTGCTGCTGCAGAACCCGCAGCAGAACCTCTCTCCATCCTTCCACCTCTGCAGGCAGGACACACGGAGAGGGCAGGGAGCGAGGAGACACACGGGCAGCCACAGGCTCCCTCCTGCCCGGCCGGGCGGGGGTCCCGAGGCCTCGTCCCAGCTCCGGCACCGCAACAGAGGGGTCCTGGCAAGCCCAGCACTGTGGGAGGCTTGAGACGCTCCCTGGCTGTGCAAAGCACTGGCAGCAAGGGTCAAATTAATTAAGAGCTCAAATCCCAGGAGAATTTGCACTTACTTACGCTGTTTGGAAAAATAAAATATCTCCTTTTCTTGCTTCAGCCCATGTATCACCAGGAATCCAGTAAAGGAAGGGTTCTGCAACAACCGAAACAACAACAAAAAGGCCTTATAAAAGGTGCAGGGAACTCCAGAAAGATTGGAGACACCTGGGGAGAGAGGGAGTAGACCCCCTGTGCCAGGACAGGGCACTGCTGTTAAACCCTACACTAATACATGCCAATTAACACCCTGTCTTTCCAGATAAGGAGGGAGTTGGCTGTGCTGGAGGGGGGGACTGGCAGAAAGCCGCACTCACAGCGGAGCGATCTGCAGCTGTGGGGGATAAAACCCAGCACAGGATGTTTAAAGGTTTCCATGATTTGTTTAACAGACCTGAAGCCCTACTAGCATTTAACTGCTGCAGATACGGATGTAATACAAACGGCAGACCAAACCCAAGTGTGCCTGGCCTGTAATATTAATACATCCCTTCAAGGGCAATGGAAATGGGGAAGGGCCCGTGGATCACGTTCACAGCAGGGACTTGGCTGTGGACAGGCGGCCTCGTTAACAGCATAATGCCCTGACCCTCCTGAGTTACACATAATGACGTTTACTCTCCCCAAATGGCTGAACTAATTTACTGATAGTGGTGGTGGCATCCTTCCAGCAGATGGGACTGACGTATTTGGTGTATAGACCTGTTGGGGTTTTTGACACAGTCACTTGTCTGAGTGCCAGCATCTGCAAAAGAACTCAGGAGGCCTTTTATGGCCCCAAACTTCAGGCTTTTGGGACGTTTTCTGTTTCGTTTTGTTGGATTTTTTTCTTTCTTTCTTTGTTTTTGTTAGTTAATCACAAAGAAAGGCAATACTACTCAAGTCTGGGTGTATAAGTCATGGAATAGATTTCCTTGATTCCATGTTCAGCTGTATAGCTGTCACCAGAGTAAATTCAAGGATATGCTTTAAAATGCCAAAACATATTAGTAACACCCATCTATTATGGTAAAAGGATTTGTTTGTAAGCCTTAATGAGAAAGTACAATTCATCCCATATTTTCCTGGGAAAAGGTCCCATATGAATTGAATATTGCTCCTGGAGTTTCAGCTTGTGAGCTCAACAGCATCAGCTGGAAGAGTCCCAGTTTTGCCAGAGCTTTTCTGACCCACCCAGTCCCACTAGCTTTTAGCAGGTTGTAGAAATAACTGGAGGTTGTA
Source organism: Pedionomus torquatus (assembly GCA_013398155.1). Taxonomy (NCBI): domain Eukaryota; kingdom Metazoa; phylum Chordata; class Aves; order Charadriiformes; family Pedionomidae; genus Pedionomus; species Pedionomus torquatus. The sequence goes on from VZRU01019203.1 coordinate 14,017, forward strand.
AAAATAGTATTTCTGACTTGATTAACATGATGTTCCACTTAGCCACTTTGTGGCTGTCGTTTTTTATCCTTGATAATCAATGGGTAGAGGCTGATATCAAGTGTGTAATTGCTAACCACCAGATTGTATATCAGCCTCAGCCCTCTGCAGCAAAGGGAGTGAGAAAAAAGAGCAAGGAAAGGGGCCCAAGAGGAAGGTCATGGAACAGATAATTTTACAGCTTTACAAGAGGGAGGAGCAGATTTGTAACCGCTCTTATAAACAAGGGGAGCCAGCAGACAGGGAATGAAGGGTTCTACTATTGCCTTGTTATCTGCCAAAGTTACTCATCATCAGGGACAGACAGTGTGACAGTCTGCATTAAGGGCCCTCAAAGCCTCAGCCCATGCCCTGGCATGGACACTGGGAGACAGCAAAGGCGCCACAGCACCCACCAGGAGACAAAAAAGGGTTCCCAGGACTCACACAGCACCAGCAGAACCTGAGACCTGCACTCAGACACCAGAGAGGGCTGAATTAGGATCAGCTCCTGCCTCTCTGAATGTGGAGACCCCCATCCAGTGCCTCGTGTTCTTGCCACTGCAGATGGTCCCACACCAACCCCGCCGAATGCTTTGCACCAGCTCCCTCCCAGCTCTCCTCTGTGGCAAGGTGGGGATGCCCCTGGCACCCCTTGCAGCTCACTGTGGTTGAAAGCCACAAAAAGGCCAATTTTTGTAAGCATTACAGTTCACCTGGTGCCTCCAGGTTTCTGTGAGATGTTTTATTGCATTAGTGTTGTCAAATGGTGGCATTTCAGAGTGTAAGTCACCGGGTTGTTGTTAATGCCAATTTAATGGTGCTAAAATGATTAAATATGGCAGGCTTTTAAATAATGAGGTACATAAAAGGTGTTAATAACCTCTTAAGTGCTTTAATAATATTCTGCGCTATCATAAAATGTTAGTAATTGGGCCTCTTAACTTTCATCTGCCATAAAGCAATGAAAGAAAAAAACCCTCAACAGAGGTGCTGAATGGCTGAAAAATTCTCCTTAAATAAAAGAAAAAATGAACAACGGTAAAACTGCTTGTTAAAAAAAATAATAATAATAAAAAAAGAACAAATTAACTGGAAAGACCAACAGAACATGCATTTTAATATCACGTCAATTCTTAGCATTTCCAAAAAAATGTCTTTGGTATAAGGCATTGCAGGAACAAAGGATACCAACAAAGGCATGATGGCTCACTGCTAAACCCAAGATGGGCTGCTCGGTCTGACGTAAGACAAACCTATCTCTTACTTGTGGAGGTTTGAAATGTCACCTCACTTGTATGTAACAGACCAAGGATAAACCTGGGCTACTCTTGCAGAATGGGCAGTCGAACAGAGTGTCTTACACCAATCAATAACAGCGGATCTGCTCCTGCAACAGGACATAGAATCACAGAATAGTTTGGAAGCCACCCTTAAAGGTCATCTAGTCCCACCCTCCTGCAATGAGGCCTGTAAAATTCCCTGCAGGTTACTGGTTAAATGCCACCCAGAAAAATAACTACAGGAGCTGTAGCAGCATCCATAAGATGTACTGTATTGGGCTGGTATTTCCTTAAGACTCAGCAGACTCCCCAGCATCATTTCCAGTAATGTTCTTTAGGTCTCTTCCTCCTAAATACCAATCCAACCCAATCAAATTATTGTGAAAAACCTGTGTCAGCAAAATAATTTTCATTAATGGAGATGTGCAGGCTCCCGATTCAGTGGGTCTCCTACAGAAACCCTTCTAATATCTTCCTAGTTCATGATTGTCTTTTTCGATTTTCAACATGGGCATCCAGATCATTTTAAGAAGAGGTGCTCTGAAATGACTCTAAAATAGAATCTGAATTTTGGGGCTTAGCATGTTACAGGTAGTGTAACAGAGCCCTTCTGAGCCTGTCTCTGTGAAATATGGATAGCTGGGATTTTTACCAGCCCTCTGTTTATAAGGCTGCATCACACAGGCAGGGAGCGAGAGCAGCACCACGTGAGCGGGGCAACCAATTGCTCAGCAGAAGTAACAACAGCAAACAGCAGAAGCCAGGAGTTTGCCCATAGGCATTGAAAAAATTATAACAAGCAAATCAATTTTGAGTAGTCTAAATTTGCTTGGAGATAAATCAGGAACAGAACAAATGCTCTATCTAACAGAGAAATGATTCACCACGTGTAGTGTTCCTAGATCCATGCAGAAGGCTCTTGGCTGCTATGGATGATGGTTCTTTTTTCTCTTTTTTTTTCCTGGTTGCTTGGGGGTTTTTTTGGCTTTATGTCACAGACGAGACCATTATTATTTTCTTGTTATGGGCTAGTGCCAATCCCATTGAAATTAATGACAAATTTTTCATTAGCTCCAATGAAGGACTTGGACTCATAAAAACAATTATTCACCCATACATAAAGTACTTCCTTGACTCTTGTATTTAAGAGGGGGTGTCTGCTGCCCACTCACCAGCATCTCTCTCCAACACAGCTACAATTTGTGAAGTTACTCCATGTCCCACTGCAGTCCCCAGCATCCCAGAAAAGGATCATATTTCTTCTTACTGAGATGGGTTTGGTTCATTTGCTGTACCTATTATGTGAGAACCATCTCTCCTTTTGTTCATTAGGTAAATTCTGGATGAGATTATTCTGGTTTGGTTTGTAACAAGCCCTCTGGATCCACCTTTATGCTTATTAGGATTATAGAAATGCAGTCTAATTTGTGCTAAAGCACACAAATCCAGGTCCCCTGTGATCTTTGCTGTTCAGCATGCCATTGCTATGTCTGCAACACTGCTCTGATCCATCCACACTAGTGGGAGTGGGGGGGGTGTACAGGCCAAGCAGGGAACCCCACTGAGCCAAACACCTGAGCTCTGGTGAGCCTCAGGACCAGAAGTGAAACCAACTAGTTTACAGACAGGTCTTTTTAATTCTTTTTCAACTCCCCATGAAATACTCATTTTTTGCTGCTTGACTGGAAATCATCAACATCCTTTTGTGGCTGTAAGTACAATCTATATTTTGAACAATGTTCCTGGAATGTCAAAAGATGTGCAAAGCCAAAGAGATGCTCCTGTGCTTTTTAAAGCTCATTCCCTATGGCTTTTTGTCAGCATGCTAGTTCAGCGTCTGCCTTGGTTTTGCTTGCAGAGCTCTGTGCACATCTTTAGCAACACGAAGAAATGCAGCCAAACCAGCCACAACAATAACTAGCAATGATTGGTTTCTGGTGTTGATTGGGTAAGTTAATTAAGAGCAGAAGTTATTTCACTAGAATAGATTAGAAAAAATGCAGAGAAGGTGATTTTGTGATTCAGTAGCTTCTGTTTCTGGAGAAAAATCCCCAGACGTCATACTGCGCTTCAGCATGGCTCCTCTATTGCAGCAGAAACCTTGCTGTGGCACAGACGCTTCAGATCCTGCCTGATTTCACCCCTGAACTTTCAAAGCTCCAGTACCTCCTTTGGCATCTTGCCTGAGCTTTGCCCCCCACATTTTGCCAGGACCATTCTTGGCCCACTGGCGAGAGGCAAACACACAGGACAGGGTAACACCACCAGAAATAAAAGGCTTGTCATCCTTCCAGAGTTAGGACCGGGTTCTGCAGCAGGAGAGCTGCCCTGCCAGCAGTGGGGATGGTGAGGGCTGGACAAGGTCCACCCTGGGCCACTGGCAACCCCTGGACCATTCCTGGAGCCAGGAGAGATGCCTGGTCAGAGGTGCTGCTATGCTGATGGGGCCTCGTTGGCCACCTGGGCTCCTTCTTGTCAAGGCTGAGCATCAAGTGTTTGGTTTCTCCAAACTCCATACTAACTTTAACTGAGGTTTGTCTTATTTAGAAACCCTCTCTTCCCTGCCACTCACCTCACAAAGCTATTCTTGGAGAAGAAAAACTAGGAAATACTTTGCAGCCAAAAGTAAAGTCATAAAGAAATTTGCTCACGTTCCCCAACACATGAGATACGGAGTTAATTAAAAATTGTTCTCTGTACAACAGGTTTGTTTCACTGGAAAATGTCACTGATGTAAGGCTGTTCTACTCTTGTTGCCAACTCCATTGAACTGACTCCCTTATAAGCTTACTCCTCTCCTCTCCCTGTTACTTTTCTTCCAATAATAAACCAGAGAGATCTTACATCCCACTTTTTTACTGGAAAAGGTGCATGAGACTTAGCTGAGTGGGAGCAGCCATTTGATGCCCCTCAGTCCCTGTTTATCTGTGGTTCTACAGAAGCAGCAAACACTTGCCCCAGCCCTTCAAGTATAAATGAGGTATTTGATGCTAAAGGCATGGTGCTGTTGAAAGATTTTTTTAATTAGATAAATACATTTTATAAGAAGATTTTGCAGAATAGTTGCCTCTAGCAACTGTAACAATCTTGGAGTTTCATCTTCTAAAAGAAAAGAAAACTCTTAGAATCATAGAATCATCCAGGTCAGAAGGGACCTCCAAAGGCCATCTAGTCCCACCTCCCTGCAGTCGCAGGGACACCCCCAACTAGACCAAGTTGCCCCGGGCCTCGTCGAGCTTTGCCTTGAATATCTCCAGGGAAGGGGCCTCAACCACCTCCCTGGGCAACCTGTCCCAGTGCTCAACCACCCTCAGAGTAAAGAAATTTTTTCTAATATTC
>VZRU01019203.1:19187-51981 GCA_013398155.1 Pedionomus torquatus
TTATCAATTAGGATGTTGTGGGGGACCGTGTCAAAGGCCTTGCAGAAGTCCAGGTAGATCACGTCCACAGGTCGTCTTCTATCTACTGACACAGTAGCTCTGTCATAGAAAGCCACCAGGTTAGTCACGCGGGACCTGCCCTTAGTAAAGCCATGCTGGCTGTCCTGAATCAATTTGGTGTCCTCCATGTGCTCAAGCATGGCATCGAGAAGGATCTGTTCCATGATCTTCCCAGGCACAGAGGAAAGGCTGATGTGCTTCACAAGGCATCACAAACACCAGCCCTGGAGAAAGCCCTTGGCTCTCCCCACACTGCCAGCCTTGGTGCTTCATGAACTACCAGGGGCATCCTCATCCGAACGTGGCTGGATGTCATCTGTACACAGCCCAGCCCTGTCTCAGCAAGGTTCCCTGAGCTCACTTCCTTGCTAGCCAGCCAGCCTGGAAGTATCTCTGAGATCAGGAAAAGATCTGGTAGCCATTCCTCACTGCCTGAGGATGGGCAACTACTGGAGAACAAGCAGCATCCTGCAGGCCAGTGCATTCACAGGGCACCCTGCTTGGCTAGGCACAGAGAGGTGAACCCAGACCTCTTGACCCTACTACCACAGTTGAGAGTCCTAGGAAAGAGTGACGTTTAGATGAAAGCCTGGTTCACACTGAGGTGACCAGTGGTTATTTTGATGCCCCTTGTCTCCATCCAGCTCAAAGCCACGGTGAGGCTGTTCTGAGCCACCTCTGAATGCCATGTCCCCAGGGGACCTCTCTGCTGCTGGGGCACAGTTACTGAAGGACTATCCCTCCCCTTGCAGAGCCCAGTGACAGAAGATTCCCAATCTGCCAGCAAGGCAGAGAGCTTTACCCCTGCAGGCTCAGTGCAGGAGCGCAGCTGGAATGAGAACTTTTCCATCCTCACCCCCATACTCAGTATATTTAGCCCTGACCTAGAAAGACCATCCTTTCTAGGGCTGAGATGTGATTCAGACAGTCTGTTTGCTGAACAGAGACTGCCAACTGTGCCGAATCATAGCTGATTAGAGGTGGGAGGGAGCCTGAAAAACAATACATCCAGGCAGACGCAGTGGATTTGGAGCATTGCATGAAAATTATATTTAACACCATTTTGGTGACTTAAAGAAAAATTAAAAAAAAACAACCTTCACACCTTTCAAAATAACCTTACCTGTCTCTGGTGGGAGAGAAGGGACTGGGAAAGCGTTGTTATTTTTAACCACAGTGGAACAGGATAAGAAAGAATATACATATTTGTAGGTATAGACAGACATAGACACATCTCCAAATGAAGGAGGGGACGCTTTCTCTGAAAAAGGAGGGATGGACAGAGAGGCTTTCTTGTAATTTAGGCAAAATGCTATCTTGAAGCAAAACAAGTCCTATAGTGACTAAGGGGAAACAAGAGGAAAAGAAAAACAGTATGAGAAGATGTCTGGAAACATGTAAAATGCTGGTGCAGAAACGTCTGCTGTGAGGCCAAAAAGTGTCCCACAAGCACAGTGTGAGGCTGCAGGCCCATCCTCTGCCTGCAGGCGCAGCCAGAGAAATCTTATCTCCAAGCCTGTGAGAAAACAGGAGGAGTACACATAGTTCTTACAAAGTACTAATACAACCAGGGAGTTAAAGGGGAAAATACTGCGTAGCCCAGTCTGGAGAGAGCAGAACAGGAGACTAAACACAACAGTTTAACAAATAATTACAAGTTCTTTATATGGACTAGAATTTGTAATCCACCTTCATCCAATTCTCTTTGCACAGTTTAGAATTACAATGCCAAAGGGATCACAGGGAATCAAGAAATAATGTCCTGCGTTTGAGTGCAGAGCAGACAGTCTCTGAGGGTTTTAGACCGTCCATTTGATATTCATGAAACATTTCCCATGTTGTACCCAAGCCTTCACCCCATTGTACCTTGGCAAGCACAGTGGATGTCCTGTTTCAGGCACCCACATCTGCAGGATGTTTGCAGCCATGGAAAGCGATGAGAAAAAATCCTGACCCGGTTACGTTCTTCTGAACTTCAATTCAGTTAAGTGTGGGCACTGAATATTATCTCCATAATAAATTCACTGCACTGTAAAACATAGTGGGGAATCAGGAAGTATTATCATGCATTTCAACAAATGCTCGGTCTCCGAGGACCTCCGCCATCCATTTGATACACCTGGTATGTAGGAGTACCATTTCTAGTCATCTGTAGTTTTTATCTGAACAGCATGGAGAAGAGAGCATGACAGCGGTGCTGGACTGATGTCCGGGGGGCTGTGGATCAGTCACGAGCCCGGCAACAGCCTCCCTGACAAGTCACAGCCACTTGGTTTCCCACCCAAAGCCCCTGCCCCTCTGCCAGGACGGGCACCTCCTCGCTTCCCTGAGCGCATCTAATGGCACGGCGATGGGGCTCACCTTCAACTAGACTGCCAGCCAAAAAAGTCAGTCCGTGGTCCCCCTTTAATTCTAATGTACAGAGAGAACTCTGATTTTTGTGTGCTTGCTTTTGTGTCTCCCCTCTTCACCTTTTCTTTGGAAAACACAGCTGGGAAGCATTTCTTTGGAAGACGCGGGCTTGCTGGAGGTGGAGCTGGAGCCGGGAAGCCGCAGGGTTCCCAGCCTGAAAGGAAAAACCTCGCCTTGGCTCTGGGTTGGCACAAGCTGGTATTGCCGTTCCCCCAGCCCCTGCTGGAAAGAAGCCCACTGGGTCAGGCCCCCCGAGTCACAGACACTGTGCCTGCTTTACTATGTCCAACGGTGCTTTTGTTTCGCATTTTAAGAGAACGGCTTAACAAAAGAAAGAAAGTCTTGCAGTCGACAATCAGTATTAGTCAGAAAAAATGCTGGTAAATATCAGTTTAAAAACAACACAGTGTTTCTGTTCCAGAGAAACTTGAATGTTTGCAAAAGTCTTTGAGGGGTCAAAAAGGAAAGAGACGTTATCTGAAGTCAAATAAAAGATTTGTTTGACTGTAAATAAAAGGTTGGGGTTTTTTTAGATTTTAAGTATATTTTAAACATTTCTAAATAATGCTGGCAGAAATTGCAAAAGGACAGTTTGCAATAAGTGGAAATGTTTTGCTTAGAAACACCTTCAAAAACATGTCAACTTTTTATATTTTTGTTTTTGTCTTACACAAATAGTTCAGTAAACTGACACGGGTTTGGGAAACGCTGCAGTATCAGCTGCTCTGCGTTTTTTGCCCACCTAAAAAAATCACCAAACCCATGCATTCAGTTCTAAGTGGGAAGTTTCTTTCAAGAAGTTATATAATAAAAAGACTTTAGTTTAAGCACAAGTTTAAACATGTTTAGTTTTGGTAAATTAAGCACAGACATAAATTAAGGAACTACCGAGTGCTTTGCTGAGCAAATGCGCAGTCGGGCACCGGGTGCGTGGGCTGAGTGGCATCCTGGCACACGGGCTGGGAAGTGGAAATGAAGCCCAGAGAAATAAACAGAAAACAAGCACAGCACTTGGAGATTTTGAGCTTTGTTTTACAGTATTTCAAAGGTGTGTTTTGTGTGTTTGAAAAAATCCTGTTATTCAGGAGCCTGGAATCACTCTTGCCTCCCCAGCGCTGATGAACAGCAAGAGGCGCAGCATGCAGCCCTTCATTCAGAGGGAGCCTTAATCACTCCTCTTCCAAAACTGCTGCTCCGTTTGACTGACAGAAGCAATCCACATATTGCAGGGTAAAAAAGAAAGGCAGACCCATTTGGTTGTCAGACTGCGAGTACGTACACAAAGCTTTTAGCAAAAAAAAAAGAAAGAAAGAAAGAAAAAAAAAAAAGAATAAAAATTTGTAGCCCTCCTAAATCACATCTATATTAATGACATGAATGACAGGCTTAAGGGGAAAATTAGAAATCTTTCTTTCCAGCTTTTCTTTTATCACCCAACCATATATTTCATCTTTCCAGAGAGCAGTGCCACTAAACATGCAGCTGACAGACAGGAGCGCTGTAGATGAGCTGCTGCCAGACCAGCCTGAGGTAAGGTGGAACATTTTGGCTGCACTTGCCCCATGGGCATGGCTGTGAGCCCTTCTGCACTGGGCAATGCCATGCCACACCTCGGCTACAAATACAGCCCTTTGCTTCTGTAGCCCCCAGTCACCTCTGCTGCATGGCAACAGAGAGGACTGAGAGACTGGAGCACCAGTGTGTCCTGACACCCTGGACCTTTGGGACTCCCCAACCCTCGATATCCTCTTCCAGGGGGAATAAGCAGCACTGTTCTTATGGCAGAACAACTCTCCGGCACTGCAACCTGCCAGCAACGGCTCTAGAGTGACTCCAGAACCCTCAAAGGATGTCCTCTCTTCACTGGCAGAGCAATAGCATACCTGTCTTTATGAAGGTGCTTTGGGCTGCTGACAGAAGAGGAATGCTGGTTCTCCTCTCCCATGCCATAAAAGAGGCTGCCTCTGTCTCCAGAGCAGCTGCAGATCTCTGCATTTCTCCTCTGTTCATTTTCCTACACAGGCTCCATGGAAAACACCAGGATGAAGGAGGAACCCCACTGTCTTGCGGGCTCACAGATGTAATCATCTTCAGTGAAAACCAAGTCCTTTAAATTTCCCCAAACCCAAGTTCTGTTTTCCCGGGAGGTGATATATAACTAATACACCTGACAGACCTACCCTGTGTAGCACGTGTACGCTTGTTAAAAAATGGTCTTGGTTAAATAATCTATTTAAAAATGGTCCTTGACTTCTCATCACCAATGGCACTGAATGCAAAGTGTTCAGGGAATGTTTTTTTTTCATGAAGAAAGTGGAAGATTAGAAAATTAAATGGTTTCATTTGAAACCTCCTGCACAAGTTAGTCTATAACAATAAAAGGCAACAATAGTTCCTTACAAATCAATTGAGAGGAAAAACAGAATCAAGAAAAAATAGAAATGAATAACCCAGGTGCTGCCAGGTCTTGCTGTCGGGCTCCACCTGTGCTACACAGCCCAGACGATACAGCTCCCACCGTCTCATAGCACTGCTACGACAGATAACACAACTAACTCACTTTTCTATCACGCTTTTCATCTTAATGCACACCCAGAGATCTCACAACTGTAAAAGGACAGTCTACAAAGCCACATCTTTACTGGAATGAAGAGGCACAGAAAAAGAAAAATCTCGGGTGGAAATACCGTAAGAAATACTGTAACAAAAAGCAGGCTTTAAATACTGAAAATAGGTAAAGGATGACATAGAGCACAGGCTGAATAAAACATGGTGATATTAAAGCCCTGGAGCTCAGTCCTGAGGGGATCTGCATGTTTTCAATGCAGACTGTGGTTTCTCAGGGATCCTGTGTGCCACCAGAAGGCTGCGGGGCTGCAGAGCCGCCGTGCCTGCCGAGCCGTCCCTGCACGCTGACAGGCAGCGATTCCCTCCCAGGCTCAGTCTGGCACATTAAAAAGCCAACAGCATCTTCCTTTTTTCAGCTCTCTGCTTCAAAGGCTCTCTGATGTGCTACCATCACCCCGTGCTCATCCCCACCACAGCGATAAGCGCAGTATAAATAGCTGCCAGTAGATGACGGATAGAACATGGACATGACAACAGTGACCTCCCCGTTCCCGCAGCCGACACAGCGATATCTGTCATGATCCACTCGGAAGCAGGACTGCAGGAATGTGGTGCAGAGGCAGGAGTAGAGCTGAAACATGTCTCAAAACCCCGTCAGAGGTGAACACGCAAGTATTTATCTGAGCAAAGTAATAACCTCAGGGTTAATGAGGACTTGACGTAATTTAAGTTGGTCCTAAATAGGAATTGATGTAATTTGATGTTCTGTGCTTCACTGAGCTCCCAACTTTGGCTCTTTTTTTCTCCTAAAATGCTGCAGCACTGCTACCCAGCTGAGGGATAATGGAGCAGATTAAAAGTCTGCTCCTCATCTCATTCTAATTCTGTTTGCCTCACTGCCCTCCTGTATCCAAAGTACCAAAATATGAGCAGGATGCCCAGCTTTGGGCACCATAATTTGAGAAATACATAGATCAATCTGTGAGAGGCCAGAGAAGAGCAAACAGGAACGATAAGAGATTTGGAAAACATGACCTGTAAGAAAATGTAGGAATTGGGTTTAGTCTAAAAAAAAATAAAAGAACGAGGAAAGAGATCATAAGAGTTCCAATATGCAGAATTTTGTTATAAAGAGGACAATGATCAACCGCTCTTCTTGTTCCTTAAGAAATCTCCTTATTTTACAGCAAAGATGACCGAGTTCACACGTTAGGAAAACATCTTTCCAACTACATAGAGGAGCAGGGAAATCCTGGACCAGACTGCCTGAGGCAGTTCTGGCTCCTTCTCTGCACTGGTGGCTTTTAGAACATCTAAGGCAGAGGCAACTCTGAAACCCTCTTCTGACACCATCTGCTCCTGCTCCTGCAGCCAGAGGCTGCTGGTGACAATCAGAGCGTGCGTCCCCCGTCCCCCCGTTCCAAGCAGCCAGTCTCCTCTTGCTGGTAGGGCAGGGAAAGGGCTGGAGCTCCCTGCTGGGTACAGATACTGCTTGGAGAGAACTGGCCCCAGTAGGAATCCACGTCCCCCCGAGCCCCCACGCAGGCTGCGGTCATCCCTGGCCTATTTGGCACACGCAGGGGCAGAAGATGGCTCAGTCTGTCTTTCCAGCTCAGTGCTTCATCACAGCCTGAACCTTTGTCTGCACCAGAGGCATTCCTTCAGCTCGGGTACTGTTCCTTATTGCCATTAGCCCCTCACAGCTGGGAGGGGAACCCCTCTGCACCAGGCTTTGTGCAGCACAGGACGCACACGATCCGCGCAGCAGGCGAGGAGGGAAGGAGAGCGAGGCAGGACACACCAGAGAACAGAGCTGGTCCAGGCTGTGGCTCCAGAGAAGCACAGCCCTGTGCAGGTGCTGCACGCCGCCACTGCCTTCATGTACACAGGGACATGGGCACCAGTGCTCTGGTAGAAAGGTGAGCCCTGAGCTGGTCAGACAACCAGCAAAAGTCCATCACGTTCTGCAAAGCCAGCAAGTATTTCATGAGGCTTGCAAAGCCTCAAGCTCCACAAGCTTGGCAAAGCCTGACCAGCCACTCTCCTCAAGAGCTATAAAGAGTCTGGATTCAACTGGCAATTTGCTGAAGACACATGGGGCAGAGAAGAAACCAAATGTGCTCTGTTTAGACTGACATTGGCTCCCCACTGTTGACAGGAGTCCAGGTTCGGGGTCTGTTCTTTCTCCCACTGAATTCAACAAGGATTTTCTCCATTGGCTTCACCAGGGGCAGTAACAAGCCATTGTATCTGTCAGTGCAGATTTCCAATGGAAGACAAACTGGAGTGGCTAAGTGCTGTCTGTAAGGAGAGATCATTTCCCCCCCTCCCCAAGTCCATTTTCAGACCATAACCACACTTTAATGAATAAAAAGTTGTTGTTTCAAATCCTCGCAGAACTGCAGTCCCTGCCAAGCCTGTTTTTCTTCTGGAAAGACAGATGGATGTGCTCACATTATGGTAGTTGTTTTTTGCGTGCCATGTATTTTCAGTGCTGTTCATGAAACTAGAATTAGTGACACTAATAATGACAAATCAGAGGGCTAATATTGTTTAACCCTGTTAAAGAGTGTTATTACATTTACATGTTCCCACAGAGTAAATGCTGTTTGGCTCAGACATATGTCTTGCTATCTGTTTATTTTTATGAATCAGAAATGAATCAGCAGTCAGTGTCCCGTAGATTTCCTTGTCTTGTATACTGTTTTAGAAACTAAAAAAACCCCATCACTGTCCAGTAGAAGCATAATAGTATTATTAAATTAATTCTAATCAATAAGAATATTGCAAGTCTGCATAGATTTACCCCAAACTGCTGAGCCACCGAGGAGGCTTGCCTGTGCTCTCGCTGATGTCCTCACTCCTATGCCGACAGTGAAGACAAAACTAAACCTTCAAATTAGAACTTCGGCGTGCAGCTGCCTGATTTTCACTGTAAGCATGTACAAAACTGCCTCTTTCCCAAGCCAATGCAAAGAGCAAATGCACAATGTCATCTCCCGCACTTGGGTCCTATTTGTGAAAAAGACCTACAGAAAGTTCGAGCCAGGAAATGATTCCCTGTCTGCACTGCACTCAGCAGAGAAACAGCCTAAACTGACAGACACTAATAAGATGCTTCCATTCATATCTTTCTTCAATACTCACAGACTTTTGAGAAAAGGGTTAGGATCCTTGGCCAAAACTTTGAGAAGAATCCCCTACTCTTGAATTGTTAGTTCCCTTCCTTGCATCTTAATTATGAACAGCTGATAGCAGGTTCGATAATTTCTGTCTTAAAAAAATATCAATACACTGCTTCAGAAATCTGACCCCCAAAAAAGTTACGTAAGAGGTAAGAAAAACATCACACTTTCTTAGAGCATTAGACATTCCAAGAATTACAGAAGGTAATTTAAATTCAACTCACCCGCTACTGTTGCAATATTGAGGTTTTAAAGTCAGTTTATTTATATTTTAACTTTGCAGTTTCCCATAAGGCATGGTCAAAGTCTTTAACAGAATCACTGACATTAGGAATTCTCGTCCTCCTTTTCCCTTGCTCCTTATCAAGTGTACTTTGTTTCCTGCAATGGTTTATTGGGACCATCTGCATCTCCTCCTGTTTTCTCTCAGGCATGGAGATAAGATTTCACCTTTGGATGTCTGGTTGAAGTCCAGCTGGCAGCCTGGATGTGTTTGGTGGCTGTGGCTCAGTGCCTGTTGCATGCACGGGCCAGACTCACATGGTGGCGACACAAAAACCCATGTGAGAGCCACCCTTCGTGTTTAAAACCAGCTTCATTTTCCTCTTTGAGGCCAGGGCCAAAAGCTTCAGACTTGGCTGCCTCAAAAATAAACTCCCACAAGTCCTTGTCTGAGCGATTCAATAAATGGCTGGGTTTTTCAGGGACTGTGAAGCCCTCGGTGACGCAGGAAAGGCAAGGTCCACTCGGGTGACCAGTGCACTGTTTGCCAAACGCCTCCCAAACTGATTCTGGTTCCAACCGTGTCCTCGCAGCCCCCCACCCCTCTGGTCACGGTTCCCTCATTTCTGGTCCCACTGCCCGACCTGGCAGCGGCACAGCTGCTCCCTGCCTCCTCAGAACGTTCTGGGCTCACTCCTGCAGCAGTTGCTGCTTCGTTACCAGCGAAACCGAACAGGACGCCTCCGTCCAGCACCATCCAAGGAGGGGCAATTGCCATGACAAGAGACCGTTTATCCCACACAGCTCGGAGCGCCTTCAGCTGTCTGGCCACTTCACCATCCTCCCTATGGCTAGTTTCAGCCTTATTCAGCACTTGAAGTAAAAAACCCTTGATTTTCAGTCTTTGCAAGTGGCAGTACCCTCTGCTGAGGCCAGCCCGGCTGCGTGACCTGGTCTGCTCACAGCTGAGGCCGGCTCAAACAAGCTGCAGCAAAGGCTTCGGAAGCGGATCAGCCCCTGCACCAGATGGGGGGAGAGCTGACCCCCCCCACCTGCACCCAGCGACCCCCCAGAAACCTGGAACTCCTTGAAGGTAATAGCAGCAAAGAAGGTTCCTTCCTTCCCTTCGTTTTGGAGACATTATCCACACAGAAGGTCAAGTATCTCGCTAAATGAAACATTTTTCAAAAGCTCCATGTGAAGGTTTGCAATACAGACAAACAATCTTCAGCCGTGCTGCCCAGAAAGCCCCCTGCACCCTGGGCTGCGTCCCCAGCAGGGGAAGGGGAAATCCACCCCCCTGCTCTGGGGCCACCAGCATCAGAAGGACCTGGAGCTGCTGGACGGGGCCAGAGGAGGCCACGGAGATGCTGGAGGGGCTGGAGCCCCTCTGTTGGGGGGACAGGCTGAGAGATGGGGGGCTCAGCCTGGAGAGGAGAAGGCTCCAGGGAGACCTTGGAGCCCCTTCCAGTCCCTCAGGGGGCTCCAGGAGAGATGGGGAGGGACTCTTGATGAGTCGTAGGATGAGGGGGAAGGGATTGAGTCTGAAAGAGGGGAGATGGAGATTAAAGAACGTCTTTGCTGTGAGGGTGGGGAGAGCCTGGCCCAGGTTGCCCCGAGAAGCTGTGGCTGCCCCATCCCTGGAGGGGTTCAAGGCCAGGCTGGATGGGGCTTGGAGTCACCTGGTGTGGTGGGGGGTGTCCCTGCCCATGGCAGGGGGGTTGGAACTGGATGATCTNGGGGTTGGAACTCCATGATCTTGAAGGTCCCTTCCAACTCTAACCATTCTATGATTCTAGGGTTTTTGTTTTGGTTTTTTTTTTTTAGTATCTCATGAAGAAGAGGAAACGACTGATCTTTGCTTTGCCTATTTGATGTTTTAGAAAAGCTGAAGAGACAAATCTGTAAAAGTGCTTTCTGTTTGTTAGNGCAAGTCTCACAAGAAGTCAAGGACTCTAGTTTCTCTTTGTTTTTTAGTGCCTGGCTGCTTCTACTGTGTTAAAGCATCAGCTCCAGATAAATAAGGGAGCAAAAACAGAGAAGGTCTATTTAAAATAAAATGTCTGTCCTTCAAAGTCCAGAGAGATAGAAGGGGACTCATAGTCCCCTGGGCAACATCCAGGGAATGTTTTGGAGCCTTGAGGCATATCATGGACACTGGAGCCACAATCTTCAGCGGTTTTGTGCGTCCTTAATGCTACACTGAGATTTGAGCTGCTTCCCATCCAGCCAAGTGAAAAGCACATTAAACCTGGAAAGGGAGAGGGCAACTGCAGGTCCTCACACTGCAGCAACATCCACGAGAAGCTTGCAGGAGGCCAGGGTTGCAGAGGTGGCCAGGAGAAAGAGGCTTTGGGCTGGAGGCTGCAAGTTAAAAGGAAGTTTGTAGCTGTGAAATCCAGACTTTGATCTGGAGAAACAACTCGGAGCTTGAGCGTGCCAGGCTCTGCAGGTCAGGATGCGGGCTCAGATTAGCTCTACCACAGAAATAAAGGTCACGGCTTCCTGACCAGGTCTGAGGGAGCTGTTCCTGAGGTGAGCTCGTGAAGGTCTTCATCACACACTTTGGAGCAGAGTCAGTCCTAGCTCAGGAAGGCAAGAAGCACATCCCTTGTTCCCCACCCCTTCTGCATGCAGCCATCAGGGTCAGTGCCTTTTACTGGCCCTGGGTGCCTCCTCATTTGGGAGCACACACAGGGACACCATCCCTTTTCACTTGCCCCTCCGCTTCCTGGATCTCTCCCCTGGATTTTTTGGGATATACTGAGGAAGGTCTGGCGTGAGTGTACAATTTTTAGACTTTGACAGACTTGGGTGAGAGGGGGCTTATCTAAAGCACCTCTGTGTAAGTATCAGTTTATATAAGCTTTTCAATTAGAACAATGCTCGTTTGGAATCATGTGATTACCTGGGAACCAAGCCTGAATTAATTTGACAATGTGTCTGTCTCATAGCTATGAGGAAAAGTTCAAGAGAAGCGTGGACTTCTCCACCGATTTTCCACAGAAATATTGCCAATGTGTTATTTTCCCTCATCAACTTTGTATTTTAACAACATATGGTAAAGCAGCTCTGCCTCAGTGTGGATGTGCAGGTCTGACTGAGCCATGCTGGCTCCCTGGACTGCAGACAGCTCGGATTATTTTAAAACAACAGTATTCATAATTGCACTATATGCAGAATCAAGACTAATACAGAAGGGTTACCATAACAACACCACCTCACCATGGTGCTTGCACAAATACCTAACACATCCTAGGGACTGGCTTCAATACTCTCTTGGGTGAAAAACATTCAGCCTTTGAGAATGGGCAACTCAAAATGCTGGTGTCCGAGTCATAATTTTATAGCAGGAAATATGTCCACGAGAAAAGGCTTCAGCAAATTAATTATTAGAAGTGGATTGCAATTTTCCCTAACGGGTGACTCTGTTAGCTACTGTAGAGGCTGTCACCCACTCGCTGGCTGGTGAGTCCTACGGCTCGGCGCGTGCAGCAGCTCATCACAGGGTGCATGGCAGCAGAATGGAGCTCCGTAGTGCCAGGCACTGCACCTATTGAGAGGTTTGGGGGTAGAGGGTTGGTTTTGGTTTTTTTCCCTAGTTTCTTCCCTTCTAGTTGGTGTCCAACATTTTGCAATCTTAATTCCACAAGTTTTTGCATTTAGAAGCCAAGCAGCTAAACATCACACAGCTCCTTTCCCCTTCAAAATGGTTCTTCCACCCAGATCAGCTGTACGGAGGCAGTCTGCTCATCATGCAGAGCTATGAAGAATATTTGCTTCCACTAAAGAACAAACCAACAGGGCAGACCCCACTCCAATCACTGTATCTTCATTATTTTTCTTCACCTGGCAAGCAAAGCATCAGGACTTAAGTTTCCGTAAGAGTTGCTCTAACACAGATGCCAGCTCGTTTATTCCCAGAAGAACATGGCTTGATTTTGTTCACAGTCCTTCACTGCTATTACAAAAAAGAGCTCAAGTCATTTCTTCTCTGCTTGCTCTGATAGCAATATTCAGCAACAACATTCTTTGTGTGAAAGAAACCCAGGAAAAGTAGCTTTTCCTAGCATTGTAGTTTTTTCTATTTAGGTGTTAAAAGTTTTTAGCTGAGCTGCTGGTGATAAACACTACATATGCTCCAGCCTGCACAGACTCCCACAGGGTTTTCTTTGTACAGGTTAGCAACACAGTAGTTTTATGTTCCCACTGCAGATAAACAAAAGAGCTCCATTAAGAGCTGTGATTTATCCCGCTACAGATTCAAATCATTCCGAGGTCTCTCTTCCCCACTGAGTGCAAAGGGATCTCAGGGCAGGTGTTTTGCTAGCTCAAACAGGGACTTTTTTTAGGTTGGATGGTGCTTGCCCAAAGCTGCTCACCACCGCAACAAATAGAGTGAGCAAAAAGGAAAGAAAAAGCAAGGCACAATAGCAGGAGGCAGGCAAGGAGGCTGAGAGATCAAGCACTGGCTGGAAACCACAGCAGGCACTGGGACAGAACTAGAATCCAGATCTCCTGATAAAACCCAGTTGCGTGTGTTTTGTACCACAGGTCTTTCCTCTCTGTCAAACAAGAATGTGATTGTGTATTTCCTTTTTCTCTTCCCTTCCAAGTAGTTGCATGTTAATTAAGCACTTAAATTTTTCCAGAGCAATTTTAAGACCAGAAACCTTTAAGTCAGATGGAAAGAACTCAACATTTCAGCCAATATGAAGTAGCCAGAAAAAAAGAGCATGTGGGGAAAAAAACACCATTGTGCAAATAATATTGCTGAGGGAAATACAAGAGTTACATGAGCAGGGCAGCTCGGGGCATTGTGCAAAGGATAAGGAAGGGGAGTCAGGAACCAGGGAGGGAGCTCCCTTGGCATCCTACGCACACTGTTGCTGAACAAGGACCACTCCCATTCCTGCTCCCACTCCCCCAAGGCTTTGGACCCCCAAAGCACAGCCACACAGACATGTCATCTCTGCACAACCATGAGGGTCCCACAACCTTCAGGCAGCCAGGACAGGAGGGAAGGTGGGAATCAGGGGTGGGAACTTTGCCAAAAGGATCTGCCACAAAGGAATGAGGCGTCCTGCCCACAGCTGCCCTGCCTCAAGGGTCTCTTGCCTCTCTGCTCCAGAGCTGGACATTTCAGCTCAATTCATTGTGCCAAATGCCAGATTAGGTCTTTGTGACTACAGAGGCAGAAACCTCTAAAATTATAAACAAGGACTAAACTGATTGTTTTATATGACCTGATTTGATTTAGAAAATAGCAATGCCTTGAATAGATGGTTGGAGAAGACAACCCCCAGATGTCTCTTCCAACCCAGTCTTCCGATTCTGCCACAGGTTACCAGTAAAAGCTGCAAAGACTCAGGAAAACAACTCTTCTACCCTGTGGACTACAAAACCACCATTTCCAACAGTTGTTTCTTTTCAATACCAGAAGACAACCCACACCTAGATCCCAGAGGCCCAACACCCCTGAAATTCTGGAGCAAAGAGAGTCTCTACAGAGACACTGCCAAGCTACTCAGTGACTGGTAAACCTTTCATTCCCTGCTTTTGCTGTGGGACATCACCAGCCTTTTATCCCCACTTGATTTGCTTCTTAAGAAAGAAGCCAAGTGAAGGCTAAGCTGCAGACTTTGCTCCTGATAGCTTCCCACAGCAGTCCAAGAGTGGACATTGCAACATGGGACCAGTAGAGTTTCTTCATTTGTTTTGAAACTGTCTCAGCTGGGACACACAGTCCAGCTTTCTGTCTCATGTCTTGGCTGTGTTTGTAAATACTGTCCATAGGACCTACAGGTGTCCAGAAATACAGCTAAAAAAAAAGTATATGCATGCCAGTTTGCCAATGCAGATTGTTCTCCCCCAAAATCTGGCCACAGCAGTCAGAAGCAAAGTGGAGAGTAGGAGGCATAATAGATAAATAATATAATAAAACCATAATAATAAAACCAAAGGGCTGGTGTTCACAGCTGCAGCCAGAGAGCAAAGCTCTGGCTCAGGGCTGAGCCAGCAGCCTTGTGTCCACACAGCCGCAGAGACTGGGGTCCTTTCAAGAGGACATCTCCCTGCTCTTCCAGGGCTGATCTGCACTGCCCAAATGCCAACCTCATGAAGGCACAAGCATCTCAGCCTGTGCCACCCAGCACAGGGTGGACTTACCATGACAAGCTCCCAGCTCTGCACAGTGCTCCTGGGACCCAGGTCAAGCAGTCCAAGTTCTGGGGTTGCACTCTGATCATCACAACAGCCTATTCTGGAGGTATTATGACTTTTATTATACCACCTTACAAGCTTAAAAGAACTTGGCACTATGCCTCTAACAATTTAGATCAGTGCAGTTAGAGGGGGCTCTTATTCCAGCTGCTGCGATTTAAACCAAAGCAAGATGGCAACGCACGAGCCCAGCACAGCGGGGTCAGCTCAAGCTGTCCCCTTTAACACTGGCCAGTGAATGAAGTCCTTAATAGCAGCTGGAAAAGGATCTCTCCATCACAGATGAAACTTTGCTCAGAGAGGTTATCTATGGGAGCCCAGGAGAAGAGTCACTGTGAAGCTTTACTTCATTCCACAGATTTTGGAAGCAATTACTTCATCTTGTTCTTTATTCACAGGATTCATTTAACTGATGACATTAAAGTTCAGTCCATTAAGTAAATGGGTTATATATATTCTCTGAGTTTTGAGGAAATACTGTTGCAGCCTATGTCACTACTATTGTCAGCAACCAATGGGGACAGGGACAGATCTGCCTTTGTTTAGTAAGGTTAACACCTCAGCAGAGGTGTATCTGGCTCCAGGCATTTTATAACATTTGAGCAGGATTTAAAAAAAAAAAAAAAAAGAGAAAGCAAGTGTTATTTTCACAAAAATTCCTGGCAGCTGTACCATTTATTAGGAGAGGGAAATGGAGCAAGAAAAATTGGCATGTCATTTCTTAAATGAATTTATATCCTCATTTCCTTTAGAAAATGAATCCCTGTTCCATCTACCCATTTTCCATCAGTCTGCAGGGGTGAAGTTTGCAGAGCACAACTGCAATACACGGTTACAGCACAGGCCAGTGTGCCGTATATGCCTTTCATAATAAGATCCTCCTCCACCCTTGCTGCCAGTAGCACTTATAAAGGTTTTATTTTCCATCAATTATCCATGCAGTAGGTCTTAAAAGTCAGCAGCAGCTCAGAAAATAACCAGGGACACATCAAGATTGTGGTCTCTGGGGTCAAAGCGACAGCAGCAGCCCATCTGCTGAGAACTGACTCGAGTTGCACTCATCACACATCCCTGAGCTGTGGGGGTACCCTGCTGGGTATTTCTTTTGCTGTTTCTTTAAATGCCTCAGCCACCCAAGGAAGAGAGGCAGCAGGCTGTGGAGGAGATCTACCAAAACATAAGCAAATTCAGGAGCCAGTAAGAAGCCCCGCTTTGGGGAACTGTCACAGAACGCTGTCAGTCATAAGGCGCTTCGCACAACATCTCCAGAACAACCTCCTCCTCCACACTCACCCGCCTCCTCTGAAGGGTGGTGCTTAATACACCAAATACAACATCACCACTCGGAAAGCACTTCTTTTGAGTCACCACCTTGCTATTTCTGCAGCCACGATACAGGCTGGTACACGCAGGGAGGAGCCGGAGCTGGAGCTCCACAGAAAGAGGGAAGCATCCTGGGAAGCATCTTCTGGGGAAGTCGGGATGCAGGCAGTGCAACGCATCCGTGCCAGGCAAAGGAAGGAAAAAGAGGAAAACAGCACTGCAACATCACTTCTGGTTGACTTCAGTTTGGAAAAGGTGGGGGAAGGAAGGGAAAAAAAAAAAGGGGGAAGGGAACATTTACTTTGCCCCCAGCACAGAAGGCCTTGTTTTGGATACAGCCTTTATTCTTTTCATTTGAAATCTTAAAAAGAAAAAAAGAAAAAAAGAAAAAACCCACAATAACAAACAACCCCCCCAAAGAAACCCTCGAAAAACGCAAAAACATCCAGGAAAGAAATTTCCACCCCCAAAGTTATTTCAAAATGAATAAAAAAATCCAAGGCTTCTGTTCCAAGAAAAGTCTCCCTGGGACCGGGTGGCAGACAGGGAGGGAACTCCAGGCATCAGTCCCTGGAAGCCTGACAAACAGACGGGAGGGCCTGAAGGCAACGAAGCCGGGCTGTGAAACGCACAGCAACTCCTGGGGAACTGGGTCAACACAGCTCAACACCACCTGTGGCCAACCACAACGTGTTTCAGTCCCCAGGGCAGCATGTGCCACCTTCTCACACCACAAGTGGAGCGCACTGATGGCACCACGGAAGGAGAAGCTCCTCTGGCCACACCTAGTACATGTTTCTGTATGAACGGGGTGCTGAAGCGCTCTTCACTCCTGCAATCTCTGATCTACATCTCTCCTGGATCTACTTACAGCTCAGAGGACACGTCCCCATTGGTCTTTTGGCTGCTGTGAGAGAAAGCAGACACGTGTTGGGCAGGGTCCTGCAGTCACAACACGTCCCTGTGAGCGGGAGACATTGTCCCCAACAGGGTGTTGGGGCTGCACAGCCACCCAGCACAGCCCAACGTCAAAGGAACTGTTGTGATTTCTCCCAGCCTTGCTGCTCCAGCTGCAGTTTCCCTCATCCCCTGAGCAGCAGGGAAGCTCTAGACTGGAGCCACAAAGATTTCCACATGCACACACAAACACATTTTTTTCTCCCATCCTGTCAGTTTCACCAGCCACAACAGGAATCCACAAAGCACCTGAAGGCTTCCTTTTCTCTGACCTGCTTGGCTGGCTCTCCCTAGCCCACCTGAGTGGCTGCGCCAGCCTAACCCTGAAGATACAGAAAACACTTCCAAGGCTCTCTTGTAGAACCATTAAAACTTTGAGAGAAGAAATGCAGGTATCAAACAAGCAGTGAAAAACAAACAGAGCCCTGCTAGAAGAGAGGGGAACTCTTTGGGATGCAGAGGGACAGCCCAAGGCTAGGCCTACGTAGGCAAGAAGAGACATTACCCCAAACGCCTCGTAGGTAGATGTTCTCCTGCTGTGTACCTTGTGCCTGCTCGGGTAAGCCCAGAAGCGCTTGAGAGCATTCAGTTCTGCTCTTGGGTCTCCTCATCTGGGGGCAGGACAAGCTGCCTTCCCCAGAGAGAGAACCGTGGGGAGAAGTGGGCAGGAAGGAGGAGAACTGCTGCACTCAGGTCCTTGAGCAAACCATCCCTCACTCTGGAGGGCACAGGGTGACCCTCCAGAGAGGAAAATAGAGGAAGACCATGGATGCAATAGCCCGAGCAGTGATTTGCCCTTGGGAAGGCTGCTTAGACTAAACCGTCAGCTACCTACAGCAGGGAACCGTGCTGAGGTTGCTCCAGCACCCAAGAGCTTGCCGCATCCCACACCGCGCAGGCAAGAAGCCACCAAGCTGCTCCACAACGCCTACCAGCAACCCCAGGGACGTCAGCGCTGCCAGGGTCCGCAGCAGCCGTGGCATCAAGCACCCCACGTCGAGGTGCAGAACCAGGGGCAGCCCAGGCAAAGGCCGCAGTGTCTCCTGCACAGCTCTACGGACCTGCTCAAAACCCTCAACAAACAAAAACAAGGGCAGTGAAAGCAAGAGAAAAATGCTGCACTGATTCATGTACCTGTAAGCCACCTGAGAAAGGCAGTCATGACCAGAGGCATTTCCAACAGATACCACGTCAGACTTGGGTGCTCTTCAGATAATTTTCTTGAAAAGAGCTTATTTTGGTGTAGGCAACAATGTAAACAGTTTTATAATAAGTCTGACTTATTAACTTCAGAGTTGAAAAAGAAAGTAAAATGGGAGAAAGGGACAAACATCCACATGCGCAGGGGAGAGGGCTTTCAGGAGGAACAGAAACAAATAGTTTTGTTTGTATTTTACAATTTTTCTTAAGTAGAAAGGCATGTAAATGTGAATTATATTAATGAAATACTGAACCAAAACACTAATACACTGTACGAAGAATAAACCATTCAATCTCCGGCTGCCCCTATTTTTAATGAAGTACTTTTCTCTGTTTTCAGATTCTATAATAAAAAAGGAGAAATCAAAGACTTCTTCTCTGCACTTGGCTGCCCAGTCCAGTGCAATTGTTCCAGGTAGCGTTAAAAACCCCAAACGCATAAAAAACCCTTCAGGAAATTAAAATCAAAATAAAACTTGTTTCATTTAATGATCCCTCCTTCTCTGATATGTTAAAAATATTTGCATCAGGTGTTACAGTTGGCATCAGCTGCTATAGTATTGGTGAATATTTGCTCTTCTATTTGAGTTTGCACAATCCCTTTCTCACAATTGTGCATGCCAACAATTTCTGTGCTGGAAAACACAGAAATAAACACAGGAACAACTGTTCTGCATTACTGCATAGCGACCAGAGAAAATTATTCCCCACCCCCCTTCTTTCCTACTGACTCACACCTTCAAAAAAAATAATCACATAATCTAAAGTCCACATAATCTGCTTCTCCTCTCAAAGACACTCTTTTTCCTGCCCCAACTAACCAACTTAGTAAGACAAAATTTGCATTTCAGTCCTCTTTGATAAGAGTGATCTGATCTCTATGGGAAGCAACGGGGAAGGTTTCAGTTCATTCGTCTGAAGCTTCACTGAACTTTCAGACATCCCACCCTTCTGCCTAATCCCTCCACAAGGTCACATTTCCCCTCTACCCTCCATAGGCTCATCTACAGGGAAATACCTTCCCAGAACAGCAGTCCTAGAATAATTAATCCGCTACAGATAGGCCAGTTAAAATATCCTGCCTGGATATTATTCTGGAATAAAATTTATCTTATTCTGGAAGCATGTGCAGCCATGGCTTTTATTGCAGAACCTCTGCAGGATTTATCACAGAATGGTTTGGGGTTAGAAGGGACCTCTGGAGACCATCCAGTCCAACCCCCCTGCCAGGGCAGCTCCTCCTACAGCAGGTCCCATGGGAACGTCTCCAGAGACGGAGTCTCCACCACCTCTCTGGGCAGCCTGGTCCGGGGCCCCAGCGCCCTCAAAGCAAAGAAGTTCCTTCTCACATTAAGATGGGCACAAATTTGTACATAAAAAGCTCCATTTCCTCTCACTGGACACCATGGAAAAAAGACTGGCCGCTCCCTCTTGACATGCACCCAGCACAGCGAGGTCTTCACAGCACAGAGCAGATGCTTGAAATGTGGGTCAAATCCACTTTCAGCAAGGCTAAAGACCATCACTTTCTTGCATTAGGTGTACAGATCCTTGAGGTTCTCAGACATACGGCTACTCCTAAACGTGCTTTCCCCTAATATATAGCTCTCTACGGGAAGGCTTCAGTGCCCAGAGCCCCCCCATCTCCAGAGCCCCCCCATCTCCAGGCTCCTCCCGATGGGGCTGAGCGGGCAGGCACGCTGCAGACCTCGGCCAGATGCCCCACAAGCGTCTTTAGCTCCTGCTACGAGCAAGTTCTCACCCTCATGCTTTGGTTTCCCAATTGTCTGGTGGGAATGTAATACTGCTTTGGGGATTAATTAATAGATGAATATAGAGAGCCTGGTAAGTGTAAAGCACTACACAGGAGTTAAGTGTGGTAATTAGGAGCAGCTCTGATCTTGATTACAACGAGGTAAAGCTGGAAGCCCTGCACCACAGGGAGAGTTAAACTGATGGGGGGGATCAGAACCGGGGTCTTAGGGTTTTAAATGTAAACTCGGGCAGATTCCCTGCTGAGGTACATCTGCAACTGTAATAACAGCATGGAACATGACAACTCGTCATTTCAGTAAGAGATACAGGGAAAATGCCCTTTAAAAAAATTAAACAGGAAGGAAATTTTTAAAGTATTTTCTTTGGCTCTGAAACATATGCCCGGAGAGAAACTGTTCTCAGCAATACAGTGGATCCTGAAATATTTACTGTGTCTGGCATTTAACATAATCTTTCTTGTACAAATGATATAGAAAAACCCCCACATATTATCTTAGAGTGCAATCTAGCACGAGGATGAGATGATATTTTAATAGGGCTGCATTCATCAACTGTAACGAGAGGGAACACACTCTGACCCAACATGCCCTATGGGCAACATGAATAAGAGTGACTTCAACCATCAGGTAAGGACAGCAGCGAAGGGCAGACAGACGGACAGACAGCCTGCTGGGGAAAGAAGGCAGTTTGGGGAGGGTGATCTACGCAGGACACGTTAGATCCCGTTGCCCATCCTACTGGGATCCCATCCTCTCACCCCACCCTCGTAAGCGCACCCAGCAAGGGTCCTCCTGGAAACCTGAATTTCTTACTTAGCTTGCAGTGGGATTTGCACATCTAGCCAGTAACACTGCTATTTTCAGAAGTAATTAAATCTTTAATTATGCTTTTCAATAGCCGGTAGCTACTGCCTTGCAGTTTTGTTTCTATCCCTGTTGGATGCACCACGGAGCAGCGCCATGAACCTCCAACTGTTCTTCCAGCGACATTTGAGAGGTTGATCACAAGGCATCAGGATGTGCGCAGCTGAGCTTACAGCCGCTGATCACAGCTGCAGACTGAAATCAGAACTGGGTAGTACACTTCAGAGCCACAAGAGCATCCCTTCAGGACTTCCCAACACAAATTTGGAGAAAGAAGAGTGAAGATGGAAAGGCCCAGATCCTCAACTATTATCAAATTTGCAGACAAATGTATTCCTGGGAACAATATACCAAACTTTCCTTCAAACCAGACTTTCAGGCTGAAATTGCACTAATTGTACAAAAAAAAAAAAAAAAAAAAAGGGAAAGTCAACATATACAGGTGACCACAGTAAAACTGAAATACAAAGTCTCCAAAGAGGACTTGTGCTGGAACACATGATGTATTGAAAACCATCAGGGAAAGTCTGTGAATTATTTGTGACCTTGGGCAAGTTGCTCAATCGCTCACTAGTTCAGGCAGGTAGAGTCACACCCACGGGAAAACCACAACCACCTCCCCATTCATCCTCTGCAGAAAGGGAGAGGGGTACGGGAGAATGACTGAGTGTGCATTTTCTGAAGAGACTCAAAGGAGGAAGAAATCTCAATAAAACATAATGAAACTAAAAGGCAGCTCATTGTCTGCCTTGTACATACATAGACATCAGGGCAAGATCCAACTGGATCCCGCCAGCTTTTGACATTCAAAGGTTGGCTGACCTTACCAAAATAGTCCCAAGACTCCCTTGCAGCCTTCTGCAGGGAAAACCAGAGACCCTAAACAACAACGGTGCATTAATCTACTTTTCTTTTCCCAGAGTTTGTTTGCTGGCTTGTCTGCGTGGGAAGATGGAGCAGATTATTTTCTAGTCATTGCTCGGTCCACCTGTGGTGGGGACCATTGGCAGACAACGGTTATGGAGCACCAGTTCAACATCACTCAACTGCACCATCCACAAGCACGGTCAGGGCACACATCTTCCCAGTACCTTTGTCGCTCCCTCACAGACACCCCGACTCAGTGTTTCAGCAAAGACCGAATGACTGCAGTAGAGATGACACCAACCTGAAACCCTCAACGGCTTCAGTCTCCACTAGGCATCAAAAGCATGCCACACGTGTGGCTGGCAGTGGTGTGACCCGCTGTGCTGTGGGCAGCACAAACACTCTTCACAGGAGCCACAGACGAAGCCAACTCATGCACAATGATGGCAACTGAGCAGCTTGTACAAGGAAGACCTGCCTCCATGGCAAGGAGTGTGATCACAGCTCTCGGGGCCACCTCCCCCTTCCCCTGCTGCAGGATGGTCAGCAGTCAGATCAGTGCTGGGGGGGATTTAGCTTGAACACTAACCATCTGATTGAGACTGCCCTGCCAGAGGGCAAGCAGCTCTGCCCACAGGCCTGGCCTGTCCCCGGACACTGCCATCCAGGCCAAGCCACATCCCAGAGTTTCCCCACTGATGGGCACTGCCAGTCAGGCACAGTGCAGCCGTGGTGCTGCTGTTATCTGGCTTCTAATCATTGCCACAACTTCAGCAACTCAGGTAACCTAAATACTGCTAATGGCTATTAATTCATGTACAAGGCAGCCCAGCTGGATGTACAGCTGGGGCAGCAGGGGGCAACACCTGGTTTTCAGGTCCTAATTTTATCTTGCTTTTTAAAGCATGGTCTGAAGCTCCAAAGGTTTGACCGCTTCAGATCCCCTTGTTAGGAATTCATGAGAAATTGTTGGGGGGGGGCGATTTCCTTTTGCCCTATGCAGCTGTCACAGAGGAGCAGAATGGCCCAAGGCAAAATGTGATGTGGGTGTAAGGTGCGTCTCAAGCCAAGAAGTTACACCAACAGGTTAGAAAGCCTGGGGAAAAAACGAGCCAATAAATTGCTGAACATCTTCCTACTATGTTAAGTTTACTTAGTCAAATTCAACAGCCCCTCTCCAGGCCTTCAGCCTTCTCCACACCTTAGAAAAGAACACTATTAATAATTTTGCTTCCATTATTTAATAACCCTAAGCATCAGCAGTGCAGAACAGCACTTGGCTCTTGCAGAAGAAACCCCAGTCCTCTCCCAGCCGGCAGCATCCCAGCAGTCAGCGGATCTGGTCCTGGGGAGCAGCGGGCGAGTACCTGCCCTGCATCCCCCCATGAACATCCCCCCCCAGGGCTGCCGTCCTCAACCCCTGCCAGTGGCCATCAGGACCCTTTCCCCAGGTTTAAGCATCTCAAAGGCATTGTTGCAAGTGACAGGTCAGAAAGTGGGGGATCAAGCTGCTGCTTAAAATCCCCCAAAGAGACTTGAGAAATGCAAGCAGAATCTTAAGAGCCCCCACAACAACTCCAGGTGAATCAAACTGAAAATATCTGTTGCCCGTATGTTGTTTGGAGTAAGAAGGGATTAAATATCTTTTTATTATGCCCTGCTAGTTCCGCTAGAAGATTCATTTAATGACTAGTCTCTATTAAGAATGGATGAAAACGCTCCACCAAACATTAACCGGGAAGGAGGCAGAAAAATGGATTAGCAGCTTGGAGACAACTGTCACAGAACATGTTTGTTCTTGAAAAGCCTCAGTTTTAATGAACAAATGCACATCTTTTCACCTTCAAAAAATATTACCAACTGAAAGAAAAATCTGATTGAGTAGTTGCTATTTTCAGAGGTATTTAGGAGGAGGGACTTTCATCTGCCAAATTGGAAAACTGGAGCGGGACAGGAACAGAGGGAGGGGGCGACTGTACTTGACTCAACATTTCTACAGGCAGCAGATGCAGCGGACGTGCCCTCAGCTCTGGACACCAGCCACATCCACTGCTGTGCAGACACCAACACATCTGGTTCGCAAGGTGCTGCTCTCGGGATGCACGGTCCAGGCCAGCGCGGCCCCCGGCCCCATCCCTGCACCATCCCTTCTGCCCAGTGAAGGTCTGCCACACAAACATCATTACCCTTCTCTCCAGCAGCCTTTGCACTCCAAGGAATTGTACTGGAATGCTCATTTGCATTCAATTAAAAACTTGTTTACAATATTAGCAGGTTTCATTTTTTCTATAGAGACTCTTAAAATACGACTTTTGCTTCTGCCAAATGATTGAGAGCTGTCGTTCTTTGGAGGCCTTAGACCGAGTCTTTCGTGAGGCACCCACTGGATACAGACTGGCTGTTTATGAGATAATATTTTACACAAAGACCGAGTCCCTGTTCAATAGTTAGAGTCCTCTATTGATCCATGCAGCCAGTGACTAAGAGAGCTGTGATTCACTGGCACCTGTTGGTGTCCAGGGCTTGAGGTTTTGTTTCACTCTTTACAACCACTTCCTTCTGCTTCCCCCTAAGCACACACTTTTTTTTTTTTTTAAATTATTTTAAATGCAAAGGAATCAAACAGGAAGACTATTTTTTTGGCAGTAGCTCTGTAACTGTAGTAAAATTCATTTCTTACCAGGTGCCATACCTACAACTACTTCAGAGCCATCTGTAAGTTCCTAAAACCTCTCAAGTTTACCTACTATGCTATTTATTTTTATTTTTTCATCAGATAGGAAATACGAGGTAAAGTCAAGCATATGGGCTATAAGAAAACAGTGTATGATTCATGACAGCTACTGAGCTCAAAAATTAGCTGTTCCTTACCCACTTTATCCATGTACACAGTACCATGCCTAATATGAGATCCATTTTCTGCCAATTAAAAAAAAAAAAAAAAAAAGAAAATCAGTCATGTTTAAATGCAGCTGCTAATAGAACCATTGAATCAGCCAGCAAAAAGCATTAGCAAGGCACGAACCTCCAAAGTAACAACTAGTCCTCAAACAGAAACCCCACACGCTTCCAAGGCGGTTAAACAGCAAGCCTGACACTTAGAAACCCAAGCAGGTCCCCCAGGCTGCAGCACCCCAGCTTCGGAGACACCCCAGTCCCTACAAAGCTACTTCAGCCTTTCCCAGCAAGGAGCAGGGTCCTGCAGCAGCGTGGTCCACTGCCACCAGCCAGCGCACAACCCACTGCTCGGTTTTGCTCAGCCAGTAGCACCTCCAGGAGGGCACGGCCCAGGACCTGGAAAAGGGCAAACCAAGACATTTTGGGTGAACAAGCCTTTACCAAATCCTCTTGCTTGTGCTCTCAGAGATGGAAACACTCAAGGTCTCAAGCTTTACTCTTAATGATCTGAAATTGTTACCTTTAATGGCAAGACTTGCACCCTTTGACGACTCTTCAAGCAGTGACAGCAGGTGATGACACCCAAACCTTCCCCGCCACCAGGGAAGCACTGAGGCTCTTCAAGCCACCTTTATACTCCCACTTCCCCTTATCATCCTCCCCCTCAATAAGATGATGAGCATCAGGCATGAAATCTTGGCCTCCTTAAATTGATTTAAGTCTGACTGTTACTACTGGTGTCAGTGGGGCCAGGATTTCATTATAAGCCCCGCTTCCCCAGGTGTAACTGGTGGCAGAGAGAGCTTCACCTGGGGTAAAGCTGGGTTATTGCAGGATTTAATTCATTAGTGGGTCATGGTTTAACACTTGCAGACATATGACTGATTGCTTCTGTGGAACTGTAAGCCAAATAAAACCCAAATATTTGAAACTCAAGCTTTAAGACCACTCAGACCAGAGCCACTTTTTCCTTCTTTCTTTTTTTTATCTTTATCCTTTGGTTCACAATCTGCCTTTAAAAACATTTTTCCCCTGGAGCCTGTCGGAGCTGCCTCCCCAGGGCACTCCCCCGTTGTGCATGTCCTCGTGCAGTCCCTCTGCAACACCAAAGCTGTGCAGTCCACGCTCAGAGTCAATGAAGAAGCAGGTCTGTGTCCGACTTGCCTCGTACCTCCAGCCCTATGTTCCTTCCCTTAATGCATTCCAGTCTATGCCTGGGTAGTTAAAATCTTCAACTCCTACCACTCTCCTTTTTACACGGCTGTTTTATTTGCACAGTCATTTCACAGCCCAGTTGTTCTTTCTGGTCAGGTGGCCTATAAAATATTTCTATTACTAGTTTATTCTCTGAAACATCTCCAACTGCAGCCCATAATGACACAGCAGTCACATTCCAGCCTCTCTCAGATTCCCGCTTTCAAAGGCTAATAAATCCTTTTCCTTCTCAGGTAGTTTCTCTTCTCTCATTCCCTTCTGTTCCCCAACAATCTAAACAATCTCTACTCTTTAATGTCAATACCTCTGTTACCTTCTAAGGAAAGTGCAGCTCCATCCGTACCTATTTCCCAATGGACAACGCCTCTGTGTACAGCTCAGCTCCTAGCATCCACACCAGACACTGTAATAAGCATCTCCACCTTCATCATCTCCTCCTCCTCTCTCTCCCTCGCCATACCCCAACCACCTTGCAGGTCACTGGCCTGTGCTCCACAGAGAGTTCATAGAATGGTCAGAGTCAGAAGGGATGTCAAAGATCATGGAGTTCCAACCCCCAGCCCTGGGCAGGGACACCTCCCACCACCCCAGGTTGCTCCAAGCCCCATCCAGCCTGGCCTTGAACCCCTCCAGGGATGGGGCAGCCACAGCTTCTCTGGGCAACCTGTTCCAGCGCCTCAAAGAGTTGTGACCAAATGCCCTTGGATGTGCAGCACAGTGGGAGCAGCAAGGTGCCCTCCTGTGTTTAGCCGGCCAGGAGCTCCACACAGAGCTAGCTTTGCTGAAGTAGCCAAATGAGTTCATGAACACCTCAAAGTCCAGAGCTTCCTAAAAGATGCTCAGAACATCCCTGAACACTGTGACACCCATGTTCATTTGTGATCATCGATATGGAAAACTGTAAGAAACAGCAAATCCCCTCATGCTGGGGAAAAAATCAGAGGAGACAGAGTCTTAGGATTCTCTGCCATGCCCACGTGCCAAGGGTTACTGGCGTGTTTTTATGCACCAGGCCAAAGTCTGAGGAAATTTATTCTACACTAAACTTAAATATGCTGAAAGGAAATTTAGCCCCAAACTTGTTTGGTCTTATGGTGACTGTAAAAGGGGATTTTAAATGTATTTATATTAGGGATCTATGGAAGAGCTTGGGAAGGATGAAGAGGGATATACAGCCAGCGCAGGTCACAGCATCCAGCAATCCATCCTGCCCACTGCTCCAGCTTCTTATTTGCCAAACAGAAGAGGAAAAGCAATTTCCTCTTTCGCTGCCCTGTGACTGGAGTCTCTACACAGCCCCATGGGGCTCCCTGGCATCCAGGGAATCAGCTCTATTCTGGACCTCAAGAAAGCTCCGTTAATATTATGGCTCTTGTTGACAGACACTCACCCCTGAACACCCGTGCCATGCTACACACATCCAGCCAAACTATCAGACGGTTTTGAGCCAAGCCGTGGTCTGAGAGGCAGTAACATACAATTTTGTGAAATCCCCGAGAAGAGGAAACACAGCGCATGTCCAGTCTTCTCCACTATCCCATGCGGTGCTCCAGGTTCCCAGCTGTAACTGGTGGTGGTTTTGTGAGCTGGGTCCCATCTGGCTGCCCAGGAATGCACCACAGACCCAAAGCCCAGAAGCTGCCTTATGACAGAACTGCTGGTAGTGTTGGAATCTTCATCTCCTCTTCTGGCTCCAATGAGCTTGTGATATTTCTAGCAAGCACATGACCTGGGTGATACTACCAGAGCCCAGCCCTCCTGACCCCTGAGACATCCTGAACAGAAGGACTTGCCTGCAGTAACTGCACTGGAGAGAGGACTGGAATTACCAGCCTCTTAGTCCTCCTGTGTGAAGCTGGGAAGATCCAGAGTGTATCTCTCCTTATGAGCCTTGGAAAAGCTCCCATTGTGGTTTCCCCATCCCTGGTGTTGACACATTTTGTTGGGCCTCATAATGCAGCAGTCAGACTGGGTCTTGAATGAGTCAGATGGAGCCCACTTTTACCCTAAGTCCATTAGCTGAACATTTCAGTCCCTCTTACTCCTCTTCCAACTTCCAGTTGAAGGTCCTAAAAATCTGGGAATCTGCGATGTTTCAGAACAAGGACGGGCTCGTGCCTCTGATGGGCGCACACCTTGCATTAAGGGGTCAAACATAAGACTCGGAATCAAGACCTGTTAAGGGTTTGATCCTACCACTGATTTTGTATGTGGCCAAACCCAATTAAATTTACCTCTCTACCTGTAACTTTTCTCATCTGGAAAAGTGGCTACTAAAGATAATCCCAGCCCATACATTTTCTGATATCAAATTTGCTGACAATCATGAAGTACTCTCAGACGGAAGGGTGAGTTTATGAACAGTTATCTTGTCACCCAATAAAATAGTATTATTAAAACGTGCTTTTTCTCTTCCAAACAGAAATTTCTACCGTCATTTGAGAGACCAGAGGCAACACATCGGGACAGGTCATGAAGCTCCAGTGCCCTGTTAGCATCACCGCAGCTACGTGCAACACCAGTAGGTGACCCGGGGCTATCAGGCAGGCACCCCAGCTCCTGCCCCAGCTCCTGGCAAAGACCCGCTGGGGTCCAGAGCAGGAGCCACGTCTGGCTGTGCTGCTGCTGCTGCTGGAAGAAGCTGCCCCCGGACGCTGCCGGGAGGAGATGCGGTGGAGCAGGGCTGAGCACCTCTGCCCACCCGTGCCCTGCTTTTGCCCTGCTCTTGTGCAAACGGAACAGTTTGCTAAAAGCACACCAGGGTAAGGCTGGGCGGCTGTAATCCTGGGCAGGAACCCCAGCGTTTGTGGTACACAGCGTATAGACACAGCTGCACTAGGTGAATGACACCGGTAAAACACGGTACATCAACAGTAAGAGAGACGATGAGAACATGACATTGACTGTGATGTTTACAAACCTTTGTCCCCTTCCAGCTCACTGATGAATTGGTCATTTTTTGCGGGAAGAAAAGATTGCTCTTGCTTTAAAGAAAACTATCTGATGAGGCACAAGGGAGACAATTAAACACTTAATTCAGTTTGACCTGCTGTCATTATAGCTCCTTGTTTCCCCGTCTCTTTCTTTTACTCTGACCTTCAGGATGTGGTACTTCGTCAGTCGCCTTTATTTAGGTTTTTTTGACCAGGTCAGATCAAACAGATCCCGTTTCCCGAAGATAACACGAATGCGGAATATGAATGCAGAGCTCCCCTGCCGTGTCCCTCTGCCTCCCTCCCCCCTTCCCCCGTGTCCCGCACCCCCTCGCCCCCCGCCTGCGGCCCATTTGCACAAGAGCAGACGCGTCCCCACAGCCCACCTTGAACAAAACCCTCCAGGACTCTGCAGGGCACAGGGGCTGATCCCTGCGCCGCGCTGCTGCAGGCTCGCCTGGCATAGAAATGGGCTGTCTGGCCGCAGCTATGAGGTAACGTCTGGCTTTTTTGCCAAGCTGCAGAACTAGTCAGACACTCCCTGGAACAACATTTCTTCAGGAAAAAAAAAAAAGAAAGTTAGGCAAGAAATGGTCTTCCAGAAACTTCCTTGCATCTTTCTCTGTGCTTTGTTTTGGGTTTTTTTGCTGTTTCTTGGTTGTTGTTTTTTCTAATTATATAATCGAATTACTTAGAATGCAACGGGTTTCATCAGCTGCTTTTGGGCAACAGTCTTATGGAACTGATTTCTCACACTTACTGGGCAAACTGGAAATTTGGAAACAGGAAAGAACTCACACACACAAACCGCATACGCTCACAGATGTACCACACTCTTTTCTGCAACACTGTCTAAATCTATCGGCTAATGTTGGATGCGAACTGAAATAGAGCAATACAAATTCAAGCAAGGCAGAGCTAACCTGCATCTGCAGCATCTTTTTTTGCAGTGCCACCAATTAATCTAATTAACCAGTTAGACAAATCTTGTGTTACACTGCAGCAGCAGCCCTTCTCTTTCTCTTCTAAATTCCTTAATTACCAAGGTTGAATGGTATTCTTCATTCAGCCTATTCTACTTTTAATAACATCACCGATAACTTAATTTTTTTCCCTGAAGGAGAGAAAATAGATCGTTCTGTTTTCTTCAGCAAAGGGTGAGAAATCATCTGAGCTGAGGAGACACGACTGTTCCTTTGGAGTTTCTAGCTGTGGCTAACAAAACCTAATGTATTAAATACGTGTATGTATGTATCAGTCGACAATTTAAACTTTTGCCTAGGTGACACCCTTCAAAGAGTTAATTCCTGTGAAGCAGCAGCTTTGAAAAGGTGCAAGAAGGAATGTCTTGTCCTCAGGGTAGGACCAGCCAATGAAGGCAGGTGCTGGTGATGTAATGCTGCAAACCTGCTGCATCATTGGTTCCACAGATATTAGGCTTGATAGGATTTTGGAGAGTTTAGTGAGAGGAGTGTCTGCAGAAGAGCCTGTAAATTTCCCTGCACCAAGGACACCTCACGTCAGTTCTCTAGTGTTCTTCAGGCAGGGCACGTCCAGCTGGTAGAGCTCTGCTCCGATGACAATGCTTCAGTCTTGTGTCGTCTTGGTACTTTCTAGCTATTCTACATCCTGCTATCTAGGAGGCATTTCTCTGAAGTCAGGCTGCTGGAATTACTTCTCCAGCCTGCCCATGAAACTGAAATGAATTTTTGATAAAAAGCAGTTGTTTTTTCTCTGACTCACCTCTGCACTCTTAATTGTTTCAGGCACCAACTTCCATTCCCCCACCTCCTATTACCTTCCCAGGTTTTCATCTGCTCAGTCTTACTGATTACTTCATGAGGAGATGGCTGATGATCTCTTAAAAGAACCTCTCCAGCCTGGGCTTGCTCTGGAGGAGTCTGCTTAAACCACCACCGTGTCATTCAGCTCAGGAACGCGTTGCCTTCTGCCCGCCCAGGTCTTTCTGCAGGACTTGCAGGAATCCAGCTGTGGTCCCTGCAGCCGCCCGGTTTGTTTGAGCTTCAGCCATGATTCAGTCCCAGAATCCTCTGAGATTCTCATCCCTTTCTCTCACTCCCCCTAAATGAAACGAGGAGGAGGAAGCGAGGGCGCAGACGACTGCCCTCCCTCCCCAGCTGCCCTGGGATGCCCACACCGGCCACGCCAGCCCGAACCCCTGGAAGCTCCGGGCCGCGCAGTGTCCCAGGCACCCTGAGGAGCTCAGCCCGAGGCCAGAGAGCAAAGTGCTGGGGGGAGCAGAGCCCTTCCAAGGTACAAACTTGGCATTCTGAGGTTTGCTTCTTTTCCGCACAAGAACAAGGATCAAAAATCCTGAAATTCCTTCAAAACGATGGGTAAATATAATTTCTGCTCAGGTTTTTCATTTCATTTCAATAAAACCAAAATGTAAGTTTTGATGCAGACTGTTGAAAAGACATAGAAAAAATAGATCATTTACTGTCAGGAAAGTAAAAAATTCAATAATTCATTCCAGAAATGGAACTTATTCTGCAGCCTCTCATTTTTCTCTGAAAGAAAATAAAAGTTTCAATGAAACACGGTGGCACGTCTGAATAGCTACGCACACCCTCCGGAGCCCAAACGATCTCTGCTTCTCCTGATAAGGGCAGCACAGAGATGGACTGAAGGGAACTTTGCGCATCCTCTCCCCGTGCTGTCCAAGTTATTTCCACACATGGACCGTCCCTGGCGCACTACTGTCATCTTTGTGTAACACGGCCTTTAAAACCTTTCAGGGAATGGGATCTAAAACTGGCCGAGAGAGTCTGCTCCACCACCTAACTCTCCTAAGAAGCACAAAGCTTTTCCTAATATCCAATCTAAACCTTTCTTACTAACCATCATCCTCTTTAAATCAACCTTATTGTGACTTTCTTCACTCTTTTTTTCCCCAGACAAAACTAATCTAGATCTTTCTATCTTCTCACTCACAGAATTTAGATTTCAGATAGCTCCTGTTGTCTTTTCCCAGGGATTTTGTCTCTCTTCTTTTTTTTTTTTTTTTTCAGTTTCCAAACTGGACCTAGTATGTTGTTGTTGTGCTCCTCACCGACGTATTGCTGCATCTTCCCATGCCGCTCGCCAACACAGGCAAGGAGAGCAGTCATTTCTTCTCTGAACATGGGCCGATAAAATCAAGGGAACGTGCAAAGAAAAAGCAGTGGCGTGTTACCCCTCCTCAGTTGCCCCGAGGAGGAACATGCACATTGTACCCCGAAGGCAATATTTCTGGTAACTTTGCCCAGCATTTCCACAGCTCAGCACTTTGCTGCACATTCCATGTGCTACCAGCCACCCCTTCAGCTGTGCTGACTTTTCCAGTGTGATGAGGCCAGAATGTCTCCTAGACGTTGATCAGATTGCTGTCCCGGCATGGTAAAGAAGGGAGGAATTTAACAGCAACTCACTGAAACATACGGGCAGTGGAGATCCGAGCTGAGCACCCATCCCGGGCAGCGCATGCTGTGCTTGGGTGAGGTGTCACCAGGTGACTTCACTCTTCCAAATGCCTGGCACCCAGTCTGTCCTTGGTCATTTTGGTAATCCTTCTCAGCTGAAATCTATCTTTGTCATCTGTATTGAGCTGGTAAAAATTTGTTGCCACCAGAGAACATTGACTTCTGATGTCTTTCTTTGCTCTATTGAGCAAAATACAGTTTTGCTTGCTCTCTTGGTGGAAACAGTGCATCACTTCACTGCTGCTAAGCGGTGGTATTCAGATGAAGCTACTGTACAATCACACAAGATTGAATCTAAAAAGCCCCACTGTGCAATTTGTTTTAATGCTCTGTTTATGGATTTTGACAACAAAGCTTGAGATGTTAGAATGTAATGACAATGAAATCCATCTTTTGTGTTTCTATACTCATCTTTTCAAGCGACAGCAAGAATACCTTTTCCAGACCTTTCTAATTTTAAAGAGACATTTTCCATTGGGTTTGGAAAATTACTGTTGCAACAAGTAAGGTGCTGTGCTGAATCATAGAATCATAGAAGGTTAGAGTTGGAGGGGACCTTCAAGATCATTGAGTTCCAACCCCCCTGCCCAGGGCAGGGACACCTCCCACCA
>VZRU01019203.1:59206-123627 GCA_013398155.1 Pedionomus torquatus
CCCGTTTTAACCAAATGAAATTAACCATTTAGATGAGTAAAATATGTCACTTTTTTGAAGGAAAAAGTATCATTTTACTTGTAAGCATTTAAAAAATAAAACCCAGTACATTTCTGAAAGTTGTAATGTTTCATGTAAAAATGTTGAAAGGGAACATTTTGACTTGCTTAAATCTTAAGAATAAAATGACTTGTTAAGTTTAACATGAATTCACAAAATGTCTCAGTTGACCCAAATCTGTTTTCTTCAGAGCGTGATGTTCTAGCACTCGGCATCTCCCAGTGCCAGCAGCAAGCCCCAGACCCGCTCCCTTTCCCACAGGGAATAGGCTCCAGCTCTCCTGCCCTGCCCAGAGGGTGCTTCTTCTCGTTGCAGGTCAGAAGCAGGTTACCCAGCAATCAACACTGGACTTCTCACGGGTTGACAAGTTTCAGACCAGCTTTTATGTTCCCACTCAAGCATGTAGAACCCACGCTTGCCAAAATGTGATTCTCTAATTGTCTTGTTGGATGTTGAAAGGAAAGCCGTCAGACTTTCTGGTGTTGCTAAAAGCCCTCAGGCCAGGCTGGCAGATAGCAGCCCTCTTATTTATTTGTCTAAATAAGCATATAGCATGATGCATAAGCTGTCAAGGAAAAATCAAATCAGTGGGGACGTAGCTCCAAGGGAATTACTCACCAGCTCTCTGCCAGTTCTGCCGCACTTCTTTTAAAAAATATAAAAATTAGCATAGTTGGTGGTGAGCGCCAGAAATTACATTTCAAGAATAACAGTGATATTTTCTTTAGAACATTTCAGCTGGAAGGGTCCTGAACTACAGCATACAATAACCACAAAAATAATTTTAGAGAGGTATTTAGCCCAGAAATGAAAGCTGAGTATGTATGTGAAACTGCAAATGGCTCCACGTAGGTGACCGGTGGGAGGAAAAACAATTTAATTGTTCCAGATTTTCAAATTTTTATATATATTCATGTGTGTGTGTGTGTGTGTTTGAGAAGAAGCACGGGGGCTCCCGAGAACCTGAAAGCTTCAAGCAAACTCATAAAACCAGACACTGTAGGAAATGAACTTGATCCAAAAAAGAAAAGCTACTTTTAGAAATATAGCTCCATGTCTGGCCACAAAGTAATTAAGGTTCTTAAAGCTTTCCTGTCCAGATGGGTGACTGGCACAAAAATAATAATAACAACTCTACAGTAATGACAGCGGTGACTTCTCTCTGAAGGGAACAGGCAGCAGTGAACAACTTCCAGCAGGAGGGCTGAAGCCAAGGAGCGGTGGGAGTGTGTGGGTGAGGGGCTGTGAGAGTGTGTGCCTCCGAGGGGGGTGCTGGGGGGGAACTGGGACTTCTCGGCAAAACAAGGCAAGACAGCTTCTCTTAGAGTCCAATTCATAAAAATAATAGAACTGAGTCATGTTCATTCCACTATTCAGTGTGTGTGTGTGACATAAGATGCAAATTTCGTGTGTGATTCATAGAGAAAGATGTCAGCTTTTCAAAAGCCTAGATGAGCCCAAGAGCTGGTTCGGGTCAGAATTCAGCCATTTCAGGGAAAACGGCTTTTCTCTTCTGTCTTGTCTTTCGATATCCAAAGGCAGAATCTGGGTACGCGGCACAGACAGGGGTCACCCACCTCCTGCACTGCCCATTCCTTCCAGCACGAAGGAAGAAACTTGTCCCTACAGAACTGGATCTGCACAACTCATCCACGAACACCGATGGGCACCGGCCCAAGCCCAGAGGAGAAAGAAGGGTTCAGATAGGAGCAGAACTCAACACACAGCAGAACGTCTTTTCCCAAACTTCTGTCAAATTTTTGATACCTCCATTTAGTAAATATGTGTGCCACAACTAACTCGGAGCAGAAAATTCAGAGAAACTGCCAATTCAGGTACGGCGTTTGGCCATCGCAGGGTCCCAACCAAAGGAGTGCTCCTGTGGGACTGAGGACACAGACTGCAGTGAGGGGACAAGAGGAAAATACCCTGAGGGAAAAACCTACTTGCATCTTATTTCACTTCAGTTTGTGTCTGGGAATAATGAGGAAACCTTATCTAAAAAAGCGAGAAAGGAACTAAAACTGAACAAAAGAGAGGTGTGCTGCAATCTGAGGAAGGCCAGTGGAATGCCAAAGGGGAATGTGGCAAACTTGGAACGGGTGCGGGACCTTCACCGGTGCGCTGAGGATCTGCGCGTCTGCACAGGCTTTTTTTGTTAAGTCAAGTGGTGGAGAGAAGAGGGAAAAAAGGCAGGGGAGGAGAAAAAAAACCCTCATGGGTTAAAAAAAAAAGACAATTTAATAGAAACAGTAACATAAAAAGAAAAATAAGAACATTGATAATGACAGGAGCTGCCCTCACCACCCAGTGACTCCACACCATCCCTCCCCCCCTCAGCCCACCCCCTGCTCCGTAGGAGTGGGATGTCTGTGTACGAAATATTCCATTGGTCATTCCATCATTCTGTCCAGCCTTCTATGGGAAGCTGAAAAAATTCCTTGAATAATGTAAACATCACTTAGCAACAACTAAACCCAGTATGCATTATTGGCATTCCTTTCACAGCTATCACTGGAAAGAAAATTAACTCTTTCCCAGCCAAGACTAGGACGTTCTGATAGAACTGCTCGCTGTGTCCTCCCAGGTGTAAGGGCCACCGTGGCACAGTTACTGTTTTGAGATACCAAGGCATATGAGAGCTGGAAGGCCAGCGTTCTTCACCTGAGGGTGACCAACTCAAAATAAGCCTAATGGAGCTGAACGACGCTCTCTCCATCACAGCAGTTTGGCCTCAATCTACCCACCCCAAACTTGGTGAGTAAGCTGTGTGCACGCACCAGCAGCCAGCTGAAGGAACCTGAGCAGGGACAAAACAGCACAGGAGGAATCAAACAAAATCTGCTGAGTTAAGATCAGCAGTCTACAGCTCTAAAGCCAACTGCCTCTGAGTGTTGCGACAGGGTGCCGTCACTACGTGTTCTGTTCTTAAAAAGCAATGTAACGTAGCTATCAGACTGAAAACTGCCCCACAGACCTATTGTAACATCCTGTACATGTTTAAACACACATAAAGCAAGGAATGATGAGACCACATCTAATCTTGTCCAATTTTGACCGTAGCATCCAAGTGCTAGCCAGGATGTGGGGCTGGCTGACCTGGGGAACGTTGCCTGCCCACGCTCCTGAACTGCCCGGGGCATCACAGCAGAGCAGGACGCAGTTGTTCTTATCCTGTATCAGCACAACCTCGTGCTTTATTGCGTGCAACCCAGTAACAGCCGCAGGCTCCAAACGCATCCCGTCTCTAGAGCCCACTGTTGATACAGACAGGTGGCCTATCTCAAATCTCCACGGGCACAGCCTGAAAGGGCACCTGCTCTTACAGTTGTTAGGTCTATAAACCAACTCGTTCATCTCACCCACAGAATTTGGGGATGTCACAGTTCCCCCTGTGCCCTCATGGCACCACAGCGCAGTACGAAATCTTTGTTTGCCCTGGTTTAGAGACAGAGAACTGACACACAAGAGGAAAAGCATCTGGCTGAGTCAGGTGGGAAGTCCCTGGCAGACCAAGGAACCGACCCCACTTCTCCTCCTCCACTGCCTGACTTCTGTTCTGCTTCCTCACCAGAGGGAGACTGTCCCTGAACCACCCTGCAGATCCCTGGCACGATGGGGGGTGAGCTCGGGCTCCAGGACCCCTACACTTGAACGGGGTTGAACCTCTCATCTCTGCCAAGACAACACTGCCTGACTTAGCTGTGCTGCCTGCTAATTGCAAACTGGAGAAGCGAAACAGGCTCCTTTGCGCTTAGCATCTGATTTAGAGAGAGGAAGGTCACTGAAATCATGACTGCAGCTGATCAGCTGTGAGCACAGCAAGAGGTATCTGACACAAAAGGGAGGCCACGGTGGGCAAGGCACACGGCTCCCACGTCAGCGCCAAGCCGTGGGGTGCTCCACAGCCTCAGACGAGTTCCACCTCCTCGGGGTGCCTGTCTCAGGGCTGTTAGCTCTCTTCCAGTAAGAGAATGGCCAGAGAAGAATTTTTCACAGACAATAACTGGGTATAGCTAACAGACGTGAGAAAACTGAGACCTGTCCTCCAAACAACCAGCTGAAAGTCCGGAGAGGTTAACCTTCAGCAACAGCCTCCCCTTCTCTTTGTGGGACCCCTGGCAGAATTTTGCCAGCTCAGGGGGGATCGCCGGTCCCTCTGGGGAAAGCCGGCCCAGCCCCCGCCACCTGTTAAACCAGCAGAGAGGACTGGCAGGAGTTTTTTCCAGCGAGGGTGGATTTCTTTTCTCCAGATTTTTTGTGTGTCAGAAGTATTCATGCATGAATGGGAACTTATAGCAAAAATGAAAAATTCTAAGTAAAATTCTGTGGAACGCACAGCAGCATGCACATGAGAAGATGCTGCGGGCCCTGCTCTGGATGCCTGCCCCACCACCTCGCGTGGAGCGATGAGAGGTGGGGAGTACGTGCAGTGGGAGGAACTGGGGACCTTGGGGATAAAGTCAGGCTGATCGAGAGGATGAAATGGGAACATGAAACACAGAGACTGCAGCTCCTGCCATGCAGTGTACCTCGGTTTCGGAGATATACCTCTTGAAAAAATCAACAAATCATTTCCCTAGTCCCTGCAGTCCTTGCTAAATATATTTAAGTTAATACAAACCCCATATTTCTGTCAAAAAAAAAAAACAACAAAAAAACAAAACAAAAACAAAAACAAAAACAAAAAACAAGAAAAGTAAAACTCACACTTTTCATGAAATCCCAGAGAGTTATTTCTACAGTCTAAGATCACAGCAGGTACATTAGGAAATCAATGCCGATATTAAAGATATAATGCAATAAACATAGTTTTATAGTGAAAGGGAATTGAGCTTCCATGGAACTTCTGGTCATCTCCTACTGAATCCAACTGAGAATCCCACAGCAACAATTTGGGTAAAGCAGCTGGACTATTTCTTCACATGAAAACCGTCCCTGCAGCGGAATGCCCCAAAGAGCAACATCTTTACAAGCGCTCCCGAGAAATACATGGCCATGGTATTCATTACTAGTTTTACTTAAATCGAAGTACCATTTTAAAAGTATTTTCTAACGTTTATTTGGCAGCAGCAACAAGGGGTTCTGATAAGCCCAGTGTCCCCGTTGTGCCGCGCACAGCATGGGCCCCAGGGTGGCATCGAGTTTAGTCTGGGGTTGGACCACCCAAAACCTGCTCCAACCTCGTAAGGGAACGTTCAAGGACACGTTTAGACCGATTTTTAATCACAAGGGGAGAAAACCCAAAGTATTTGAATTATTTATTCACGACTGTATTTTTGGAGAGAAGAGGTTAAAATACACTTTCTGTAGGAAGCCTCAGCCCGATGGCAAAGCTCTCC
The DNA here is from genome assembly GCA_013398155.1 of Pedionomus torquatus. Classification (NCBI taxonomy): domain Eukaryota; kingdom Metazoa; phylum Chordata; class Aves; order Charadriiformes; family Pedionomidae; genus Pedionomus; species Pedionomus torquatus. Next base: position 64,609 of record VZRU01019203.1, read on the forward strand.
CCATACTCGGCGTCCTGTTTGCTAAGGCAGCCAGACAGAGGGAGCATTCTTTGCAAAGCCCGTTTGGCACAGAAGCCTGCAGCAAGAGCTGAGCAGGCAAATCCCACGGCAGGGGAGAGACAGCACTTTTTGACCCAAACAATGTCTAGACAGCCTGAAAACAGATAAATTAACAGGCAAGCTGCAGCAGCATCACACAGCAGCAAAGCGGTGGATATTTGTCACCTCAGTGATGGGTTAAATGAAGATTCAAGGCCCCGGTGTAGTCTTTGTGAAACACAATGTACTCCAGCTGTCTGCTTCCCTCCTCCTGAGCTATTTACTGTGCTAACAGCTCCATGCAGAAAGTTCACAGTCACTGACATAGTGCACATTTCCCATCTTTCACAGACTGCCCTAATGAGGCAGCAGGATCGGAACAAATTAGCGCCAGAATTGCCCAGCCCCGTGCTCAAGCGCAGGAACAAACACCCTCTCCTCCTGGGCTGCGCCGCAGAACCTGACCTGGGCCAGAACCCAGGGATTTGTGGTGGAACAGAGGGGGCTTCTCCAGCCCCAGGGTGTAACCACATTGTTTAATGCGATTCCTGCTCGGACGCTGCCTTCGCTGCAGTCTGGCTCCCCTGTTCGAGAAAACACGCTCTGCTCTGTACCGGGGGGCTCGAAAAATAACTTGGTTACTAAACCAAGCACAAATCGTCTCGGATGACACTTTTGGTAGAGAAAACGTGATTGCATTCACTGTGTTTACTGAAAATTATGCACACACAAATTACCTTAATGAGATGCAAACCTTGTCATTTGCATTTAGTGCACCAGTAACAAAATTCTGGTCGCTGCAATGATAGTATATTTAACATACAGAAAATAAATAATTTGTTACATCAATGCTGTCAAAATGAAACAAGCCAAACTGTGATTAAAGCAGTTATCATTAAACCAGAGGCTGACTTCCAGAGCTGTTGTGAAAACAGCAAAAGAGCAATTTTCCTAAGTGCATTTCAAGTGATTGAGTAAAAATTGAACTTATGGCAGAATATATTATAGAATACTGCTCAAAGTGTTTGGATGATGATACTTCATAACACAGAAGCCTTTACACAGTACAATTTTACTCCTTTTCTGTTCCTGAGCGTGAAGGCATACTAAAGGCTCAGAGACTTTCTGTCAGAGACTCAGCCCCACCGCTTTCAAACATGAGAGCGAGGAAGTTTTGTCGTCTCTGTGAGACTCCTTGTCTATGGAGAGGGATGGAAGGGAGGCAGAACTTCTCGCATCGCGCAAGATGCGTCTCAGCTCCTGCCAAGCAATATTCCGTGCATCTTCAGTAGTTGTAAACATGTATAATTACATAACTGGGCTGTGACCCGTTTGTTAGCAGCACGGGAAAATACATCAAAGTCACAGATAGTCTCCTCTGACAGGCCTCGACAGACACCCACCTGGTAATAACCTCAGGCTGTGAAGTATGGATGGTTTATAAAGGTGCTAAGGAGCTCTTCTCTGTTTATATATATACATCTATATAAAATCCCTGTTTAAAATCTGTACTGATCAACTATCAAGCACCAGGAAAATAAAAGGAAAAATAATGCCTTGTTTTAGAATCAATAGAGAATGGAGTGATCGTAGCCATACTAGAGCCGCAAACCGTGCCGGGTGAAGCAGCCCTGAAGATCTGCTGTCCGTCACAGGTGAGGCCAAAGCACAGCAGCCCCGATGGCAACTGCCCGTAGCAGTCAGTCCCTCTCTGGAATTTAAGTGCGGTGGTCATCGCAAGCGCCAAGGCAGGCGGTGATGGGCCACAGCAGCAAGTGGACATCCTGCTCCTGCGGCACAGCCCACCCGTGCAGGTCTCGTCCTTTGATTTTGTGGAGTTGAAGAGCTGCTGGTCATTCGTCTGCCAGTCGGGACAGCATCACTTGTGCCCCTCGAGCCAGGCAGAGTCTGAGGCAAGGGCATCACTTCCAAAATGTGTTACTCAATACAGAATGTGTTGCTAACAGCAGAGAAGCCCCCATTTCATGGGGTAGCATCCCATTTTTGTGCAAAGCACATACAAAGCCTTCCCTAAAAAGTCTGCAATCTCATTGTCTTCTTAATTACTTGGATACACATGACCACTGAAAGCTGAGTGCTGGTAACGCCTCTTGCCATGAGCCCAAACCCACATCATGGCTTTTCTTTACTATATTCTGTTTATATTCTTCACGTTCCTTGGGGCCCTTTCCTTCCCCAAACCTCGTTTGGATTCGCCCCATTGTTGGTAGGGATCTCCTGTGTCCTAGACTTGTAAGTTCTTAGTCTGTTGTCATAAGGCTCCACTGGAAGGTTTCTAAGTCACACCACTTGTCAAAGTTATGAGAATGCTGAATCATTTTTATTCGGCATCAAAGGGGGGCCCTTTCATTTCTTTAATTGAAAGCTTCATTAGACTGCAAAATGGCACCTCTGCTCAGACAGGGCTGTGGGCAAATCGGGTTCTTTCCTTTGTTAAATCTGATTTATTTCACATATAAAATGAACAGTAAATGTTCAAGTTCTGAAGTTATTTAACAAGTGTCTGAGTGGAATGAAAATAGTTTTCTAAAATAGTGCAAATACTTATCAGAAGCCTATTATAGAGACTCTTTTCATTTTTAGATGTTACCAAATGCCCATAAATGCTTAGGTATTAGAGCAGTCAGGCCCCTGAAGAAGCTTAGGGTAACACTTAATTATGAGATATGCTGCTCAGGCAGGTTTTTGCAACCATGAGTTCTGCAGCAATTTAGGAAGGAGGTGGGAACCATTCTGCTTATTCAGTGGCAGAGAAACAAGACACAGACAAGGGACACCGGTGTCAGCTGGGATATTACCTCAGGTCTCCCTCCAGGCAGTTCCATAGGTGCCCACTAGACACCCCTGTACCTCTAGAGGACTCGGGAAGGATGATGCAGAACTGTAGTGTGCTGGTAGATTGGGGCAATTTGTCAGCAATATCACTCATACAGGAGCGTGTTCTTTTATTTAGCCACTTGGCACTCAGTGCCTCACGCAAGGCACGAAGCTTCACGGGCCGAGATGGGCACTTTGCAAGAGAACCCCACAGCACCTGGAGGCGTGTATCTGCCCTCCGCACCGTGCTGCCTCCCTCGGGACAAGCTCTGGATGTTCAGCAAAGTGCCTGCACCTCACCCAGACTAAAGCTAAGAGAGGTCCTGGAGCAGGGAGACCTTCAAAAAGGCAGGAAGATGGGAATGCACTTTGGGCTCAGCAGCGACCTGGAGGGACGAGTGGAGAGCAGTCACGGAGATGTAGGAGCAGCTTGTAAATCAGCAGACTGTGTCAAATAGGGAGTCAGAGAGAAAAGCAAACACGAGGTTGCAGGTGAGCAAAGGCCCATTCCTATTTCATGCTAATTTTGCTATAGAAAGGTCATCCAACTTCATAGTTACTGTGCCCATAAACAGTTACTTTTCTAATTTCCTTTCACTGCATAATAGGAGAAGAAAAGCAAAACAAAAAGGAGAAAAGGAGAGAAGTGTGTCAGAGATGAGAAAGGATCGAAGAAAAGAGAAAAATTCAGTTGAGACAAGGTGGCAGAGGACATCTAGGGATTATGCTCTGTAAAAATAGCTAAAAGCAGAGACTTTCATAGCAACTGAAGGGGAAAATATAAAAAAGCACAACAAAAACCCTGTCTCCTGTGGTGAAACTTCAGTGAAATGCTATTAAGGATAAATCTTTTATTGTATTGTCCTGCAGGCAGTCTGGTAAAAATTGTATTCTCAGCATAAACGAACTCTCCCATTATCAAAAAAGGGAAAAATGTCTGCTTTCAGGACCGTCTCCATGTGATGGCTGCTGAGATACCCACCAGGGGATGTTCAGGAGGAGCAGCAAGGAGAAATAGGTCCAGATATTTCCTGCTGAAATAGGGTCTTCTGACTGAGTAGACACATCAGATGTGTTTGCCACCAGCTTCCCAAGGGCTGGCAAAAGACTGCAGTTCACATAAAGGATTTAGCCCAGGGAGAGCACTTAGTGAGGAAATAGCTCCCTTTGCGCTGTGATTTGACAGGACCTCTTTTTAATTGGGTCTTTGACTGAGAGAGAGGGAAAAACATGGGCCAAATTAGCCTTGGTGGAATTACAGGAAGGATGGATTTGACCCCTGAGCTGTGGAAGAGAGAGAAAGCCTTTTCAAAAGGAAAGGCAAAATAAAAGCTTTTTAAAATGTTGGTCCAGAATAGGGAGTCTCTATTCAAAGAGATGGTGACATCATGGGCTTCTGATGGAGCACTGAGTCACCCTCTCCTGGAAGGGGAGATAAGCAGGACGTGGACATGTCGATGAAGATGCAAACAGCTCATCTAGCTAAAGGCAGAACCGCAAAATTCTGTTGTTTTTTTTTTCCTTGCTTAGTTAGTCCCTAGAGGCTTATTAAATTTCTAGTGCAGCTTTGCCCTCACGATGTACATGCATGTGTTCTAACCTCAGCAAAGCTCTCACCACGCAGCTGACTTGCAATTTTAAAAGTGGTTTTGAGGCGAGGTTTTAAGTTGTTGAGAGGTGCCATGGTAAGCGTGATGTCCACGTCTAGTCAAGCAGTCACCTTGATAATGATGCTGTTTGCACGCAAACCGTGATCTCCAAATCCACATGTGGACATGTGCTCTACAGGAGCCAGCAGAAGAGGGCAGGGAACGTGGCAGAAGTGTGTGATCCAGCCTGCTGAGGCTCACTCGCTGGCAGCCAAATAACAGAGCCTGAACTCTGATGGAGTTCTGGTTTCAGCCTCAACATTCATCTCACTTTCTCATTAAAAAAACAAAACAAAACAAAACCAAAATCAAACAAACAACCACCAAACAAAGCAACCACACCAAAACCAACAACCAGCCAATGCCCTCCCCAGTTACACACATGAGAAGGCACGACTTTCCTTTGTAAGACCGCATTTATGTCTGCATGTTCTAGTCTAAGTTTCCCAGTTTCTCCCTGTTTTTTTGGCCTGTGCACACATCAGACAAAAGCTATTCTTAACTATTTTAAACATGATTACAAGAAATGGGACTTTAGTCCAAACACACACGTCTTTTGTGTGTCAACCCCTGTTGCATTTGGAACGGCAGACTCACTCCAGTGTATCTGGTCATGGAAACGAAAGCTCATCTGGAAAAGCACCCAAAAAAAAGCAGTAACACAGTAAAGATGCTCTCTACAGCTCACTCGCTACAGCTCCCTGAAAGGAGGGTGCAGCCAGTGGCAGGGGGGTCTCTTCTCCCAAGGAGCAGGTGTGACAAGATCAGAGGAAATTGCCCCGGCTGCAGCGGGGGAGGCTTAGGATGGATATTGGGGAGAACTTCATCAAAAGAGTTGACAAACCTTGAAAGAGCCAGCCCAGGGAAGGGTTGGAGTCACCATCCCTGGAGGGATTTAAAAGGCGTCTGGATGGGGTGCTGAGCAGTGTTAGGTTGATAGTTGGACTTGATGATCTTAAAGGTCTTTTCCAACCCGTGCTGTTAAGTTGGAGAGATTTCTGCTTCAGATTCAACCATTTTTCTTGAAACAACAAACCAGCTAAATGTTGCCTTTTTGCCACTACAGACCAAATTTCCTTCCTTTGCCAAGTAACCACTCACAACTTCTGAGCTCCTCCTGCGTCAGCATCCTTTGGTTCTTTTGAAGCGGCAGTTCCCTCAGAATTGCTCACCAGCCCCGCTACTCCGGGGGCGTGGAGGAGGACGTGTGGCTGCGGAGCACAGTCACCGCGTCCAACGTCCCCCTGGAAGCAGGGACAGCGAGTTTGTCACCTCTGGAAAAGAGGGTGTCTCCCGCTCCCACGGTCTGCGGGGGTCCTGGCCTCACGGCCCCCCAGGAGCACGGGGAGGGTGTCCCCGTCGCGATGCTCCTGGGAATGAGTCCTCCCAGCGGGGCCTGTCTGCAGGGCGGACGGCACCCTCCCCGGCCAGGGAGAGCCTGCTGGAAGCCGAAACTACAGCAAGGGATGATGCTGGCTATGTCTGTTAGCGCTACGGACTGGGGCAGGAACGCGCTCTTGCAGCAAATCACAAAGGAGGAAGGAGCCGAAACCAAGAAGATCTTCCCGAGGCCGGTGCTGGGTGGTGCTGCCGGGGGCCTGCAGCAGCCGCCCGTCCTCCGTGCTGAGCTCTGCAACACCTCCCGCAGAAAGCCACTTTCCTAACGTGAAACCTCATCTTAAAGGTCTGCCGAGCTTTTTGTGAGCTCCCCCAAGCAGGTAAAAGCACACACAGGCCCCAGGTTAATGGACCAAACTACTTCTCCTCCTGGCCAGTGCAGCCCTGCTGAAGGCTGCTCCGCGGCAGCGCCGTGACCCAAAAACCACTGTGACTTGGCCTGTCTGGGGCTCTGGGACGGATCTGGGCTCATGGGTGCCATCCCCACACGCTATCACACAGCACAGAGGGTTTGCTAGAAAGAAGGATAATTTCTCTGCAGCGTCAGAAGGTCTGGTCCTTTCCTATGGAAACTCAATACACTTTTTCAGTGGAAGCTGCTCATCCCTGGGACCTGTGAAACACGGGGCACTTTCCTGCAATGAAACTTAAGTCTCTTGGCCTGGCATTACAATTACTAGCATTGGAGTTCTCTCTTCAAGATATTCTGGAAGATCCAGTTTAAGCCAAAGAAGCCTTTTACTAGATGCCTGAGCAAGGAAATAATGTTATTCAACCATTTCCCGAACATTTGCAGGATGACCTGCATGCACAAACTAGAGAGGGTGCATCCTCTTCCCTGAAGGCTATTTTAGTCCCTTGTAAGCAGTATTTAGATGTTTTCATAAGGCTTTAATACCAACCTAGACTTGTTAGCATCTACGTATAGAGATACAAAATTCTGTAGGTGCATATTCTAAATCCTGGTGCATTTCTGAATTTTCTGACAGCCTTTTATGAACTGTTCAAGACTCAAAACCGTGCCTGAGGAGCGATTTCACGTGGCTTAAGACCGATCAGGACAGCACTAAATGCACGAGGCCAGACAATCTGGGTTAGACTCCAGAGCATCCCACTCAGCCCACCCGCAACGGTCCCATCGCTGCTGCAGTGAGGGGCTTGTGGCTCCCAAGTTGTTCTTTCTCTCTCCTCTGCCCATGTGGAGCCTTCAGGTCTCAGCATTAACACTGATACCCGTGATTCACCACGTCAGACGCCTTCGGGGGTACAGAGGGAAAGGGGACAGCTAGTGATGGTAGGAATAAAAGATTGCTTTACCTTTGATTTTCAATTTTTATTCCCATAAATTCTTTGCAAGTTTAATTCAATTTGGAAGGGGTAAAACTCTTCTGCAGTACTGCACCTAAGATCAGTCTACAACGTGAAGCAGGGGTGGTGGCAAACAGAAGAGAGGATGCTAGAGACTGCATAAGCGTCGGAGCGGGACCAGATGGGGGCGGGGAGGCTGATGGTTCTGCCAGAGCCTCTGCAGGTTCTGCATGGGTGTGATGGGGAGGAGGTGGGGAGAGCGGAGAAAGAATCATACTTTAATACTACTTTCTGTTGCTCCTGGAGGATGTGTAACCTCACAGACCTCACTTGTTCCCCCCAGTCAATGACTACGTTGTGTTTTCCACCCCCCTCTCTGCTGTGCACCATTACAGAATACCCCTGCAGATGAACCTTTATCCTATTTCCTGTCCCTCTAAATATGAAAAAATCCTGTCCTGCTTTCTTAGTAGATTTTGAAATAGCAAACTTTCCTTGGTTTCTCTCACATTTAGAATTGTCTAAAGCACAAGCAATATTCAAGGTTTCAAGTGTGGCCTGATAAAACTGCAGACTGCTCAGCTGAATTCCTTACTGGTACGTGGTTCGCAGAGAGTAGAGGTGTGGAGCACCAGGCACTAAGGGACCATTTATTCCAAGCTAGAGCTATGATGCAGTTAGTGAAGTTATTGCGAATTTTACTAGTCATCCGGGTGGAGAAGTTAAGTCCCAGGGTGTTGCAAGTATGATTGAGAAAATACGGTAAAGCAAGTTTCATGTCTGAAATAATTTAAGCCACAGAAAACAAATTGTTAACTTTCGTCTTCCTCAGTCTGTTTTCAGAAAAACTTGAGATGCTTTCACAGACACATTTGGTCAGTTTGTGCTGAAGTATTGCCAGATCACAGAGCCTTGGATTTACCCACAGCAACCAATGAATTCTCTATTAGAAAAAGAACCTTTTTGGTTCCTCAGAATTAATTAATTGAAGAAAATCTGAGTTTAAATAGAAAACACGGGCTCAGATAGGTGGAATATCCTCTGAAAGTTAAGCAAGGGTATTTTTTTTTCCCTCTACTTACAGCTAAGGTGGATTAACTGAGGCATATGGAGAAGATCAAATATACCTTGAAATAATGGATGTATAAATCTACAGACTAAATCTCTCTTGAGTACTGGATGAGAGAGGGGGAAGAGAGAATACAAAAACGTGAAGATCATTTACTGAGGGGATATAATCCTGAAAAAACAGAGGGGCTCTAGGATCTTCAATATTTTATAAGAGGTGGCTTAAAGCTATTTTAATAAACCATTGAGGCCAGTTTTTAAAAAATGTAAATGTACAACTGTGCACACAGTCTGCATATGCAAATCATCACAATTGGGCAAGCAAATCAGATAATTGCATGCAAATATGCCTACTCGCTCCATGCCTGCGTCTACAATGGTAGTAACTATGCATGCAGATTAGGTACACATTTTGTACACATAAAGGTGCAGCTTAAGTGGCATATGGCATGAAAATATGGCACATAATGTAACAAAAGGGAGAAGGAAGCAGCAAGGGATACAGAGTTAGCTGTAAATAGTAACACGGAGCACACACAAACACAGACACGACTCTATAAACACAGCAACCAATGAATCGGGACTATAAAAAAGAAAACACACGGGTCTTTGAGTGCTTCAGGAACGGCAGTGACACAGCCTGTGGAGCCGGCACCTGCCCAAGCTCGCAGAGCTCCCCAGGGACCACCTGCCCATTCCGAACACAGCGCGAGAATGATGCTCGAAGCCACACCAACGACCAACGACCCTCTCCTCCAGGGGAAGGTGCAGCTCAGGCTCTTGGACTTCCATCGGCTGAAGGCTCAGCCCCAACGGCAGCAGTGCTGCCAAGTGATAACCAAAGCTGGTGGTGGTGTCTTGTGACACACAGACAAATATCTTCAAGGAAAAAGGCTTTACAACTCTTTTGTCTTTCAAAAGTATTCATTTTGCTTCAGCTACCTTCCTTTCTGCTTTGGAGCCAACCAGTGTAACCTCACTGCCTTTCTCCAGCGGGCTTATTTAAAAGGCTTATTAAAACTGCACTATAGCAAGAGGGCTGGCAGACAGGATGGACGGACGGATGGATGGGAGGAAAGGTTTCTAACTTCAACTGCATCCTTGAACTTAAAATCTGTGTTGTATTTTTAAAGCACTTACACCTTTAAATTAGTAGATTAATGAGATGCACAGACTGACATTTTGTTTTAAATTTTCCAGGCACAGAAACACAAAGTGCTCAGCATGAAGAGCAGACTGAGTTGTGATGACAGCAAGCCCCCTCAATCACTCCAGGCTTCGGCATGCGCACAGATACAAAACAATGAGCGCAAGTTGGAGAACAGAATAAAAATGTTGATTAAATTTTGATTCAGTGCCTTTCCCGTGTGTGGCTCCACATCCACGCCGCACTCACGCAGCTGTAACAGCAAAGATTGCTGGCCACTTGCCTTTGGTATTGGGCTGGTGGTACTCATGGCATTGAAGAGCTGTTTGGAGGCTCACAACCCAAAGATACCTTCATGATTCAGAGACAAGCTGGAATCACACGACTCGGACTGGCCCATGGGCATCTGAAACAGCTGCTTAGGGACCCTAGACGGAAGGCAGACAGATGTCCAAAACCTCCTGTCTCCAGCTTTTCCCCTGTTCTTGTTCTCTGGCTTTCCTTTGTATCTCAGAAACCTGGGCGAGGTTTGGCTTGTCACCACACAGCAGCCCCACCGCAAGGATCCTCCTGGCCCAGCTGCCTGAGGAAGGCTCTAGAGGATGGCACTTCTGCAGGCAATACAGGCACTGAAAACAAGGAATGGGTTGGTGAACCAGTTAGGCATCTTGCTGTCTTCTACACTAGAATTTTTTTTTTTTTTGCCAGATCTCATCCCTGTTTGCCATTCTTTTATTTTTCAATCGCCCTAATCCTCTCAAAACCAGAGCAGCTGTGGAGATGTTCCTGTCACGTGCTCTGTCCATCTTGTGACACACTGAAATGAGCTGCCCCTTCTACACGACTGATGTCCTAACTGCCTACTCTTTTATTTCAGAGCAAGAGTTTTAAAGTTGCTACATCAGCTTTGGCCCAGGTTCAGGGTACGTATTTTCCCTTCCAGTTCTTCATAGCCTTACAGGTCAGAGCAACAGAAAGCTGGAGCTACTTCTCACACGCCAAGCACGGGTGCCTCTGGACGCTTTAGAGAGCATTCACTTTTCAGTACATATCTGGACTAAACTGATCTCACTTCTAAGAAAGGAGGAAACAGTGGATGCAAGAGGCTGAAAAACTATGCAAGAAAGTCACAGGAAATCATTGTCCAGTTGGCAGAATCTATGGAGTGGATGCCCCAAAGGCCTGCTCTAGCTCTGGCTGCATCCAGTATTTCTGCTGCTGTCCTGGGGTGTGAAATAGGAAAATCTGTGGAAGACAAGGATAGCAGGGACCTCTATGTGACAAATGTGAAAATCAGAATGCTTTTGGCAAAGTGCAAGGTATTGCTACAACTTTGATAGCAATAATCAGAATCAGAAGTAGTGGACATAGCTGTGGTGATTACCAGGCCAAAAATGTGGGGTGGCAGAGAAGGCAACTGGTGTCAGAGTGGACAGATCACTACTGAAGGCACCACGGCACACAACGCAAGCAGGGAAGGCCTCCACGGGAGAACTCTTTCCATGCTTTAGAATGCCTTAAAACTCGAAGCTGTCAGGGGAGGTGCCAGAAGGAAGCAGTCACAATTGGTGTTCTCCAGGCCAGGGTCTCTTGATCTCAAATAGAAGCTTGACAGAGCTGGAGAAATTTCATTTCAGCCGAAAGGACCAGAACTAAAATTTACAAAAGGCTCCAGAAAACATGGGGAAAAAAATACACTGGCAAGAAGACAAGAAATTCAGGGCTTAAAGAACAAGAAGGAGTAAGAGCAGGGAAACACTGGGGAAGTTATATGGAGTGGCTGTTGAGTTTTTGGTTTGGGAAATAGTTAAGAACGGCTGGGTGAAGGTCTATTAGAAGTGATGTAAGTAAAGCTGACCTTGCCATGGGGCAGAGGGTAACTCCTGGAGACTGTTCTGCTGTTGTGCACGCGGGTAACAATCTTTGGTCCTAATAGCAAAAGGCAGGATGTGAGAAGCTAGAACAGACTGCTTTTTGAATAGGGCAGCCACAGGACTCCGAAAAACATTGCCAGCCAAGCCTTCCCATGGTCTTTGTAAGCTTAGAAGATAATGAGAAGAATAATAAGTAATAATAGAAGGTTGCAGCCTAGGCCAAAGACCAAGGTGCAGCTGATGAGCTCTGCTGGTTACCTGCACAGCGCTGCTGCCCAGGGCCAGCAGAGGCTGAGGGCAACTCACCTGCATCACGCACTAGAGTCGTTTAATTTTGATCTGAGCACATGACGGACACCTGCAATGAAACACAGACGTGCACAGGCTCCAGAAGTAGCTGGTGTGCTCTGTGTCACCCCGTTATCATGGTCTTAATGAAATCTAGGTTAAATCCCCTGAGAGATCAGAGAACACTGCCTTTTCTCTTCATCACAAATCTTCAGCTTGCTAGCACAGAGTGAAAGACGAAGTCTTGCAAGCTTTACAACCCATTCCAAGTCCCTGTGGGATTAATTAATTATTCTTTGCAATAATTAAGGCACAAACAATTGATATAAGAATCTCCATTTGTTTACAGTGTGAGGGTTCCCTTCCCCCAAGGCTAGAAAAAGCTCCGAATACATTTATACTGCAAAGGGAGATGGTTCTGCTTGGCTGCGAAGGAGAGCCCCCGCGGCAGGTATGGCTGTGCTGAGGCAGCAGCTGGGGCCCTCGGGAGCTCCTTGATGACACGTGGGAGCAGCTTCATTCTTCACGAGCTGGCATCCACCCAATTAGTCCCGTAGGAAGACCAATGTTTTAACTAGAGGTATCCATCTACACTGCAGCGTTAGAAATACGCTGTTTTCTGGGCATGGACTGGGTGTGCATTTCTATTTCTGATTTTCTAGAAGTGTCAAGGGACACCTGTGATCTTGGTCAAGGCAGATGTTCCAGCAACCCAAAAAGCATGTCAGTGAAATTCAGGCTCTATCTTTCATGTACTAATTACCTACAGCACTCACTGAGGGACAACCAAGATCTAAAACTACTCTGTTTGGCCTTTGCCTGACAGTCTACCATGGATTTACGGAGCTAGGAGTAAAATAGGTGCAGTTTCTAAGCATCCAGTAAGTTTTTACACAGCAAATCTGGTTAGAATAACACAGCCTTTCAGGAAGGTGCAGACACGTAGAAACGAGAGCAAAACCGTACAGGGGCCAAATACAACCGACTCCCTCCCGTAGAGACCACGACCCGGGAGCCGTGACCCCGGACGTGTTCAGCCTCATGCAAACAGGGAAAGTCACACTCTGGCTCTGATCTCCAGCAGTCGTTGGGAACGCACCCCCCGACAGCCCCCCGCGACCGACGGGGCAGCACCCNAGTCCCTGACCCGACTCACAGGGCGTGTTCCAGCACGGAAGCCAAGGGCCACTCCAGGTTTACTGGGAACGGGAGGAGCAGATTCCCAGAATTTTGGCAAGAAAGCTGCCTTTGTCAGTTCCCTTGTGCCCAGGCAACGGGAGGGAACAGCCCTGAGATTCTAGATTCTTCCTCACACACGCAATTAGTCGTAAATGAGAGCCTCTGTAGGTTCAAACACGAAGCAATCAATTACATTGGGAAAAAAAAAACCAACCCGTTAAGTTGTTGTCACCAGTGTTAAGATCTGCAGAAAATACAAAGAAGATTATTTTAAAATATTGTAATATGTCATAAAAATTAGTCCTCTTAATACTGATGCAAATTGTGACTGGGCTTCAGTTTTACAAGTATCACTATAGGCTAGAGGCTTTGTTTCTTCCAAGAACCACAAAGGTGGTGGTAAGGACTAAGTTCCTGCAAGACACCAAAGCTGATCTGCAAGAGCCAGGAGAAGATTTGGATGTGGAGTATTCGAGCACCAGCAGATAAATCGGGAGTCAGCCAGGCTCTGCCGGACACCCTTCTCTCCAGGAGAGCCCCATCCCTGGAGGGGTTCAAGGCCAGGCTGGATGGGGCTCGGAGCCACCTGGGCTGGTGGGAGGTGTCCCTGCCCAGGGCAGGGGGTTGGAACAGGATGATCTTTAAGGTCCCTCCCAAGTAAACCTCATGCACCTGTGTCAGACTAAGGCACAGGCCACTGCTGCAAATTCAAACCCAAGAATGAAAAATGCAACCCAAGCTACTACTGAGTTCCTTAGATTAGAACCTGAAGAATTAGAAGCTGAACCCAAGATTCCTTTACCAAGATCTTCCTAGGCAGTGGAAAGTATTTGCATCCATAAAATTGCCTGCCTAGCATTTTTAAATAGACTATGAAAAGTAAGGGAACATGTAGAACAAAGCAGCTGGAAAGGGGAGACGCTGCAGGTATGGCTCTGGTGACCGTGCCGTGTTGTGTGCAGCTGCCCCAGCAGTTTCCCCATCAAATTTGCTGCTGCGTTTGTGTGGAAAGACAACAACATGCAGAAGATCTAAATGAACACGCTTAAGAGGCTTTTAAAGAAAATGCTGCCTGCACTGAACGGCACTGTGTTTGACTACCTGAATTAGATTTAATATAATATGCTGTAAAAAGGAGTCTAAAAATCTTAAACTGAATCTATATGTTTGCTAAGAAAGTAGCTGTGTTGACTGTACAGCACAAAATTTTAATATTTTCAGCAGGCAAGTAATACATCTTGTCTAGACACCAGAGAAATCTTCAGACATAAAATTCTTTTAAATGCTAAAACAAATAATGCAGACTTCACCTCCCATCCCTACCAGATTGTGGAATGTCATTTACTTTAAATTTGCAGCCAGACATCACATAGCCAGAGAAATTGCCTGTAAGAAAAATAGGCTGACACTTATCACTGCATTCCAGTGGGACCGGGGGGTGATGTCAGCTCTCTCTGTTTCTCCCAGACAATTGAGCGTCCTACAAATCAATAAAAACAAGGTTTATTGGTACGTTTGCTTTATCACACTTGAGCCACTCACATTGTCCTACTGACAAAGTCTTCACAAATTGAATCATTAACCACAGTAATTGTGTTTCAAATACATTTTAGAGACGAGGAAGGGAAGAGAGGGTGTAAAGGATTATTTGCTGCAGTATTTATGGCTGCAGAATTTAGATTTGTAACAGTTTGCCATATCTATATTTTATTTTTAATACGCATAAAACAGCAGGGAAGGGGGCAGAGGAGGGACGCCAGCAAGTGGAACGAACGGCTACAGTCAAATTCCGACCAGCTCAGCTTTAATATTATGCTGAGGGTACATTATATGAGGAATTTCTCAACAGCTCCTCACATGAAATGTCAAACTTATTTTTAAATTATTTTTTAAAAATAGATGGGCTTAGAAAAAAAAGCCTGCGCCCTGGAGTCAGGATCCGAGGGCTGTTCCCGTCCCGGTGGTCAGAAGAATTCCCTCCTGGCGCTGCTCAGGCCCATCTGCCGCAGCACCAGCTTAAAACTGTCCTTGGTGTGGAGCACCAAGAAAGCCACAGTTTGCTGCCAGGGTCAGCCTGGCCAGATCAGCAGCACTGGCAATAATAAATGCTGTAAAATATAGATAGGAAAAATAATGAACTGACTTTCTATGACTGTGCTTAAGATTGTCAGACACTCAAGAACGTTGCTGAGTCAGGGCCTTGATTATCGGCACCATAATGAACGCAGACGCTGGGGAAGGTATGTTTCATTGCTGCCTTCATGTTTTATTTTTGGGGACGTTAAAGATAGATATCAAGAAGATTTGAAACAAGTAATTAAATTCCTGTTTTGTGTAATGCGAAGCAAAAATTTGCTTCAAGTTTTATGGGCAAATCAAAATCATGAAGGCAGACGAGCTTTTGTTTAAAAAAGGAACTCTGATGGCTCAGCAGAAAAGAGTAAAATAGTTTGGTTTTGTAAGAAAAAAACAAAACACACCAACATAAACCACAAATGCATTTCATCAGGCAACACTAGAGACTAGAAACTAATTGCAATTAAAGAGAACATGTTGAGGAGGATAGGAGGTGTCAGGTGCAAAGGTCCTCGCACATCTCAGGTTTGTGTGGAAGTCAAGAACCCAGACATACTTGTGCTTGCTCAGGAAAGTGCTCCGATAGCTTAGCTCAAAGGAATCTGCTTTTAATTGGAGTAAAACTTGGACTGGAATACAGCTGAGAGAATACCGGTGCTGGAAGGGAACAGGTTTGTGAACAAGTTACTGGGGAGGCTTTGCTGAAGCACATTCTTCCTCGCACAAACCTTGCAGAAAATTAAATTAAAAATGCCAAAACCGCCTGTTTGAGATGCAGTTTTGGACGCAGACAAAATCCATTTCCAAAGAATACAATTCCATAATTTTCTTTCCGCTTTCTATTTGTATTAACACTCTCTTACCCCTCTAAAAATTACCTTGATCTCGACCCAGTTAGAAGCTCAGGGAATACAAACAGCTGTTTCAGTTTTCAATACTATTTTCAAGTTTAGGGGAGGGAGTAAGGAGGAAGAAATACTTAAATCCTGAAAGCCAACCGAAGGTTTCCTAATTTCACCCTCCTCTCTAGGCTGAGCTCTCTCTATTCCCAGTTTCCCAGCCAGGCCCTTCTGCTAGAAAAGGCAGGGCAGCCTGCGGTGGAGGTGCGTGGCTTTCCAGGCACGTAGCAATCCAGCCAGAGAACGGGGCCCACAGCGGATTTTGGAAGCATAAATCAAGAGCTTGCAGTTCCCCATCAGGCGCTGCAGGCATTTCCACTTCTTAGAGAAAATATTTAGTTTAGGTTGATCAGCTCCTATTCTCTACAGTTAACACCTCATGTTTGAGATGGGCATTTTTCCTGCCTGCACTATTTTGGACTATGTCTGCATCAGTTTTTCATCTCTCCATTGACATTCCCAGAGCAGAAACCTACCTCGGTATCAGTGGAATATCCAGATTTAACATACACTTAGTCACACAAGAAAGATTACTGCTTTTTGCTAACTGGAAAAGTTCAGTCTTTCCCGTATTTACAGATCGGACAGCAAACACACCAATATGTTTTCTGCTGTTTCCTTACCAGGCAGGGCTTAAACGACGAACCAGGCTCAGCAAGAGACACAGCGGAGCGCGCGTTTACAGCGTAGGCACCGTCCTTCACCCTGCTGCAGGAACTGCTCCGACAGCCGGGCACCGCAGACCTGCCCCGCTGCAGGATCACACCCGACCCATCCAGCGCTCCTCTGCCGCCACACCAAACACCCCGCGGAGCCGGGGGCACAGCCAGGGCTCTGCCGTAAGGACTTCGACGGCAGTCGCAGCCAATGGACGGCATTTGGGAGAGTTCCAAGGAAATCTGTACTTCCCTAGCTTTTGTCACTTGTAACGCTGTAGTACTGTGCCCCGGGGGCAAATAATCAGCCCCGTTTTCCTGACGAGGAAACCCATCCAAGGGCACACGCTAAGTCACTGACACCGCAAGGTCAGAGGCAGCAATTACCCACTCGCTCCTCTGCGGCTTAACTGCACTGCAGAAGCTACAGGCGTTCGGTGGGTAACAACCATCGCCTGTTGTAACACGACAGTACAACAACAGCAACCAGGAAGAGGCAGAAACACGTCCAGAAGTGAGACAAGCAATAGTAACTGACAGGAACTGTGACGCAGCCAGGGCATTAGGCCTATTGCTGGAATATATTTCTGGAAAAGAGCATTGTTGCAAAATATCACTGATCAAAGCCTGGAGGCTCTAAACCTGCAACTGCCTCCTTGCAGCAGAATCACCTTAGAGTCGTCACATCGAGCACAGCTTAGTCCCACACTACCAGGCTACACACAGTCTTTCAAAACTCTTTCTAAACCAGTCTAACTAGACTAGAGACGTGAAGTCGCCTGAGGGACACGCGGACTCGAGTCAAGACAAGAACTCATCTTGTATAAAAGTCAGCCACTTCTTTCTCTTATTTGTACTTTCTTGGGTATTTTTGCCACTTGTCATTGACACTAAAACTTGGCAAGGTAAAAACTGATGGGGATTCATCTTCCTCTGATCTTTTCCTTTCTGCTTGAGTTTCCCTTATCAAAACTTTTAAAATTCTTTTTATGAGAATGTTTTACTTCTAAAATGTCCTGAAATATAAGATTAAATACCTAATTTATTTAAATGAAGTGGTCCCACTTTCCCTCTATGCACAGAATGGGCTTAGGCTTTCTGTATCAAGCCAACGAACTCAAACAGAATAGGACAATTCGTGTTGGACTGCACCTCCAACAGTCCAAGCAGCCACACAAAGCAGGGCCCGATCAAGTTTAATGCAATCTGAATACTAACCACATCTAATTAGGATGTCCTAGTACAGGAGAACCAAGGGAATTACAAAAGCTTACAGAAGCCATATACTGAGGCACAGAAGGATTGTGTTTGGGGAAGCCACCTGTTTGAGCCTTGAATGATGGAGAGAACAACAATAGTCCTACAGAGAGACCCTTGTTCCCGCTCCCTCCCTCCCAACACACACCAAAAATACACTCCTCCGTGCCATTCTAATTATTCCTTCCCCCCATCCTATTATTTCAACCCACTGGGTAATCTTCCTTTAAGATGTTTCCTCACCGAGTTTCAAACACTGCAGTGTAGAAAGCAGCATTAATATTCAAGGCAGTATAGAAAAACAAGGGACATTCTTCTCCAGCCAGAGTAAGACACCAGAAGGAGACACAGCCCAAAGGGAAATTAGGGATGAAAGAACTCGGCCTGCTAGTACACTGGTTAGACATTTCACGTATCTGTCATCGAGCCTCGTTTATTTAACAGTCACTCCAATATTTTTCAATAACTCACTTAAGCATCAGTGATCTGGTATAAATTTAGCTCACTTTCTGACATAACTCTAGTGATGATACAGGCATTCGTCTGGAGGGAAAACACCCACCCGGCTACCTCCTTAAAAAAAGACTTACACTTTTTAAGCCTTGTAAGTAGCTTTGCTGATATTTATATTGACATTTCCTACCTCATTTCTGTGAATTTACTTCTGGACTTTTAATACATTTTATTCTTGGCCTCTAATACTTTGGCAATGAGAACTGTGGAAAACAGAATTTGTATAACCATGCAGGTAAAGAAAATGCAAAAGCATGCTGTGATTTCAGAGTAAATGTAAGCACCCGGGGAACTTCTGAGAGAGGCCGTGCACAGGCAACGGACAATTCCTTTCGTAAGCATTTATGACAACGGCCACACAGTGGCTGAGCTTCTCACCCCCCAACATCCCCCAGTCCCACACACCTATAGGAGCTTCTCTTGTTGACCTTGATCAAGGCATATTTTTGACACCAGAGATACTCTGACAAGTTTAAATGCACTTTGCTGCTGTCACAGGATCTAGACACCTAGAGGATGCAACTGATCAGGCTGAGCTGGAACTTTGTCTTCAAATCACATTTATTTTCTGGAGTTATTATTTTTGTATTTTAGTGGGGGAAACATCCCTCCCCAGCCCAAAAAAAGAATGCAGCAACCCCCATTTCTTGTGTCTGGCTACAAGTAGGCCACGTTTCTAGGCTTCCCACACTGGCTCTGGTGCCCGGAATGATTTTTTTCAGGCTTCAAGAATAGCTACATTCAGCTCATGACCCCACTGTACTCAGTCTTAGTTTATTAATATACCTCTTCTTCTCTTTCCCGCTGGCCTTATTGATTTCCCCTTTCTGTGAAGTACTGAGGCTATTTTCAAACCTGTCTTACACCAAAAAGCTTGACTTCTCCCACTTGCACCTTGCCACGACAGACTTGCAAGTGTGAGGTACGAGTTAAAAAAACAAATCAAAAAGATGTACAGAAAAGCAAAGCCGTCTTTACACAACATTTTTCCTAAAGAAAACATCTAGAGTGGGATGTGTGTGGAGTTTATTTTCTCGCCCTTCCTCTCCCTGTCAGCACTGCACTGGCCAAGGGGCTCAGCCCGGCCGCCATCACTTCTGCATAAAAGGAGCCTTTTCTGGATTTGTGAGGACCGAGGGCACGTGCCTGAGGCTGCGTGGGAGAGGAGACGGGAAGAGGCACTGAGCACGCCTCGCCATCCCACGTGCGGACGAACAGGACAAGCTTGATTTACCTGGACAAAGCTGCTGAGAAAAGATAGGCACGGCCAGAGTTTCTGCTGGCCCAGCTCACAGCAGCTACGGGGCAGTGACACCAGCACGGCTTCTTACGCAGCCTCCTGCCCTGCTCAAGGTGCACAACAGCCAACAAGCCACAGACAATGGACCTGCCTCACCTTTTTACCAGTTTAACAAAGAAATTTGAAGGAAAGAGTCTACTCCCTCAAGGAGACGTTTGAGCATGGGCCAGAGGTTGCTTGGGAAATAAAGACAAGCGATTGGGACAGGAAAATGTGATATTTACAGAAACAGAAGTTAGAAGGTGTTTTTGCTGCAGTACTCAAGAAAACCCAACTAAGTTGTTTCCTCCTCAGCAAAACAGCCCCCACGGCTGCAATCGGCGTTGTGGAAGCAGCACCATCATCACCACCGAGTCCGGTGCTTCCCACAGCCCCAGCAGTGCCCCACGGCACCCACCAGGCTCTTCCACAGAGAACAGCTTCCCTTCCATCACACCACAAAACTGCCACCACAAAGCCACCCGCTGGGCGCTGCTTACCAGCCTCGCCAGGAGATTTTAGGAAGCCCGGCGTTAAGCCCGTTCCAAGCCGCACTCACCACCGGAGCAGCCTGGTGGAGAACGGGGCACCAGTTTGTTGCAGCGAAGCAGGGACGGGAGGCAAAGGGCAGGAGTAAGAACCTGCCCCAGACGCTTGTACCTGGAGGTTCAACTCACAGCAGCCCTGGCCAACTGCAGAACTGGTTCTGACCAGAATTAATTCCTAATCACTTACAAAATAAATACAAGAGACAAAGTCACAAATGCCTAGCTCGTGTACCCAACCCAAAACTTTCCGAGCTTCTACTTGGAATTTGTTAAATCCCAAGCTTCTCTGAAGTGCTAAACCCTACCCGATCTAATCTGATCTACCTGCAGCTCCTCCTCCTCAGGGAAGCACACCCGCTGGGCTCTCGGGACCAAGGTGCAGCTGGAAAATGCTCTCCAAGCTGTGCAACCTCCCCGGTCTTGCAACAACGGGCACCTTCCAGAGTCCGTGCCGTGGGCAGAGCAGATTCCTGCTGGAGGAGGCCTCTGAGGCGAGACGCATTTTGCCGGTTTTAAGCTTGAATTTCACAGAACTCTCCCTGTTCTGTTGAATCCCCCCCACTGGTATATGTTTATTCCTAATCACAGGGAGACTTAATTAGCACATTAACCTTCCAGATGAAAAGTATTTCATCCTTCAGTACCACATCAGCAGCAAGACCTGTGACTTACCTGATTTCTGTTGGAACGAGCTAAGCGCAGCGGCGTGGACTCTGAAAGGTGGCATAACGGCAGTACAGCCACCACGCGATGCTAATTGATGGATGGCAATTAAAGTTGCTCTGTTCCCCAGAACGCTCACGCTATTGCTTTAAAACTGTCCTCAAAACCCGCTCCCAGCTCAGGGCACGCTGCGGTCCCGACCAGCAGTGGGACCTGGCCCCCGACAGCGGGCACCAGCCCCCCGCGCCCCCGCAGCAGAACCCCCCCACGCCAGGGCTTTGCCCCACAGCCCGCAGCACCCCAGTGCCCAGGAAGCTGCCCAGATCACTCTGTGTTTGTACTAACCGCAGCATTTGCTTCTGGTTTTCCATCGTTTGCAGAATTCCAGTTGTTTTTTCCTTTACAGCTGTCATGTTTATGCCTGCAGTCCTTTGTTGTGGTTAAAGGAGGAGGGGGGGAGCCTGGCCCCCCGGGTTCTCCCCTGCCTGGCGCCCACAGCCCTTCTCTCACTGGATTGCAGAAGTGTTGGGAGCTGTGCAGCTGCGTTTTGGGGACAGAATCCTGAAGTGGCTACTGCCAGGCAGAACTAAAGGGAATTAGTCAGATTTTTGCCTCATCAGGAACACATATGAAATTAAATAAAGGCTAAAATTATTAAGTTCTGAAGCACCTTTGCTTCGTTCTAATAAGCAGCACCTTTTCAGAGGAAAACGCCCTTTTTCTGCTCTGTAAGATCAGTCACTAACTCCGTGACTACCCACCATAATTCACAGGGTTTGCATCCACGGGTGGCAGCTCATGGCACACTCCATAGCACTACAGAAGGAGAAGGCTGGCAACGTAGGAGAAGCCGAGGATAGGCAGCAGTTAAAACCCTGTAGTTCTGTATTATCCACACCTCCAATGGTAAATGCTGTATCCATAATCAGAGAGTTTACCTTCCCAAGCTCCACTTTGATATTGTTCAAACCCAAATAAACACAAAGTTTTAAATAACAGGGAGGACAAATTGTGCTTTCTGAGAGAGGGAATTGCTACTCCTGCTTGAACAGCTGTTAGGAGTGTTTCTGAGTGCGCTAGACTCATTTACGAGTCTTTTTCACACATTTGAATCTTGGGGACATCAGCAGTTTGTTCAATATTTTCAGCCTCCTTTCTAAATGCCACACTGGGAAAGTCAGATGAGAAAGGAAAAAAAGCCAAAAACACACAACAGAAAGAAGAAAGAAAAAAAAAACCCAAACCACCACACAGAGCTAATCTTCCCTTGGTGTGACAAACGGCGTAAGCATCGTGGCAAAATAGCCACGGTCAGACAGTTGGTAAGATACAATCAGGCTGGAAAAAGAGTGGAAGAGGACTGTAAGATACAAGCCAAAGTAGTCACCTTCCAGACTGCAACCACCAGGTTCCTCCCCTCTCGAGCAGGACCAAGCCGACACCTGGTGTCAGCACCAGCAGGACCGTTCCTGCGGTGAGGACGCAGGGAGCAGCCCGAGCGGGCGGCAGCGGGGGCTCTGCCTCCCCTCCTCCTGATGCATTTTTGTCAACTTTAAAGATGCGAGGAGGATTCCTGGGCTGGACATACAGTGGGAACAGACAGCATCCTTTATGCTACGTTCTCACAGCGCGCAGAAGCGTAGGGCTCAGCTCTGGTTGGTACACGGGGTGATATGCAAAAAGTAATTAATGACAGTGCAGGGGTCTGGAACCCAGAGGTTGATCAGTCCTGACAGATGAAACTCAGGCACTTCAGTCTCTCGAGCACAGCGACAGGCCCACCTCTTGGAATGAGCGAGCTAAGCAGCAAAAAGGTTTCTCTCTTGTTAAAATTACCGACTGGGAGGAAGAGAGATCTCTCTGGAGACTATGGTTTTGCAAGACTTGGTTTCTTTCCTGTTCTACGTTTCTTCTGTCCTTTATTGATGCCAGTAGCAAGACGTGTAAAAGGTTTCATATCAGCAGTTATTATGGAATTCCTCACCAGATTACTATAGATTCCAAGAGACCAGCTGCATTTCGTTATTTCAATTTGTGTTTTCAGGCATCAGCCCTATCAGAGCCACGAGTCCACACCGGCTTTGAAGGGTGCTGTGGTTCAGCAGGAAGATCTCTCTGGGGAACAGCAAACTTCATTCCTAGGCAGCTCTTGACCTGGCACACAGCTCGGAAAGCAAAGCGAGGATGAGGGAAGTGACTTTTTCACTCTCATATCTGGTGTGTCGTGTTTCTAGACTGAAGTTCTCTGGGGCAAGTAGCTCTCTACCCACATTCCTCTAGAAATGCTACTTCAACTTCTGTACCGTTCATGAATAGTGACTTTTGTCAAGCATCCTTCTCTCGTAGATTCTGATAAAAAACGTGAAATCTTCTAGTTAATACTAGAAGACTAATGTGTCCTGCCATTGCTGAACTTCAGAAAGCTGAATCTGATGCACACAAGAAAAGGGACACTACCAGAACATTTACTCTCCCTCCTACAGAAAATTTAACACGTTTTATCTGTGTGTGATTTCCTGTTTTCATTTAATGAAATTTAAGACACACACCCCCTCAACACCCACCCCCCAAAAAAAACCCAAATAATGCCACAACACAAAAAAAAACCCCACCAAACCAAGCCAAACAGAACCAAAATTCAACAACTATTTTGCTTGGTGGAAGGTTTCCTTTCCCTGGTGATTCTCCATCCCAGCCAGGGCCATCCTGAGCAGCGTCTGGTCAGCGGGGAGGCAGACACAGCGGCTCTGGGCAACGGGGCCAATTTCGCTCTCGGGCAACCCCAGTGACTTCATCGTCTGGTCTATCTGATGGTAGGGTACAAGATGGCAGAATGACTCATCCAGAAAAACAACAGGAACGGGAAAAAAGGCAGAGGCAGCCAAGTAAAGACACAAGGCTGCCTCCTAAGGACGACTTTAATAGCAAGACAGCAAGAGAGCTCCTCCCAGATGAGCCAGAGATCTCTGCGGAGTGGGGCTCAGCAAAGAGCTACGATTCCGTGAACCACCCAGTGGAGCCTAAGATCTGCTGGGTCTGGTCCTTATTTTGGGTGGGGTGAGTGGGGTGTTTTAGCTTTAAATAAAGGCAGAACCTTCTTTCTTGCTCTCAGAGCTACTTTCTCCTCCTTTGTCTGAGCACACAGACCAAGAAAGGGGATCTGAAGTCAGCCACCCTGTTGTTTGCTGGCCTGGAGCAACAGCAGCTCCCCACGGCCGCCTGCCTTTGTTTGACACAAGGCTGTAAAAGTGTCCATTCTCAGAGACACAGAAGGCCCCAGAGCAGGCCAGGGTCCCTCGTGCGATGCACAAACCCCTGCTGAGGAAGGGTCCCGGTTCTCAAAGCACTGAAATGGAGCCACTGCTCCGAGGGAGAGGGACAGACTGGCCAGCGGCCGCGGGTGAAGGCGTTGGCACTCCGGGTGCCCGAGTCTGCGCCTGATGCACTTGGTTCAGCCTCTCCCTCCGCGGAGGAGCAGCCCCGCAGACACCCTCCTCTGTCTCTGGAAACCTTCCCAAATGTCTTTGGTTGGGGGGGCTGAATTCTCTGATAACTAGAACTGGCAAAAAACTTGGGAAGAAAGCTGCAATAGCTGTCCCTGTGACTGGGAAGAATTTTTTAAGTTATGAATTTTCAGCTCATACCACTGCATCCATTTACTCAATTCATGAGGAACGTGAGAAAAGGGCTGGAAAATTACACTGAAAAAGAATCAGACCAATTAAGTGACAGGAGAGCCAACACCACAAAACAAACTATTTCTTGTGGGTATTTGGACTGATACTAACTCCATTTTTCAGTTTCTGAAAAACATTCCCTAGCTGAAAATTTGTAGTGTCACCTCTAGCCCACTTAAAATTTTTTACAGCACCTGTATAAAACCCTGACTATAAAGGATTTTAATGAGATTAGGAGTCAGAACACAGACAGCCTTCGGAGATCAACGCTGGAACACAAGCTCCTTTGGGGAGTCATGCTCCAATGTACTGGGCGCTTGAGAACGTCCTGCTGGCACCCAGGAGCTGTGTAGATGATGTTCTGATTGGGGCTTGAAGTCTGCAATAACAAGCCATATGTTCTCCTCTTCTGAAAAATTATTCTTTATTAATTCTATCGATAGTTACCCTCTGAATTCTCAGACAAAAAGCATATAATCTGTTCCTACAGCACTTGAGTGAATTCTGGTTTACTTTAAAGGTCAGGTAACATTAAGAGGTCTCTTCAGGATATGTATTCAATAGAGTCATAGGAAGAAATCTCCAGACTTTACTCCCTCTGTTATTTTGGGTATCAGGAAGAGACACGCTGATCTGCCCTGACTTAACTCCAATGAAAATTTGCTTCCACAGAATCTTTCTCACAAAGGAGAAAAAAATAATATAGGGAACCCTCACCTGGTGCCAACCCTAAGCCCTATCGATTGGTTTAAATGGTATCTCTCCATTACTGGAGTTGGGAGGCCAGTGTGTGTGACAGCTGGAATCCCGCTCAAGGAAGAGGATCTATCACACTGGAGAACCCAAGCACCCGAATTTGCTCTGGGCATTCGGCCATCTGCACCTGGAAGCTGCATGCAGCACTCCTGGACACAAAAATGTGACAGCCCACGCACAAGATTTTTCTGCAGCTCCTTCCAAGCAATCAATTTATGCTCAGATAGGACCTAGTTAAGTAATTTGACATATCCTATCTCATTCTAAAATCAAAACTCTACTACAGTTACCTACAGTCAATTTGAAGCTCGGTTCCTTCATTTAGGAAAAAAAAACAAACCCAAACATAAAAAAACCCAACCAAACAAAAACAGACAAAACCCCCTCACAACACCCCACCACAAAACAAATAAAAATGCAGAACTCGGTGATAACCTCTTTCTAACCATCAAGGATACTGTTTGAAAAATCCTGCAGACCCAAACTAATGATCTATGTGGGACCGAACCCCGATGCTCTCAGTGCTGTAGACGATGCTTACCAAATAATAATAGTAAGTGCTAACTCTTATGCACCAAATGCACTTTCTAATGCTGCCTTGAAGTGAAAAGGACAAGATGTGAGGAGAAAAACTGTTCCCAGGCCATTGCCCTCCCTAATGGAATCCCCCTGAAGTCTCAGACAAAACCTTGCTTTAGGGATGTTTCCTATTTGTTCCTCACTAAATTAATTTAAAATTGGTTTCAGACACGCAAGCCCCAACATCACCTTAGCCCACGCAGTGCACCATGCGCCAAGGAAGCCTGCAGTTTCCACATTTCAGATACACCCTTATTCCAGATCTCCAAGGGCGAGGACAGTGAGACAGGAGGGGACTACAGCTCTGTGCTGATTGCTTTGTAAGCCACATGTCATCTGACCATACATGAGTTAATTTTGCTAAGATGGTACCTAATTACAGTATGTTACAGTACAACACCACCAGAGAAGTTTGTGAGCAGCCAGAACACTCATGATAAAAAAATGGAGATAAAAAGCTAGAACTGAGAGTTTGTAGACTCGACTTTCTTTCCAAGCTGGTGTCTGTTGGAAGCAGTGGATTCCCCAAGGGGGGGGACCAACCCCAACCCAACGCACAGACCAGAGCCTTCTGGATGAAGGCTTAAAAGAATTCAGGAGGGAGTAGCTCCTTCCTCCTTTCCAGATGGAAACAAACAGCTCTACATGAAATGCTCCATTTCAAATGAAGGACTTGGGACAAAGATTTTCATCAAAGCCACGGTGCCAGCACAAGTGGTCAGCTGGGCAGCTGTCTGCAAACACTGACACAGCAGCACCGCTGGGAATCAGCTCCAGTATCCACACAAGCTCCGTCTCCTGGAGGACTCCTGTCCTCTTCCTCATTCGTAGCAGGAAGAGCTGCAGAAGTCTCCTTTCATTAGTAGGCACCAATATCCTAAAACCTAAAGACGCAGCGCAGAACCATGTAAACAGCGAGGGCAGGGACGGCGACCAGCGGGGAGCGCAGGCGCAGACAGACGGACCCCCAGACAGCAGCTCGCAGGAGCAGGGTGCAGACCAGCATCAAGGTCAAATAAACATCATAAAACATTGCTTAAGCTGTCAATTGAAGAACAAACAAGCTCATCATAATTATACAAGGTAATTATTGTCTGCTGATACATTTTATCAGAGCTGCTGTTACAGAATGGAGAGTAAAACTGGTCAAAGATTTTTTTCTTAATGGTAATGATTTCATAACTCGTCTTGTTCTTCCTTCAGATGAGACTCGCATCTCATTTTCCCTGGGTATGTTATTAACTGTACTTTTAAGACATTTTTAAAATTTCCAAATAAATAATCTGTGTAACTAAGACTACCAAAGAAAAGTCAGTGTAAAAAAAGATCTAAAAATAAAAATTGCAAGAGATATTTTCATTTCAAAATGGAAATAAAAATATAACTTCTCCCTATACAGTTTCAAAAAAAGTGTTCCATTTTATTAATTTTAAACTAAATGGAAATCTCAGCCCACTGTAAATGACAATTTAGGCCTAAACAGCCTGAAAGATCGGCATGCAGGTCTCGAGTAATGCCGTGGCAGACACGGCCCGTCATTTGAGGCACCTTCCCAGGAGTTCCTCAGTGCCCGAGCTCGGCTTTGGTCAAGGTCCTCAACACACCTGAGGACGGGGATGCTCCTCAGGGGAGCAAAGGCTGCAGCCTCCCTGTATCCACCCCGGGAACAAGGATGCGAAGCCGTCTCAGAGACAAATGAGCCTCTCCCCACACTCCCTTCCTTCCCATCCTCAAAAGTCACTGCTTACCTGCCCAAGTAACAGTTGCCTTAGTAGATGGCTTTCTGGCAAGAAGAGACAAATATCCAATATTTATTCAATCAATAGAAATATCTAAACTGTTTGTTCTCTCTTCCTGTATCACCAAACCCATCAGGAACTTCCTGACACTGTGGCCGTTACCAGCAGCACAAAGAGGAGGGTCAGTCGGCCAGCAGAACTACCAAGGGCAACTTTCTCTTAAATTCTACTCATGATAAAGAAACCAACATTTCTTCATGAGACGGAGAGCTTGCTATAGTTCGTATTGGTTTTAGCAGAAAGAAAATATGAGATTTTTTTTTGAGAATAGCGGCACAAAGTTTTACCACACACAGCCTGAAATAGTGTGAGAAAGGAACTGACTTCAGCTTGAATAATAGTCATTAAATCAAAACACTGGAAAACACATTCCTTGTAAGACCGTGGCCACTGGAGGATTGCCCGGGTCTGAAGAGAGAGGAGCCGCTGGCGGCTGCGGGGACGGGCTGGGGGCACCCGCTGCTCCGAGCCTCGGACCCGGGGGGCCGGGGGCCGGCGCGAGAAGACACCCCTGGATTTGGGAAAGGCGCTTCTCTGGAGTTCTCTCATCATCTCCACCTCAGGCACTGGAACAACTGCACGTTCAAGCTTTGTGCTGAAGATATTTAAAAACTAAGAACTTCCAGAGTTACATATGCATGAAACTGCACTCACAGACTATTTCAAGTAATACGAAGCATTTTCATGGCAAGAGCTGTGGATGTGTTCCAAGACATGCTCCTCAAACAGAGTGACAAAGTTCAACGTGACTCATGTGTGCAGGTAATTGGTATCATGAACACAAAGTTTGAGGTCACTACTGGCAAGCAGCATAAAAATCAAGTCTGTTTTCTGCGACCACTGAAAGAAAGGCAAACTGAGCAAAGATAAAGTTAAATATTTAATATATAGATGTATAGTCAATCTCCATCTAACACCACCTCATTCACAGCTTACGCAACCCCAGTGGGGCACAGCTTGAAGACATTTCCTCATTTCAGGAGTTCAACCTTATACTGCAACATCCTCTTTTCCTTCCCTGCTCCATTAAAGGTCTGTGTTACTGCTTGGTAGTAGCTACAGCTGATACTTGGGTGAAAAGACCAGACCTTCCACATCTCTAGAGCAAGCTCAGGAAAACTGGATAGGGACTTGGAAGACTAAATCCTTTGGACTGTGCAGAGCCAGACCCAAAGCTTCAGTGAAGCTGACAGCGTGATCCAGAGACCACTGAGCCACAAGAACCTCTCTGGCTGGCCATTGAGCGGTTCTGCATCAGCAACTGAGCAGCAGCCAGACATTCAGATTAAAGAATAGAAAGCAGACAGCAGAGGCGGGAATAGAATTAACAGCCACTCAGCAGAGCCTTGTTAACTTTCCGGGTTCTTTAGAAGTCAGATCTAGGACAGAACTGTCCTGTGCACTCGGGTTTCTTGCCAAGGGTGCTTTTCAGAGATACATCCAGGATAAGAGGGGGCATCTACGACAGGTCACCCTTACCAGTTCCAGGATGCACAACTGCAAACATTCATTTACAAGATGCCAGCAGGAATGAAGTCACGGTGGCATTCACTGACGATTCTGCTGCCCTTCCAGTCTTCCAGAAGAGCGATACTTTGAAAAGCCCTTTGTGTTTAGAAATTAGCAGATACATGACCTGGAATTCAAACA
Organism: Pedionomus torquatus; assembly: GCA_013398155.1. Classification (NCBI taxonomy): domain Eukaryota; kingdom Metazoa; phylum Chordata; class Aves; order Charadriiformes; family Pedionomidae; genus Pedionomus; species Pedionomus torquatus. The sequence continues at coordinate 93,749 of VZRU01019203.1, forward strand.
TGAATTTTCACTACATTGTGTCTTTTGATGACACAAGTGAACAAATATAGAAGAAAGGCAGAGGCCTGAGAGATGCAAGTGAGGGAAGCCCACACCCGGGACCCAAGGGTGCAGAACATCTGACTGCATTACTCCCATCCCAGAGATGTGAGCGTTGCCAAGAACGAGCTGAACAGGAGTTACCTGGTATCAGAACACACGGACAACCTGGGAAACAGCAGCACTGCCAAAGTAATGGGGTGCCAGTATCTGCTACTAGAGAAAACAGCATGGGCAGGGAATCCAAACTTCCATAGCCTCATCCCAAACTAGAGTCTAGAGACAGCTGTATTGGAATAGCCAAGGGGCACGACGAGCACCCGCAGCAGCGGCGTGTCGCACCCCGAGACAGTCAGCTGCAGCACCTGAATTACGTGCTGGTTATTTAACAGCAACAAACAACTCGCCTCTCGTCAAATCCCACATCAGAATGAGAATCAAAGTCCCCTAAAACTAGCAGCTGGACAAACTCACACTGAAGTATCTGGAAGACACCCGCAGTCATGCCCTGGCAGACAGAACGCTGCCTGAGGGCTGCTCACCCCATCTCAGCTCCCTCCACCAGGTTTTCTTGTCCTCTGTGAGCTGGATTGTTGCAAATTAAGTTATAGAGTTACCGGTTTGGTCCACCTGTGCACCACTTCATTTTTTTCTTTTCTATTAGACACTCAACACCTACCTCATGCTACACCAACTATGACTTCATTCACCCCATTGCCTTTGTATTCAGTCGTCACTGGTGGCCGTTAAAGTAGCTTCTAACACGATCACACCGGCAATTGGGTAACTGCAGCTATTCCCGAATGCCACCCAGAGGTTTCCCAGGCAGCGCTTATTTCCAGGCAGGAGGATGGCCGTGGTGGTGGTGGCGACCTGCAGAAGGACGGGCTGGTGAGAAGGGACCAACCCCGTCTCACCACGTCCCAGTCAAACCAGAGGCTTCGTCTCTAGTGGCTTCCAGTCCCAGAAAGGCGCCGGAGGAAGCTCTGCCCAGAATCCTGCCCGAGCTATTCGCAGTGTCAAGTATGAGCGCACTCCCACAGCATCTCTGACCACTGCGCTCCTGCTGCTGCCATCTATGACAGCCACGTGTCCCACCCTAGCAAGAATCCACTGCCCATGTTCTACAGAAGGCACCTGCTGAGTCATTTAAATACATTTTTATGTAGCTTTGTCAAGCTTACAGACTTAATTGAACATTTGTACAATAGATATTGTTTAGTCTAGTGCACTGATTTATGCTCAAGTGGGATAAAAATCTACATTGTCTTCTCTCTTAGAGCTTACCGAATACTGCCAAGAACTACTTCTTGGAATAAAAATGAACATTTGTTCACATGCTTGCAATTTTTTTTCCCTTTCACTAACAAATCATCTGAGTATTTTTTTTTTTTCTTCTATTTTTAGGAATATTGACAGAAAATTCAAATCATGTAAATATTTCTCCAACTCTTCTCGTTTCATTATATTTGCTTCAGGAATGATTTGTCTTACTGTCTTTATGACTTTTTTTCTCCTTCTTCATAAAAGGCTACAGTTAAGCAGGCACTGAATACTAAAAAAGAAAAAAAAAACAGCCCTCCCCAAACCAACATCCCCCATGGCTAAGACAGCTAACTAATAATAATAATAATAATCAGAAACCAGGCAAACATGAAGGGCTCCCGACCAGCCCAGTGATTCAAGGATTTTTGCATGGATCACACACCTGACAATACAGCAGAGGCAGAACTAAGGCAATTTCTCCATGGGAAATCCAAAAGCAGAAGAGGGATAAAGCTCGAGTGAAGTATCTAATCTATCCAGTTCACCCAGTTCCTCTCCAGAACCCAGGCCCACCCAGATGTTCTGACTACGAGATGGCCTGCACAGCTGTTCTGAACACGTCTGCCAGAGCCTAAGGAGCACAAACCATTTTGCACGCTGCATGTTTCATTACTTCAGGGTTTCTCCTTCCCTGCTAAAAGCTTTATCAGGAAGCGTTTGGGAGCTGGTTCCTCGGCAGACGAGGGCTCCCGCTCCCCTGCACCAGCCTTCAGCCGGCAGAACGCACACCGGGTGTTCACACCTCAACCTGCACGCGCCCTGCAAACACTTTTTCCTCTCCCCAAAGCACAAAATACCCACCCCAAAGCACAAGGCAGAGTATGTAGCTTAAATAGATTTATAATTGTATGTATATATCTTGTAAGGAAAAGGATCAAAAAGAGTAGATTTTAAAGCACTATCCTAAAACCGAACCGCCAAGAGGGTACTAAAAGCTTCATATTTACACCGAGAAACAGAGGACTTTCTGAGCATTAGCACGTGTACGGTGGCAGGTGGACAGGCCATTGTAAGCCTATACAGGAGGCCTTCTGGCTCACGATCTGGAGGCAAAGCGATGCATGAGAGGCTCATGAAGATTCGGGTTCAGCCCTTCCACTCTCTGGTGACTGTTGGTTTCCTTGGAAGCAGAAACAGCAACCACTCGTGTGTGCTGCTACGGAACTGAGAGGCTGCAAGGATTAAGTCATGAGTTTTCCGAACCCAACTCCCAAGACAGTATCCAAAAATCCCAGCAACACCCATTGCTTCGGAGATGGATTCAAGGTGCAAAATGTGTATTCGAGTCATCGTTTCCAACAGCCACAAGCGAGGCGCTCGCTGCTCCGGGCCGATCTCAGCCAGCTCCTCCACTGGCACACGAGCACCTGCGAACTACACACCTTTATCCTGGCACGTAACCTGCAGGTAAGTACATTCCCCAGTACGACTGCGACTGAGCATTCTCTGACAGAAAAGGGCAGATTTCATCGAAGACTTCTGTATAACCTCATGACTTGGTTTTTGTCCTGAGTCAATCAACGCCAGTCCAAAAGCCAGAGGCGTTTTCTGAATCACGGCCAAACATCCTTCCCATGGGAGAGAGAAAAAAGGGGGTTTCTCACCACTTTCTGGGGTGAATTACAAGATTTGTGACTAGATGGGGGAATTTCTTTCTGAACAAGACCCACTTTCTCCATTCCTCCGGAGGAACAAAGACGTACAAGAGCATATTTCTTTGTGCTGCTGCCAAGCAGAGGAAATTTATCATCATAAAGAAACAAATTGCCAAAACCAAATATTATTTGCAGATGGATTCCTCTGTCTTCTGTGAAAATCCTCTGTTTACATTTCAAATGAGTGGAAAAAATAAGATTATATATTTGAAAAAGCCCCAGGCCAACTATTAGGAGAGATAGTGCAGCTCTGAACTTCCTCCTGCAAAACACACCTGAAAGGCTTTCTCCTATCTCAGCATGTTGACATTATTTAAATTCCTGTCTTACTGAAATAGTGCCAAAGCTGAAGCTCTAACTCCAGAAAATAAACTCTTGCTTAATAATGTGATGGGTAATGCATCCTGGAAATGTCACAAAATACAACTGAGCTAAATTAAAGAAAACTCCCTTCCTTATGTCAGATGCCTCTAATTTTGGCAGTTTGGGATAACAAAAGTAAGCAAGCACTTAAAAATGAAAACGCCCGTTTAGCAACAGAGCTATAAAGAAGCAGCAGCACATTTCCAGATCTGTAGCGGACTCTGACAAGGCAGGACCTGGGTCCTCTGGCTGCACAGCAGGCAAGTCTCTCTGTGCTTTGGGCAGGAGCAAGTAGTTCCTCTGTATTTCCAGTGCGTTTGCAGCTCAGGATCACGGGAGCAGGAGGGCTCTGCCCCCGCTAGAGCTCGGGTTCAGCCTCGCTGTACCGTGCCAGACATTCTCGCCAGTCCTGGACTTCCAGGTAGCGGCTTCCTACAAACCATCTGCTAAAGGAACAGGACGTCAGGACAGCAGAGCGTCACCAGCACCAGACGTGGGGACTCGCAGTGCACAGCAGTCATTCAAGCACCAGTAGACTTGGTTCTTCATTAACAGCACACGTGAGAATTGGCAGTCGAGGCCACCGATGGACAGCCTTGTAAAATGCAGCAGATTAAATGCTTCTGTTTTTCCCCTATTCATGTGAAGGAAGGGTAATTTGGGGTCAGAGCAAAACAAAACACCGAAGACAGGCTGCCGTCTTCATCTCTGCGTCAACCAGACTTCTCCTCCTGCTCGTTTACTTCCCCAGGTCCCTGGCTCACCCTGTCCCTGTCCCCCAGCAGGGCAGCCTTCTGCTGGCCGGGTGCTCCGGTGTGGGCTTCCTCGGGCTCTCAGCAGCGCTGCCTGGCACAAGAGCCAGGATTTGCCCGTGGCCACCTCCGCTCGTCCCCTCTCACCAATGAGCTCCCCCTGCCTGAGCAGATGCCAGACGAAATACGGAAACAATTATCTTTGCACCTGGCTGAGTCCTTTAGATCTTGCAAAGAGATCGATGACCAACCACAAAAATATGCTGAATAGCGGCCAAGAATATCTAAGAGATTATATACAATATTTTGCTAAGTCTTGTGGGTAGAGGTAATTATTTTGCCCTGTGCTCTCTGGATGTAAAGAAGCCTACTCACGTGCCATCCCAAGCTTAGTCACTACTCTGGACTGGGCCTTCATCTCTTTCTAGCACCAGACATTTCTCCGCTTGCCAAGGCCCATGCCCCTGCGAGTAAGCCACACTTGGCAAAATATTTGGGGTGGGGGTGGAAAAAAAATACGTCTGTCAAATGAAAAGATAAATGGGAACTAAAAGAACATACTTATCCATTGAAACAAAGCAAGGTAAAAGAAGATCTCTCAGCCAAGCTTTGCCCCTCTAGAGATTTAAAGGACGTGCTGCTTGTGCTGTTGAGTACATGGCAATTGCTCATTTTCTAAAGAAAAATGCAACTTCAGGCCGTTTCCCCACTCACTGCTTTCCTCTAATCTTTTTCTGAGCCTCCATTCTTACTCCCTCTCTCTGGGAGCACACAGGTGATGCTGAATGCCAATGAGATCGTACCTACTGGGGCTCCGGGCCAGCAGGACCTCCTTCCATCCTGTCAGGAGCCGCCACGGACCGTACTTCATCAGGCGCTACAGACCCCGTCGGTGGCCAGCCCGTAGCCCCAGCTCCTCTAACGAGGGGCTTCTGCACCAGCTCCTTAGGCACAGCCACACACAGGAGGGGGAAGATGCAAACAGTGGAATGCCAACAGCAAGAGAGAGCACAGCCTTTCCAGGAGATTACTCGGAGAGCAGGACACAGAAACATCTCTGGAGTCGCATCAGCTCTCCCTTACAAACAGCGCGATTACAGCCAGCTGCTCTGCTCGCCCACAGCACTTGAGAAAAGGTCTCACAACAGCCTTCAAGAAAGGCAATACCACCTTTTTCACACAGCTGAAGAAAACAAGGGGCAAAAAAAGATGCCCACAGGATCATACCAAATAGAACAAAGACTAAAGAAAAACACCCAGAGTGTGCTTGTTCAGCGCTGGAGCAGTTCCTGGAAGCATGAGATAGTTGCACACAGTATGATCACAGAGCATCACAGGGGGTGAAGAGGGGATGGGAAAGTCTCACTGCTTCCCACAGGAAACCCCACAGCAATAAGCCTGGGGAAGGAGTTTTCCCAGAAGACTTCTTCTCACATCACTTATTTGAGAGGGTGGGACCTCAAACCTCAAAATACGCAGCCTGACCTGACATTCTTGTTTCTGCACAGGGAGCCTCACAGACCAGGCAGCTGCCTGTTACTGCCATGCAAACCCAGAAGTTTATTTGGAGGGTCTTCTTAGCCAACTATCTCCATACCAATCTTCCAGTGTCTTGCTACGGGAGAACTGGGGCAAGGGAACTTACCAGAGCCGGAGCAAACCCCTCAGGTCTGATTCGTGGAAGACATTGCACACCCCATGTGGTTTCTCCTCTGTGGGAAGAAAGGAATGCAGCCTGCCGTGTGCCCCAAAACTAGAGTCCTCAGGGCCACATAACCTCAAGTGTTTATCCTGTATTTCACACCACCTGACACCTCTCCCAGAGGTAGATCCCTGACCCTCTGTGCCTCAGTTTACTTCTTGTCCACTTAACAAGCTGCTGTGAAGCAATGCAAGAATGGAAATGGTAGAGCACGTTCAGAATTAAAAAGCATTACTAATATTCCTGGACTTTCTGTAAAGTTTTTCAGTTGCCCCAGGCAGGTCACAAAATGCCTGTTTCTCAAAGCAGCTGAGTAATGATACCAATAAATGCTGCACCACCAGGTCCCACACCAGCAGAACCACGGCTCACGCGTCTTGAGCTTGTTTCGACCTGAAGAGCACTGCAGCACCCTAGGGAAACACCAGGGAGGACGAAGAAGCAGAGACAAACAAATCCAACATTCTAAAAAATAACTGCTCTAACCTCAGAATGATGGAAAATTTCTGGAGCCACTTGTTTTTTTGGCTCCCAATAAGAGCCAGAAACTTTGAGAGAGAAGGGAGCGTTAATATGAACAAATGATTTTTAAAAGCCCAGCCAAGTGCTTAAGAGAAGGCGGCAACTTTAGCCTCCAGAGAAATAACCTTCAAATCACAGTTTGACAAACAATATCAAAAACTATCAGGGAAGCAAGGGATCTCGCTGACTGCGGTGTTTTCGTTCCCTTCTCAGCAGCGTGACCTCATCGCAGCCGCACTGCACAGCATCCGATTACTGCTGCCTCAGCGCCAGAGCTGCGAGACAAAGGAAGGTTACAGCCATCACTCCCCTCTCTGCCTTCCTAATCAATATTTTTTATCTAATTTCTTTGCTTCAAGATACAGGAAAACAAGGTGCTGCATTTGAAAAGGAGGGCTGGGAATAACTGAGCTTTGTGGGAATCGATACAAAACAGAAGAGCTGACAATGTCATCCTGCCTGAAACACTATGAAGACAGATTTGAAGTTCCTCTAATTATCTAGATGTTTGTATTTTTAAACACTAACTTAGTGAGCGCAGAAAAACTGGCTTTATTTAATAGTCATTGCATTTTCAGAACATTTTGGGCTACTTGTTATTCTGCTCAATCTCCTTCTGCTCCCAGCTTGGATGCAGGTTTCCCTGTCGGTGTCAGCACAAAGCAGCTCCGCCGCCTCACTCACCGGGTACGCACACACACAACGCGCAGGCTGAACCTCGGCTACTGGGGACCAACGCAGCCCAGCCGAGGGACAGCAGCTATTGCAATGGACAGGCTTTATTTACATTCCTCTAAACGCTCAATAACTTCTAACAACCTCACATTATACAATTTCCTCACACTAGCTAGCGAGACACACAAAAGCCCAGCACTATTTAAGTCAGAACCAGCAGGGTTAAGGAATCCCCTATTAAGTCCAGAGAAGCAGCCCACAGACACTTAACTCAGAAGAGCACAAGAAATCAGAAGATGTAAAATCAGCTTCAGCTCTACTCCATGGAGAAACACAAGTGTCAACATTAAGCACACTCTGCCTCGTCACTGACAGGCTCCTCTACACTAAAGCACATAGAAGAGGGTAGAAAGAGGGCAGCTCAGCCCACTCCACTTGCCTTTGCATCACTCCAGGGAGTCTTTCACCAAGGCACCAGCAGAAACCCACCCCTTCCCTCATCCCCAGCTCTTGTGCTCCCGGGGCGGGGTGTTGATTGCCTGCAGCTGGTGGGTCTCAGGGCACGGGTGTGCTGCATCCTCCCTGCGCCTGACGGGGAGCAAACACCTTCCCACGGCCCCTTAGCCAAACCAGCCTGTACTTCTGCATGTCCCCTTCTTTGTCCAACGTGTGACATCCCGGTTACAAAGGAGGCAGAAGAAGGGACACTGGAGTGGAACACTTCATCCACTCTCTGCTCTGCAAAACCCGTCTTCAACTTTCAAGGGAACTCAAGGTCAAAATGACAGCAACTTCCCAAGTGCTCACTGTTTTCCTGCTGAATGTGCATGTCAGTCTCTGAAGCCAAGAAGCAAAGCACCTAAACCACATCAGAGCTACTCTGGGATTCTAAACAGAGCCATTCCTTTACTTGCTTCCCCTAAAATCCAGTAGGTGTTCTCAGCACGAGCTGCTGCACTGCAGCCCAACCAGTGCACAAGAGCCAGGGGGGCAAGAGCCCCCTTCGCACGATCGCTTTACTGCCAGCCTGGTCAGGATGTGGATCGAGCTTCCTTCTTTGCTTGGAGGGGTTCAAACCCACGTGCTGGACCTCTCCCCCACGCTCACATGAGGACCCTCTCCCCTGTGCTGCTGCAGAGAAGGAACCATTCCCAGATTCCCCCGGCACTAAAGAGGATAGCACAAGTCCTGCTTTATTGTAAGGGGGGAAATAGGTGACTGGAGCACATCCCTTGAAAAGAGAGAGCTAATCCCACTGGGAAAGAAAAATGAGGCAGGGGCGCTGGGCGAGGGGCTGGGGGGATCTACGGCCGAGGCAGAGCTTTCTCCTTCCCAGGGGCTGCTTCAAGCAGCGTCCCCCGCGCCTGGGGCCGTCCCGCGGCTCTCGCCCGGCTGTGGGTCCTGCCCAGGGTGATGCTCGAGTCTCGACCAGAGCTGGGCTCAGCCTCCTTCCAGCTGCCGTGAGAGTGGTGTTACTGTAGGCTGCGGCTCAGGAAATGTGAAATCAAGTGAATGCACAATTTCTTCTGCTGCAGAAAGTAGCTCTTGCATATGAACTGCAACTGCTTCGCAGCTGAAGCTCCTCAGCTAGAGTAAAACATTATTTTTCAGTAAACCATAAGATTTAAATTCTGTATAATTATGTATAATTAATATGGTTAGTGTGTAGCATCTATAACCTCCCAAAAATGCAGTGCAAGCACCAGCTACTCTGCGACACCACTTCGGCTTGAAATCTTATTTTGGAATGTTGTGAGTTTGGTCTAGAAGGGGCTGTTTAACTTAAGAATTTAGCTATCACAATCTCTAAAACTCATTCAGAATTGTGAATTTGCTGCAGTTTAATGGATGAGCCATTTTTTCTGGAATGAACTTTCCTGTATCTGCCACTAGCCAGTTTTTTAAACAAAGTGTAATTTTAACATAATGGGAAATCTCCCACTTGCTAAACAGTAATCATTTCTCTCATTCTTACTTTCTTTGTGGACCACAGAACTGCTTGCGAGGTTGGAAGCTGGATGCTGTAAAGAGCAGACAGGCAACACCTGCCAACACCTAGAAATACTCAAGGGTGGGTGTCGGGAGGATGGGGCCAGTCTTTTTTCAGTGGTGCCCAGTGAGAGGACGAGAGGGAACGGGCACGAACTTGTACATAAGAAGCTGCATCTGACTGCGAGGAGGAACCTCTTTGCTTTGAGGGCGGCGGGGCCTGGACCAGGCTGCCCAGAGAGGTGGTGGAGACTCCGTCTCTGGGGACGGTCAAAACCCACCTGGAGACGTTCCCATGGGACCTGCTGTAGGAGGAGCTGCCCTGGCGGGGGGGTTGGACTGGATGGTCTCCAGAGGTCCCTTCCAGCCCAGCATCATCCTGTGACTCTGTAACCACCAACTAGTCCAGATCTGAGCTGCAGTAAATGCAAGATCTGCTGTGTAANGACTCCGTCTCTGGGGACGGTCAAAACCCACCTGGAGACGTTCCCATGGGACCTGCTGTAGGAGGAGCTGCCCTGGCGGGGGGGTTGGACTGGATGGTCTCCAGAGGTCCCTTCCAGCCCAGCATCATCCTGTGACTCTGTAACCACCAACTAGTCCAGATCTGAGCTGCAGTAAATGCAAGATCTGCTGTGTAACAGGCGTCTGTACAGTTGCCCGGTGATGTCTTAATGCCAACCTGGTAGGAAGGTCAGCTGCTTACCCGTGGAAAACTACCAACGAAGCTATTCTTCTCTTATAGACAAACAGTAAATTCAATTTAAATTTGGTAAACATTCAGATTCAAAAAAGGAAGACATTTTTCAAAATGTCAAAACATTTCACGTTGACATTTTTTATCTAAAATGTTTGTTTCAGAAATGCCAAAAACTTTCATTTTGACATTTTCCCAATTGAATGTGTTTTTCATATTGGCATTTGACATGTAAAAGTTCAAGCAATGTATAAAAAACAGCCCTTCTTTAAGACAAGTGACATAGCCCAAAAAATGAAGTGAAATATTTCAGTTCAGGTCAAATAAAGTATTTCCAATTCATCAAATACAACTTTAGTGTTTACTTGAAAATACCACTTTTGTTTGAACCCACAACAGTTTTTCTCTAGTTTATTTTTAGTTGTAAGACAAAAGAGAAGTTTTGTCTAAATTTCTAAACATTAGACACATTGATGTCTGAGTTTGCCTTTGGTTTTCCTCAATCTTATGGTCAGGCTCATAAATGGGTTCTTGCCTCTTAATGAATCATTGTGAATCTGAAGGGTTTTCGATCACCAGCTGCACGTTTTAGCTCGCCGCAAGCATGAGATAAAACACGTAGCTGAAGCTTCTTTAGCTGATGTTTAGGCTAATGGGTTTTATTTTGTATTTGCTATGGCCTAAAGGTTTCGTTAGAGACCATTCACCACCAGAGGGTTCGATTCACAGGTATATCTGGGACGTGGTCCTGGCTGAGGAACAGCAGTGATTTTATATTGATGAAGCCACATTAAAATTTAGGAGAGGATCCTAAATATGTTTCCTGAAACGACATCAGCCAAACAAAATGAGAAGCCAGAGATCTGGAGGTGGACTCGATCGGTCAGTAGATGAGCTGGGACAACGCATCCTTTCCTGCCTTAACAGGGACCCTGCAGCTACCGCCAGCCGGAGACCAGCTCACGGTGTCCTCTGTCTCTGCTCCGTTTCATGAACTGGCCGCGGCAGTCTGCGAGCTGCTAGTCACTGTCGTGGAGATGTTGCCCTCTGTGGAGAGTAGACCCAGGTGCAGATGTTTTGAGAAAAGTCAATCCTAACATCTAGGCTTTAAATGGGGGGCGAGAGGGTGAGGGCAGCCAGGAAGGAATAGGTCAGTCACCCCGAAATGCCAGAGAAGGGTTACAAGAAGCTACCCCATATATTTCTACAGGCATCTAAGCAGAAAAAGAAGGTAAGGGTGAAATTCAACCTGACCCAGGATCAAAGAGGAAGGTCCTACCTTTTTCTCCTTTTTCTGCGTTCCTACTGCTTACTACACCTGGTCCATCTCTTATTGATGGACCAGCTCAGCTCCAGATAGAGTTTACTGGCATTAATGATGTCACTGCTTCATATGGTATCTCAAAAGTAAACGGGGAAAACAGAATCTCCTGTAAGCAATGACGTTCACTAGAATGATATAATAAGTGGAGAGCAGTCCTTAGTCTGCTACTAGTCGATATTTCACTATTAATTTTGTTGATGAGAATACACCCCCCCAAAAAGTTGCAAGCACATTGGACAAAGGCATTCAGTCTGGCAGTTCCAGAAGACTGGGGATGCTGGGAGAGAATCCGGAGCAGTGCTATAAAAGGACCAGAAATTCAGGAGCATGGGCAAATCTTAACAGAATGTAGCCTGCTTAGGGTAGAGAGGAAGAGGTGGGGAGGAAGACACTAAAGCAGACTACCCAAAGGAAGATGACTGGAAGATAAGCTGTTCCTCATGTCCACCTTTAGCAGGACAAGAAGTAAATTGCAGCAAGGAATGTGTCACATGGATGCAAACTATTATTAATTAATTGTCATTACTAATTTATTAGTACTACAGAGTGTGTCTGTCAACATTCTGCTAACCGCTGCCAGCCTGCGGTACTGACGGTTAGTTACCACTCATAAAGTTCTCCCCAGAGACCACTTCTGGACACCGGCCAGCTGGTGTAGTCTTTCTCTCATCTAAAAGTTGTCCCAGTAGCGCAGACCTATGAGGGACGGCGCTCTGTGTGTTCAATGCTGGACTAGCAGTTTTATGTCCCGTTGGCTACTTCATTACTGGAGGAGGAGAGATGTGGCAGCAGGAGAACCCCTTGGCAGTGGGGCTGTACTGCCCAGGTGCTCCTCGGCCAAGGGCAGCAGCACAGAGTGCTCCGGGACTGGGCTCTGCTGCGCAGCAGGGCAGTGGCTGTGCTTCCCAGCTGCAGCTTCACTGACCACGGCTATCGGACAGCCATTGTAATTAATAGGGAATCTCAAGCGAAGTAAGTTTTATTTTTCCAAAGAATGCTAGTTTAAAAAAAATTGGTTATAGTTGGCTGGGTGCCACCTCTGGAAGATGTTTGAACCAGAGGAAGAAAGAAGTAACAAATCTTTGGGCCTGAGCAGAAATGGAGTTTGGGGACACGGAGTGTCAGAAACCTACTGAGGTCTCAATCCAGCTTCATCAGCAGTTCTGAGCCTCGGGAAAAAGAATAAACCTGAAGCAGAATCCAGGAGTTGCATTAACAACTTTAACAAACTATGTAATTGACTTGTGGCATACTCTGGCTCAGGAAGTCGAGGGGTTAAAGCCTATGAACGCACGTTAATTTTTAACGACACATTAGTTTTTAATGACTGTTTCCTGTTTCCTTTTAAATAAAACTTAAGAATTTAAAAAAAAAAAAAATCATTACAAATTTCTACATGAAGCAGTTTCCCTTTCCAGTTTGAGGTCAGTTTTGTTCCAAAGTTTTAAAATATTGTTTTAAAAAGCGCTTTTTACAAAGCTCCAAGTTGAACATCAAAACGACACCATCCTCAGCAGAGAACGGCAGGCTTAAAGCACTCCATGTCAGTGCAAATTTGAAAAACATTTTCAGAACACACAGGATTTCATTTCATTCATTTCCCCTTCAAGTATTGCCAGGAAACCAAAACCGTCAGATTTCTACCCTCTCGACAAATATTGGAGAGGTCTCTGTGGCTGTGACTCTCCGAGGCCACGTCCACACACCTGGGGCAGGGCTCGTCTCACCTGCTCGGGGGCATCTGCAGCGCTGGAGTCCCCGCCTGAGCCTGTCCTCCCAACGCCCTTTAGTGGCAGTGGTGAGAAGCTTGTGTGATGCAACATTATTTTATGGCAGGCATCTAAAATAGGCCAGCTACATCCTACTTCTCTCCACTGACAATAAAGGGAATCTACAACAGATAGAGAACTTCTGCTTTGGTGATGTCTTCTGCTAAACATTCACGTTTCTATACAAACAAAGTCGTTTTAACATTAGGAGTCAGACTCAAAAGTTACGACACATCGTCTGGTAAGAGGAGCACAGGAAGACAACGTCTACAAAAGGTATAATTCACTGTGGAGTGGACGCTCTTCACCTACCAAATGTGACCTGCAGGGTCTCCTTCAGGGCACCTGCAAGGCCCTCTGCCTTCTCTGCTCCCGTGGCTGCTTTTCATTTGTTGCTCCAGGCGGAGATAGGTGGGAGTCTGATACGTGCGCTTCTGTGGGCCCCAGGACTTCAGCACAAAGTAAGACTGCAACACTGAAAGACAGAAAAGGTGTGAAAAATCACAGTGATGTTCTGAGGGTTGTTGGATTAACCTGGATTAACTTATCCTGGTTGTTTCAGTTCTGCTGGTAAACACGATGCACTGAGCTCAGCCATGCTCTCAGTGTGCCAGGACAGAACGTTCCAAAGCCAAGCACCTTCTCTCAGTCCTCTGCTGACCACGTTTTTAGTAACACGTGTGAGGACAATAACCCTTGCCACTTAGACACGTATGTGCAGGTCACTGTTTCACCATAGTTTTCTGTTGGAACTGTTGAAGTTCCTCAAACATCCTGACAGCAAGAAATCAACGGGTGCACGTGAAGAAGTATCTCCACTTCGGCACCAGCGACGCAGCTTCGCTCCCACCCTCCCACCTCATCCTCATTTACTTGACAGAGTGTAAATGTTACGACTTTCCAGTCAAGGCCTCTCCTCTGAATCTAGCAGTTGGTACCAATAAATAGGTGAAGCCAGTACTTGGGATGTACGAGCAAAACATTTCAGAATTAAATGAAGGCAAGTTCTTTTCTTTCTTTTCATCCGACGGATGGTATCGGATCAAGCAAAAGGCAAGAGCAGCCCTAGTGAGCGGCGCTACAAAAGCCTCCCGTGGGGCTGCAGTGAGGAGATGACCATCAGCGGTGGAGCGGTGAAAGCCACGGGCGAGCAGCGGAGCAGGCAGCGGCTCCACACAGCACCGCAACCGGGGCTGTCCCGCGGCAGAGCCCCGCAGGCTGGCAGGGACCTGTGTGGGCCACAGCTCCTCCTGGAAAGGAGTCGATCCACCCCCTCACGCGGAGTCGTTCACCTGACGCCTAAACTCTGCCACCGATACAACAGTCGCAACAACAAGTTTAAAAATCCCTCTAAAGCCTTTAGGTGGTTTTATCGTCCACAGCATCAGAGAAGCTACTGCCAGAAATAGCCACCGTTTAAGAATTGATGTGATAAAGGGAATAATGATTAGAACTTCATCAAAACAATTTGAAACAGGCTTTTTATTTTTTAAGTTTAGGAACCAGATGTTTTTTAAAAAACGCACAGTCCCAGTAAGCAGAACCCAGGCCCAGTCCCTTGTCCTGGCTCTGCTCCAGCGGTGCCCTTTCCCGTAGGATGTTACAGCTGTGGAAGAATCCAGCTCTGGGAAGACAAGCTTGCTCCCACCTGGCTATCCCGTTCACGGATCAGGCCAGAGGCTGACTCAGTGGAGACATCCAAGAGGACACGGGGTGGAAGGAAAGGGGTGGAAATCCTTGGCATAAGGGGAAAGTCCCCAGTAAACCAGTCCACTTGTGGCAATGGCACCTGGACCTCCAAGTCTTGGTATGTCCAAGGTCAGAAGGGAGGCAGAGGCTGCCCCCTGCACTTGTAGAGCTAGAATCCAGGAGGGATCATTCTCTTTTTAGTGAATTATGAACGGTGTTTGGCCATCCTTATAGAGCAGGAGTGAGCCTAATCCTCAGAATCCTTCAGCCAGATCTGCCAGTGGCCACATCACGTGAATCTGCATCGGAGCTTAGTTGCCTGGGATTTTTTTAATGGAGAGCACAATCAGCTGACGGGGTATTCTCACTGTGTAACCACCTACCCATCATCTAGAATATGCACAGCTGTAAAGGCACACACCAGATCATCACTGTTATTTTTTGAGAAAACGTTCTTTTGTTCTAGTGCAAAGCTTTGTCTACTTCGGTTGTACTGAGGTTTAGTTATTCTGAAATCTGACTTCATAAAAACCTTCTGCAAAAGCAGATAAAATGAAGGCTCTCTCTGCGTAGGAGTGATTAGTAGTCTGCAGTGTCGCAGTACATCTTCATACTGATTTTTTGTGTGTTTTTCCCTCACCAGAATAGTACACTTGTGGGCTCTACGTATCTTAAAATAGATTGAAGATAGCATTTTTAAAATCTACACTTGGGCCCGTTAATTATCTAACTTTCCTGCAACTTTTGAAGGAGGATTATGCATTTTTAGGGAATAAAAACGTGGGTGACTGCGCTTCTGGGGCCAGAATCAAACATAACAGTGTTAGAAAGGAAGGCTGAAAATATTTGGCTCATATGTACTTTCCTTCTTACAGGTGCAGAGTCCTCAGGAACATAAACATCGTACGGTTTTATTGCTTCAGTAATATATTTGTGGAAAAACAGGTATTTCCTAATTATATAAAATTAGCCTATTGACAAGGAGGCAGCCTTGCCGGCAGACTCAGATCCCGCTACGTTCTCCCGGCGGTCCGGAGGAGCTGAGGTTGCTCAATGTACTGGAGAACCAGGATTTAACTGCCTGGCAGTTCATAAAAAATTGGCTTTTGAACTGGACCCCTCTGGAACAAAAAATCAGAATTTGTTCTCTTCTCCCCCTGTGTATTTTACCGTACGACTGAAAAGATTTATCTTTTAATCCTTGCCCTTCAACAGTGACTTTCCTCCTTGTCTTCCGCGTGGGCATCACCCACGCAAGCAACTGCCTTCAGCAGTCGTACCAGTGCGCCCAGTGACAGGCACGTGCTTAATTACCAACTAGAAAAGGGACCTCAAATAGCTCCCCAGAAGCTGGTTTAGGTTAACTACAAATGCAATTTGCCTTGTGGGAACCTTTGTCTCACTCCCATGACTGAGGGCAAACCATAATGGACTAACGGACAGCTAATGCACTTAACTACATTTTTTTAAATAATATTTTATTGATTTAACTGAAAATCTCAAGTCTGCGGATCTGTTCTCTATAATGCCAGCCAATAACTGCATTAAAGAAAAAAGTGGGGGAGGGAAACACCAACACTTCACTCTGAAATTTTAACCCTTTCGAGTTTTTTCTCCTCTCTAAAGCTGCTTTGTCTCGGAAGCCAGTCTGAACCAAAGCTGAGCATTTCCCTGGCAGAGCAACTGGCAACAGCCAGAGGAAAGGCAAACAGGGACAGCCCGATTTCTGTCACAGCGTGCTACATCAGAGCACGTCTGAGCCCTGAACTTGCTCTCTGTTCTTGCCAGCACTTCTTTGATAATTACTTTATCTGAAAACGATAAGACATTACAAATTTGGTTCTGGCCTCACTCCATGGGATTTGACGGGGCCTCAAGCACATCGGTCAATCCCTGCCTGGGCAGTTCCATTGTTATCACACAGCAGGGCTCACAACTAAGGGCTGACCTGGAATACATACAGAATTTTGAAAAATAGCAACAGTTAATCTTAGCCTTTAAAGAAATTAACTCTTTTAAAGTTACAGTGTCTTCTCATTACTTGCACTGTCATTCTGTTAAAGAATTGCTGGCCTGTGCATTACCTGCAAGCTCAAAGCAACCCCAGAGCTCAGCTCTACAATGCTGAAATGTCATTTTTTACCATCTTAAACTGTACGGGACTGACAAGGAGAACTGTTGACAGCAGTTGCTTTGAGACTTATCATATAATTTTCAAGCTGCATTTTATGGCTCTGCAGTATTTTAAGCAGAACAGTACAGTAACTGTAATTTCAACAAGAGGAGCGCTTTATGGGATTTTTTTCTGATGCACTAGTCTGGAATTCTACGCATGTAATAGTCTTTTAGTTCAAAGACCTAAGTCTCAGTACAAAGAAAACTAGGAAAGAAAATGCAGAGTAGGTCAACCGAAGAGCAAGCGTATACATCACTTCATTGTGACTGTAAGGTCAGAAAACCAGTCATGTAGTATTATTATGCCTTAAAAAGACAGGATTCTAGTCAGAGAGAAGTCTAAGGAATTCTGAAGTGGGACCACTGAATTTCCTTCTGACGCCTTAGAGACACTAGAAGCACAAGGCAGGGAGATCTGTGGGAGACCTTACGTGTGACACTACAGACATCCCACCGGGAGAGGGAAAGCTCTTTGTGGATACAGTCACTTCATTTTCTCCTGTAAGAACACAGTATTCCACCTGAAAAAAGAATGGTCCCTAGCCCCTGGGCTAGCACGTGGCCACTAGAGGAGCCGGGTCCTTATCAGCTACATCTGGAGGAAAAGCAACTTCCAGTGGACAAAGAAGAACGCAGCAGGGGCAGAAAAGGGTGACAGGGGAGAGGGAAATTTAAGTAAGATTAAAATTATTGGTTTTTTTAAATTATCTTTAGTAATACAGTTACTGCCTCATCATCCTTCAGCTAACTACGATCCAAGAGCGGACCAGACCAAAGCCAGGGGACATGTTTGGGAGAGCAGAAACTGCAGCTACATCAGTGGAAAGAAGAAACTTGAATTCACAAAGTCCAGAAGCCCATGGAGTGATTCAGGGAAGGAGTAACTGTCCCCTCCTGTATCATAAGACACTTGTCAACAAAGGTGTATAATCCAAAGGCTAAATCCTTCTTTAACTGGCAAGTAATGCCCTTATTTTACTTGATTAGACTCAAAGTACAGGTCTCCCAAGGTGTCTTGAAAGGTGCTCCAACACGGTCATACAATGTTCTGTCTCCGGCAGACCGGTGCACACAGCCCAGCCGTTTGGGAAAAGGTTTAGAAGCAAAGTAGGAGAACATCCCTCCCCAGGCAGATACACGCAGCAGGTGAGAACTGCAGGGCAGCCACAGCCACATACATGTTCATCCGTGGGTGAACCCTGTGTGAGCCCTTCACTTCTCGGGACTCAAACCTAGTGGATGTTCCTGCCCCCCACAACCGACCCACTGCAACGCGGGCGACAACTGGCAACAGGTCTCGGGCCACTTGTGTTTCCCGAGGCTCCCGAAGCAAGGCAGAGGTGCTGCTGCAGCCCCCGTGCAGGGGCTGGTTCTGCAAAGCCCTTCTCCCAGAAATCGTCCGTATCCCGACGCCTCCCGGGCCCGCTGCCGTCTGCCAGGTCTGCTCGCCTCAGGCCTCCTCCCAGCTGAGGTGGGTGCCCTCAGGCAGGGCAAAGAGGGGCCCCCTTAAAATCCAAGGAAAGTGTATAGAGAGTAGTTTAATGATAAAGAATTATGGTTTTGAAAGCAAAGCTGCTAGCATTGCCAAGCCCGACCAAAGTCTTTGAAAACAACTCTGTCAAAATGTGTTTCTAAGAAGAAATTATGTTATAAATTACTTTTACGGAATGTTCCAATGTTAAATGAATATTTAGGTTGCAGTTCATGAAAACCTCCCTCTTTCGAAAAAGAAATGTTTTCATTTTTTAGATTTCTCTTTGTCAGCATTTCTAACAGTAAAAATGACAAACTTTCATGGGTGGGTGCCAGTGGAGACAGCTGTATTTTATTATTGAATACTTCTGGTGCTTAGTTTGGCACCAGTCCTGTTTATATTGCCAGTAAGATTTCATGCAAGCCTTTGCAAGGTCTTGTGTTTAAACTTAAATGTCTGATATGGTTTGTAATTGATTCCACCCAGTTTCCTCCCTTCTCTTTCTCGGTCCAGTTTGTAAAAAGAGAATTTATCACCGTGTGGGGAACAGAAACCTTCCAGTGCTGCAAATTCAAAGCCAAAAATTCCATTGCAAGATCCTAGAAACCTCTGGTTCTGTTGTGATTCTCTTCAGCAGCCAGAAGAATGTACTCACCTCTGCTGTTCCTGCCCTTGGATTCTTATTTTTTTCTGTGTTTTGATTAATCGACTTTGCTCAGGGTTAAATCCAACCAGCCACATGCTTCTCAGATCCAAAATCTGGCTATGGCTCTACCTCGCAGCTCTGTGTTCTTCTGCTCGTTGGTGCCGTCCCCTCTCCGTGCACCTCGGACACGCCAGGCAGCGCGCTGCCTGCTCAGGAGAGCAGCAAAAAGCCGCTTCACAATAACACCCCCAAACAGCAAACTGGATTTGCTTTGATGCCTTTCTGGGTGCACCTCACTTCTGCCGAGGCGCATGTTACGGGAACGTGAAGTCACTGAGATCAGAGGATTTGTTTGAGATGAGTGAACTTCAGAAGGCAGCTGAGGAAAAGAGTTCTATAAAACCCATCCACTGGAGCTCCACGCTGAGGAGGTTCCTCTGCCTCGCTGTGGTCAACACGGAGCCAAATACAAAGCAAGAGTGAAATACCCACTGGCCAAATTGGCATGAAATGAGCAACTCTAAGGGAAGTCAGCACTGCAGCTGGCCTGGAGAATGGCTGGTCATTGCCGAGACCCCTGCAACAGCCAGTCTGGTCACACCTCTGCTGTCCCTGCCCCGTCCCCAGCGGCTCCTGGTGGGCCTGAGATGCTCTTTTTGGCCTTTGCCAGTGCAGTCAGTATTACAACGTCCCTGTCTCTGGCTGGTGTCAGTACGAGCACTGAGCAGTGACCCTATTTTGCAGGATTCTGATCTTTTCCTTATCAGATCATGCACAGAGTTTCACAATACTTAAAATTAAGTTTTGCTTTTGCCTTGTTTTATATCAGAACAGCTTCCACGCCTTCAAAACTCGTTCCCTATGCGCTGCTGACAAATAACAGGCAAAAGGATGAAACAGGTCATTCCCGATCGACTCAGGTTCCCATGTTACTCTGTGTTGTGTGGTGGCCCCCGTTAAAGCTCCAAACATACTCCCTTAACTCATTACTTTACATTTCGTTACAGTGAACTGCATGTGCAGCTTCTCTTGCCGTAACAAATTTCTCTATAGCCATAGCTGCAATGACAATGTCTTTCTGTAGCAGAAGAAAAGCTATATGGGGCTTTAAAAGTCAATGTTTCTGTCCNGCAAAAAGATGAAACAGGTCATTCCCGATCGACTCAGGTTTCCATGTTACTCTGTGTTGTGTGGTGGCCCCCGTTAAAGCTCCAAACATACTCCCTTACCTCATTACTTTACATTTCGTTACAGTGAACTGCATGTGCAGCTTCTCTTGCCGTAACAAATTTCTCTATAGCCATAGCTGCAATGACAATGTCTTTCTGTAGCAGAAGAAAAGCTATATGGGGCTTTAAAAGTCAATGTTTCTGTCCCACCCATCATAAAAATATGACTAGAAACTTCCTGCAGCTGTAAAACGATGAAGGTAGTTGTAGGCTTGTCCTTCAAGAGAAACGAAAGCAAGCGGCACAGATTTCAATATGGAATGAAGGCTGTAACTGCATGTTGTGCAGATATCATTCATGACAGAATTACAACAAATATCATACACCAGTAACTCGGATGAAGAGCTGTCGTGTTTAGCTAATCCCTCTCTGATGGGGTGAACCGAAGATGGTGCATCAGGAAATTGGCACCAGAGTCTAATTAGTGCTCTCCTTCAGCCCGAGTAGGAGGAGAAGTAGGTAAGTCTCAGCAAGGACCTATACAAATTGCAGACCCCGAGGTCCCTAGAGGGTGCAAAACCCAAACTAAAATCTTACCCAGCTTCATCACAGCCGAACGTAAGGAGTCCCACAACTCTTTCGCCGCACTGGCTGGGAAGCAGCCGAACCCGCGCTTCCCTTGACTGTTTCACCTCCTGCTCCGCGGGACGCGGGGGAGCGGGGCCAGGGCTGCCGGCGAAACTCATCCCGAACCATTCCTGGAGCTAAAGGTCAGGAAGACCCCAGGAGACGAGCGTTTCGGAGGAATGTAAGTCTGAGTAAGAATTGCTGTGTCCAGCTCCCACTCCCATCCTGATGGGGACGATTCGCTGGAGTCTCCCATGAACGTAGGTGTTTGTAACGTGTCAGAGAAGCGGGAGATGAGGCCGTTCAGCCCCGTCCAGCAGCACTCCACGGGGCGGTCACCGCGTCCCATCTGGCATGGGACTCGGGCAGTGCCAGGCACGTCACACGAGCGCAGTGAGGGTCTCTGCCCCTCGCTGGAACGCAGCGTCCGTCAAGGCTGCAGGACAGGACCCAACGTTCTCCCCTGGGACAGAAGCTCCACTACGGGCCGGGCTAGAAGCAGATCAGCTTTGCAATTTTAACATCTGAGGGTAAGAAAAACACACCAATTCTTGACTGGGGGCAGATAAAACAACCATTTTGCTGGACCGTTTCAGCATTTCAGACTCTTGAGCTGAAGGTGCCCCTTGGAGGACCGTGGCACGTTACAGGTTCTGACAAGCGGTGGGTTTATTGACTGGACGTGGTCAGGGAAAGGAACTGGCTGAGAACTGACTCTGGCACACACAGCTTGCCTCAGCGCCAGGCAAGCCCACCTTATAACCAATTTGCTCTTATGATAATAAGAATCTGCGTTAACTTAGCATCCATTTAAGCTGAACTTTAACTATGATTTAGAATTTGCTACTCCAGGGAAAAGTTGCAAGGACTCTAAAACCATAATTCACCGAGACAGGAAGCACCAGCTGGAGAAGCTCCAGCAGCGATCGCGACTCTCCCTGCCCACAGAAAGTGCAGGCTTTTCCTTCATCACCCGATTGACTGAGTCCTCTTGGCAGGATCCAACAGCAGAAGAAACAAGAGGTGTTGTTTACTAACGGCCTCCAAAAAAGGCTGGAAGCGTGTGCTGGGGCACCCCACCATGGCAAGACCATTTCTGTTAATTTAAAGTGAGTACAGAATTCTGAAGTTTTTCCTTTGCCTTCCGCAGGGGCAGGATTTTCCCTCATAGAATGGAAACTCCCACAGTTTATATCAAGGGGAAAAGACTGCAAAGGGCAGGGCACAGACAGCTCCTACAACAGCCACACAACCCCAGGTGCTGATCTCTCTCTAAGGCAGTGCATCTACTCCGAGAGCAGAGCCACCATCCGACTGCAAACTCTAGACTTAGTTCAGCAACAGCTCTCCGTAAAAGAACTCCTGGGCTGGGTCTAAGACACAACCCCAGCTCATCCAGCTGCAGGACTCTCCCGACCCCCCCGTCCAGGCTCCTTTACTTAGATCACAGGACAGGTACGGAGGTTTGGTTCAGCTGTTACCCACACCAACTGATTTCGGAGACCTGCATCCCCAAATCTTCTGTGTACCCATCAGTGGCAATTTCTGATGACATTTTGCTTCTAATTGTGCAAAAAAGATAATGTTTCCTGAGAGATGTGGGGCAACTAGCGTTTTCTCATCAGCCCCCTTTTTAGTTTATTCTGCTTGGATACTTTAAACTTTCTACAGAACAAGAAACAGCACAAAATTGAACATTAACGCCAGTGCTTGGTGCAAGATATGAACACACTCCAGTTCTCCTAGCACGCTGAAACAGAGCTCTGCATTTTAACTTCTGCTAGATGACTAAATTAAGCCCAGTAAAATATGCCTTGGTTTAGAAAACTGTATTAATTAAGAAAGTGCCTGATTTAATTTCTATGAGTAAGTTCAAAATGACAGATTTGAAGGGAAAGTTTCATCAGATTTTGGTTCTAACTAGACACTGAAAAGTGGTGTCTGAAACGATCCGTAACTCTCACGCTGCCAGCGCAGACCACGGGTGCCCAGGGCAGGCACCCTCGTACAAAGGCAGCAGGGGTTCAGTCCCACCCAGGTCACTCACATCACCCAAGCTTCAGGTGCCTGCAAAGCTTCCAGGCCCTGGTGACAGACGTGGAGTATTTGAAGAGTCTGCTCAAGTGTGGCAAAATTTGCCCAGAACTTGCAAAAGAAACAAGTGTTCATTATCCCTTTTCAACACTGTTTTTTGGAAAAAAAACGCCCATTGGATTTCCATTTAAAAAGGAACAGGGACATGAAAGCACAAATTGTTTCCATTTTCCATAGCAGTTTAATTAAAAAAGGAAAAACTGTATTTTTATAGCATACACATATATTATAGCTTCACCAAAGGAATGTCAGTTGACTTGAAATTCTGTGCAGAAAAAAAAGCAAGGCCTGACTAACTCTTGTGTCTGTAAAATGTCCTGAAATCCACGGAGACAGGGCCGTGTCCCGAGAGCCTTCCTGCACCAGGTGCCACACCGAGCGCCCGGGGCCAAGAGCATCCAGCAGGAGCTTGCAAGTGGCTACGGGTGCAATGTGAATCAATGAGCTGGGGATCCAGCAGCAGTGCTCGGGAAACACCAGCTGGTACAGCTCTGTGCCACAAAATGAGGGCAAGCAACGGGAAAGTCACTGACACCACCGTGTCTCCTTGTGCCATCCGAGCTGAAGCAATCCATGTACTTTAAAAAGAAATACAAAAGTGAATGTTTAAATAGAAAGTATGATATAAACATCTTTGTGCCCAATATTTCTCTTGTACGAAATATTCTTTTATTACCAGACTAGGTTTAACTGCATCAGTAACAGTGTAAGAAATCTCCTCCAAGAAGTTAAGAACAAAATAATGCGTTAAGGCTGATCAAACTCTCTGCTGAGGAGAACAGGGAGCCTGAAAATACCCACGTGAGCTCTGGGCCAGCACCAGCAGCAAAACACAGCATTTCCTAGTCTTTCCTTTCTGCTCTCAAATACTGCTGTTTCTGAGCAGATCAATTTTAAAGGTGAGTGCAATGTATTAAACTCAAAAGTGCAGTTTAAATTATTAACATTACTTCCATCAGCTTCAAGGACCATGGCCCCATTTAAGCACATGAGTTAAGCACGTGCTTAAGCACATCTCTATTGAATTAAACTGTTTAGCAAAGGCTTTCCCTGCAGGCCTGCTGAAGCCAAAAGCATGGAAACATCTGCAAAGGTTGGGATAAACTTCACGGCAGGGTATTAGTGGAGCAACCTTGAACTTGAGATGGACCTTGGGCACGGGATGCACTGGGTGTGAGCCCACGAGCGGGGGCATGGCTTTGCTTTGGTTTTGCCCTTATCACGGAATCACAGAATTGTCAAAACACAGTTGGCAAAGAAGAAATAATCAGAAATCCTTTCCACATATTTATGGAAAGGTAAATTCCAGGAATAATTAATGAGGCGGTATCAGAGGCTGACTCCAAAGCAGGGGAGCAAAAACACCCCACAAGCACTAAATCAATCTATCCTGTCAGTGCATAATCAACGCCGTGGTCTTCCAGCCCATAATGCACCAGATTCAATGCTAGGTCAGTTAAGAATCCCTGTGCGACACAAACAGAAAAACAAGTTAGCAGCAGAAACAGAATGATGGATTTCACATGTAGCAGAAAGATCTGCGTGCCGGTTCAACTCCTCGGAAGCCCCCGGACAGATTTATAACTTTTCTTCTCTTTTTAGTCTACAGCTGACACAGTGTTCCTGACGGCCTGAAACGGGGTTGTTGGGGGGAAGGAGTACCTCCACGAGGAGGTTTCACCGCCAGCGGCAGCAGCAGGGCTGTCCTGCAGGAGGAACCAGGTCCCTCTGGACCGGCGCGGGTCCAGAGCAGCGGCGCAGATCCAACCCCCAGATTCCTCTCAGTTCAAGTCTCTTGTAGGGAGAAGAGCTCAAGAGAGCATCCAGAGAAGAACCTGGAAACGATGGGCTGGATTTCAAAGATCCTTGACCATAAACAGTCTCAACACATTTGTATTACTGAGTTCACTGTGGTAGAAGGTGGATTAATTGTGAAATAATTACAGTTTACAGATGGACAAAATAACTCCAGTGAACAGGCTCACCAACAACAGAGTTTACAAGACGTAGCAATAAGGGTATTTTCCCCAGGACCATGCAATATTTACAGAATTTTGTCCATTTTACAATGGTTCTGTGGAGCTCATCAGAGCTTGTCAATGCAGCTGTAGGAAGCAAATGCATACTTTCAGCCCAAGGCAGATAAATGAGACTTGCTGCAGAGATGCTGCGCTGCACCATCTGGAGAGTTCACGGCAGAACAGTCTGTAGAAGAAATACAGAAGTCCCAAAGAAAACAGCTTTGTAGAATTGTAAGAGATTTTTCTAATGGATAATGGCAGTTTCCTGCCCTCTACCTTCTCCTCCCCGCCTCGGCTAGATGTTCTCCTTGTCGCGGTTGCAGATGCGAGGCCAGAGCCGGGATGCCGGGGGCCACTGCAGCCACTGGATGACACCAGCAGCAGGAACCTCCACCTCCTTAACGAAGACAGAGTCTGCCCGCGTGGCCCGTTCCGAGGGGACAAAGAAAGGGAATGCTCTGTAGGCCGTCAGGCTCCTACAGACTCCGACCTGTAAAAGCTCATCAGCGCTGAAGAGTTCTAAGGTTCTTTGGCTTGATGAAGCGATACAATTACTAGCACTGTAATTAGGAGCGCTACCGCCTATCGTGAGGAGACGCTGCGCTTACTCCTCGGCAGCATAAGGAACATGAATATTGACTTTACATTCTCTGCCTTTCTGGTCTGAAAACTTCTTTCCTGAGATCATACCAGACAGTTATCCCTTCAATTTTATGACTCTTGCAAAGGTAGAATCCCTGATTCCACCCTAAATCTGAGCGTGCTTTTCCAGGGCAGCACCAAAGCTTGCCTGAGTTCATAATCTTGAGCTTGCCCTGTAAGAGAAACGGCAGGTGAGGGAGAGCAGCCTTTGTAGGTCAAACAGTTGTAGAAAAGTCAGGGAGAGGCTGGAGGGGAAACGCCTGTTCAATCAAGAGGGTTTGCTAATGATTTCTAAAGTGTCTTAATTGCTTCAGCACACTCTACAGGCATCCCTTTCATGCCTCAGACAGGACAAATAACTCAGTCTAATATTTCAGAATTAGCAACTTGCTGAAGTAACCGGGCTATAATCTTCCTAGTCACGGGTTAGAATTTTTAAGGTCTCATCAGCACACCACGGCTTCTTTCTTTAAGTGTTTTGTGTAATGGCAGGCTTATCTTCAAAGAGCAGATGTATGAACTATCATTTTTGATTAAAGTCATCCAGTTGGAATAAAAAAAAAAAAAGCATCTGTTCACGGCCGTTAGAATCATCTATTTTAAATACATTTACATATTCCCTTAGCTGTCCAACTATTTTTTCCCCTACTTTCCCTTCTCTTTGCAGCTTGGAATCTTGCCACATTTGTATTTTGTACTAACTACTCAGGGTCCTAATTAGCAGAAATGGGATGTCAGCGGGGTACCAGCCAGCGAGGGAGGCTTTTTGCTTCATCGGGAAGACGTGCAGCATGTGGCATCGATCAAAATCTTTGCATCCCATGCAGAGAACAGCATGACGTGAATTGCAGAGCAAGGTAAATGGGAGAATTTGGGTATCTTGGAAATTTGTGAATTGTCAAAAGCTGCCAGCTCACAGGGTTTAGCTATAGGCAAAATGAAGGGGGGGTTGCTGGCAATAATGTAAATTATCAAAAATCTAGCATTTGAGCATGTGACACACTCAAAATTAATCTGCAGTTCTGGTTGCTGAGCCCGCAGCTGTTCTGCACAGCCCAGTCCATTGGCATCTCGGGCTAGATAAAAAGAGATCTGGATGTGACAGCAGATAGCACACAGTCTCATTTAGCTGCCTGGCCCCCAAGAGAATTCCAGAGTCCTCCAGAACATACAGATTGCCTACAGAGCACCAGGGGAGTTAAGTGTCTCAGGAATGAATGAGAAGGGGCAGTAGTACTGGCCACCAACAAATGGCAGGCAGAGAGAGCTCGTATCACGTCCCCTTCCAAGAGCAGTGCCATCCCCTGCCCGGTGCTGCCCCACGATCCACCACATGGAAACCACCGCTCATGAAATGACAGAGGGAAGACCGACTTCTCCCAATCTGCATGTCTGTGGAAAAAATTGGGTGTCAATGACATAAATGGCAAGAAACTGGCACGGAATGTGCAACAGAGTCAACAGAAGAGATGATCTATATTCCTAGGTCTATTTCTCACCCCTTTTTTGGAAGGTGTTTCTGCCATCAGACCCGTCAAGGTCTTTACAGAAATAGAGCAATATCAAAAGATGCAATCAGGAAGGTAAGAACTGCAAAAAACATGTGGGTTGCAAGGTCAGATTTATCTAACGAATGATCTGTCTTTTTTGCTTGCCTTTGAAACGTAGATCCATTGCAGCTCTGTCCTTTTCAGCAGACACTCAGAATAGCAAGGAGGATTTCAGTTTTGCAACGGGCAAAACGAGCTTTTTTATCAGTAGTTTAAGTGGAAGATATTTGTTAAAGTATCCAGACTCGGCAGGAAACTGAGTGGCTTTTACCTTTGGTCAGACCGATGGGTTTGGTGCAATTTGTGCTGCCAAACTGAAATAGGGAACTGCAAGTAGGGCCCTCCGAAGCTGCGGTGTGGTCCTGCCACCGACCCCCCAAAGGAATGCTGAGCATTGCTCCCTAAAGGAACAGCAGTTACGGCAATGGTTGGTAATGATAGTGATTAATGTGCTAACTACACATCCAGTATTGAAATCCTATCTAAGCACTGGAAGGCACTGAAAGGATTAAGATCCCAAGGATGAGGTTTTAGTCTGCAGTGAAGTTTGGTTTTACTGCAGATACAGGAACAAGACTCTGCTGATAATGAACAGTAAAAATCAAGACCTTTTCTTTCTTTGCTTTTCGGACAGTTTTGGTTCCTTAAATTCTCTCACTTTCCTCTTTTTGCCGGTTAATTTCAGAGTTTCTCAAGTGACAGAGGATTCTTTTGTCTTTTGCCATTAGACAAATGTTGGATCTGCTTTGAAACATACAGAGTGGCGCAGAAAAGAGAAAGGAAGAACAAAATACTTGACACTCACACTTCCTTTGAATTTAGGGACAAGAATCTATGATAGGAGAGAGGCAAAGGAGAAAAAAATACCAAAACCTTGGCATTTCTGAAGTTCAAGGAAAACCTCAAAAATTAAAGAATTCAAGAGGAGACTTTGCAGGTTTGAACATACTGCCCTTTCTCAACTTTTCTTTGAAAAACTGCCCCAAGAGCTGGGGGCAGCTGGACCGTCCCTCCGCGGGAGGCTCTGCAGCCGGTGCACGGCGAGCGGTTGCACAGCGAGCGCGGGACCAGGCGTGTGCGGCACAACTGGGAAAGGAACAAACTAATGAACCTCTGGAAGCTACAAGGTTTGAGTTAAAAATTCCAAATGAGGCTAAAGCCAAGATCTATCTACCTGAAACACAGACATTACTCCGCAGAAAGGACTTCTTTGACCAGTTCTGCTGGGTTTGCTTCATTCACTCCCCCCGGTGTTGCGCTGGCAGGAGATCGTCTCCCCATGAACCGAGCTCCACGCGACGCACTGGGCTGCAAAAATAATAACGCAGGTACCAAAAAAGAACGGACTCTGTGGTCTCTTTCTTACTTTCTCCATAGTGACTCTGGAACACGGTAAAGAAGAGTGGGTTATAAAGAACTCTCTCATTAGAGGCATGAATATTCTGATCAATTCCGGGCTCTTAGGCAGCTGTTTTCATCTGCCTAGTGGAACGCAGCTCACAGCACTGAATAATCTCAGCCACCCTCCCTGTTTCCTGAGCACTTTGTAGGAGGTTAGATGCTATTACGCTGTCATTCTTCTGCATTACAGCAAAACCAAAATCTCTTGTGACTTTCTCATGGAAAAGTTAGTCTGTGGCAGGGGAAAGATGCCTTTGGCAGTGTGGGATAATCCCATCAGTGACTCAAGAGCTACAGAGAGTGAAGACAGACAAAGCCCAGGAGTTTCCAGCTTGCTCCCTCCTCTGAGTTAGGGACCCAGGTATTAAAGCCGACCTCTAGAAAAGCGCTGCAGCCAGCGACAATAACGGCAATGCTCCACTGGTTCTGAAAGGCCAACCATGGCCTGGACGGAGCGGGACGTCTCAGAGGTGGAGAAATACTGGCCTCAGTGCAATCCGTGTGGCTCTGCCCAGAAGGTGGGGAAGAAGAATTTGCTACAGATGAGCAATTCCAGCATAAAAGTGGGTCTCTTGGAATAACTCCCCTATGATGAGTTTCTTCCAGGGAAAAAAAGCATTGGGTTCTGCCCTGGGAGGGCTCCGTGACCCAAGATCACAAGCACTTTATTCTGGAAGATAATTCAGTCAACGTCCCTCTGCAGCCAAACTGCATAGCTTAAGAAAGACTGGAAGATGACAATTTCCCTTTTTTTTTCCTCCTATTTTACAGAAGTACAGCCCATCAGCCACAGTCCCTCAAGGTGCTTTACACCCCCAGCCCTGATGCAAACCAGAACCAGTTAAATTAATCTCTCAGAAGAAGTTTTGGTCTCTGCAGTGCTAACCTCCTCCAAGGGCCTTTGTCTCCAGGGAATGAGTAACTTTTATCAGCATCAATGTACTTTTATCTTGCCGCAGGGAGACAGGTCCCTGCAGCATCGCAAGTGTTCTTATTTGCAGTGCTACGACAAGGGCTACGGCATGAGGTGACCAAAGTAGAGGCTGACTCTGGAAGCTGTTGTTCTCCTTCTCCATTGCACAAGAGTGCTGCATCAATAGATTATAGCTAGAATTATCTCTGGTTTTCAGCTCTGTACTTTAAGGACCTGCCTAATTAGCCCGACACAATGTTAGCACATTAACTACACTCCAGAAGGCTGAGCATACTTATTACTGAGAGAACTCCTACTAGAAACCTTGGTATTTTTACAATACATTTTTGTCCATAGTTTTTGGAGCAATAATAATGTAATACCACACTCTCTCCCCAAATAGCTGCAGGGTACCTTTTAATGAACACGAACCAACAAACCATCCAGCTAAACCCAGAAACGTGACCCCTATCAAAAGCAGAATCAAACTATACCCCAACACAATCTGCATACACAAAGAACAAACTTTCCTTATTCTTCCAAAGATTAACTCAGCAGGTATTTGGCATTCAAAACATTCAAAAACAGAAATGATTTTGTTCTTGAGGAGGTTTTCTTTAGCATCATTGTTGCAATTATTTGGGGGGGGGGGGGGGGGGAAAGGT